>CM068961.1:104494980-104508142 GCA_035128595.1 Eptatretus atami | reverse complement strand
GTCAGATTTCAACGTTGTCACAACGTTGAAATCTGACGTCATGGGTGTTGCAAAAACAACTTCCCACTGATCCAATTCTGGCGTCAGGATAGAACTGGCAAACGACGTTGCAACAACGTTGTGTGCCTGCTGGGTTATATGGGTTGGGGAGCCATGCTGCCACAGTGGTTACAGCATTTGACTAATCAGCAGATGGTTATTGGTTCAAGTTTCAGTGACACTCTGTTCATGTCCCTTTGATAGAGCAACAGGAAAGTTACTTGTGATAAAAACTTAAAGTAATGCCACGAAGATCCTGCTGTATGTTTACTGTCACATAGTCACACCCCATTCAAGGAAAGACAAATTGCGACATTCAGTCCATCAAGCTTGTCTGGTGCCAGTTAAATGGACATAACTGATACTAATTGTGAGTCTATTTTGAGTCAAAATTTTCTTTGATCATTTCAAGTTGGAACAGGAATTCAACAAAGCAATGCACACGAACAAACAAACAAACAAACAAACAAACAAATGTGCATGCATGCAAAGTAATAATTTCAGACAATAGAAAACAAAGGAAAGTGCACACAAATTACAGTTCGTCCTGACTAATCAATTATTCAGGAGAATTTTGGTAAGTGTAATCTATATATTACTAAAACTCTCATCTTGTATGTATGTCTGTCTGTATGTATGTATGTTCCCGAAATACAGCCGAAACAGTATACGATAGCGCAAAAATTTTAGGGCCACCTTACTCACCATTCTCCTGCGGTGTGCAGTATCAAGTTTCATTCAAATCGGGCAACGAAAAAAATTATTAAAAAATCAATTCCCGATTCAGTCAAGTACTCTTCGGGAGAATTTGATCAATGCAAACAACCTCCGTGGTATAGTTCGCTGGAGCTATCTGTTTTTTTTTTTCTTGAAATGATTTTTTTTCATCAACCGCAGTCACAACGGGAACCCAACAAGTTCACGGGTCATCTAGTATCAGTTAAAACTAAATCGGCACTCGGTGGAGTGCATACCTCCGCCAGGCTGAACAGTTTACATTTTGTATCCGACTTATTGGTCGGATCTGAATCCGGACCGGACCAAAAATCGAATTGGCTTGTTCTTGTCACCTAACCAACTCATCCACCTAGTTTTGTCATAATAATTTTTTGGATTTGAAATATCATGTTATACAGATGTCGTTTTTGGCTCCATCTCCAAATTGTCAAGAATTACTTTAAAATCAATAGATTCTCGTTTCCAGATCTTCACCAAAATTGAATGAATTCTTCCTTGTCACACACTCAACATGTCCACCAAATTTCATCCGAATCCGTCCACAACTTTTTGAGATATCGTGCTATACATAGTTTTTGGGCCTCTCTCTCAATGGTGAAGAATCACGTAAAATATTCTAGTATCAGGATCCGGATTCGGATCTTCAGCAAAATCTAATCAGTTTGTCCTTCTCACACACTCAACCTGTCCACAAAATTTCATCCAAACTCATCCACAACTTTTTGAGATATCGTGCTCACATACAAGCAAACAAACAAACATACAGACAGGGGTGAAAACATAACCTCCGTCCACCTTCGGTGGTGGAGGTAACAAAGGTGCTTGAACATCAGCTAACTACAAAACTTGGATTCAAAACCAGGCCATGGGCCTCCACCTCACAGCATGACAAAATGATTGCTTGGCTGGTGAATCATGTTGGCAGTGGCATCACGACGTTCATTAATCATGGAACAGCAAATTATATTTGAAGTCTTACTTCTCCCTTAATTAAAATAATTCTGTGTATTCATGCATTCAATTACCATAGTGAACAAAACAGTTTGTGTTCATCCAATAAATTATGATAGCAAGAACAATTATAATATTTTTACATTTGAAATAACAATATTTCACGCAGGACAGGAAAGGTACATGTTCTTTTGGTCAGGAGGGGAAGAAGTTGAAGGGGGTGTTGGTGTGCTCGTTGCAGGAAAGTTTATAGAGAAAGTTTTGCAAATGTCGAGACATGGCAGAAGAATGATGAACTGAAGCTGATGGTATGAGAAAAGTAAACGATGGAAGTGTCAGCTTTACGCACCACAGGTAAATTTAGGTGAGCAGGAGAGAAGAAAAGCTTGTGAAGAATTAAAGGATGTTGTGCAAAAAGTAGATGTCTCTGTGAAGTTAATACGAGGTGGGGACGTAAAATGGACATAAATGAGAGAAGACAGGTGGATTTTAGGGAGGGCTTGTTTGGGGGTATGGAGAAAAAGATGCAGCAGGTGAATGTCTATTACAAATGGCAGAAACAACAGATATGTGTGTACTTAATAGTGTACATGCTTTAAGAAAAGGGCAGAACAGCTGGTAACATGCATGAACGGAGAATCGAAGGGTCAGATTGATTATTTGTTAGTACCTGGGAGTCTAAGGAGAAGTGTAGTTAATGTGAACGTGATACCTGGGGAGGAATGTTTGACACCGCACAGATTAGTTGTTGGCGATCTAAGTCTTAAGACTTAAGAGAAGGTTAAGTTTGTGAAATGCAGAACCTGAGTGAAAGTTTGGATATTGAGAGATTAGGGAGAGATTTCAGGAGAAGTTGAGTAAGGAAAGATAACTTGGCAAATGCAATTTAGGGAGATGAGAGCTCATGAGGCACATGGAATGACTGACACCAAGAAATGTACAAAAGGTGAGAGAAAAATGGTGGTCTGGGATGTTAATGTTCAGGAAGCAATACCAAAGAAGAACAATGCATATAAGAAGTACAGCAAGAATAAGGAACAGATGGGTAGAGAGGAATACAAGTGCTTAAAGAACGAAGCTAAGAAAGAAGTAGCCCAAAACTCGAAAGGCACTCTTCGACTTTGCGACATCGACCGATATGCCGCTACCCACACCATTACATCGTTATAATACTTGTACCAAGTTGGACTTAAGTTATCGCACGAATGAAAACCTATCATGGATGGACGGACAACCTGAAAGAAAACACAATGCCTCCATCGACTTCTTCAGTGGAGGCATACATAGAAGTAGGGTGTTAGGGGTTGAGAGTGGAATCTTGATAAGATGAAACTGATGGTTAGTGGTGAAGAAGGAGAAAGGAAAGGAGAGTGGTAATTAAATGGCCTCGTGCGACTTGTGATAAGGGATTAGGGTCAAATTATATTCAGTGTGTGTGTGTGTCTTGCAAAAGGTGTTGTCATCGGGAATGCAGTGGAGCGAAGGGAAGTTTGGGTACAGCGGCTGGTAGTTTAAGATGTAAAAAGGTGTATTGGAGGAAATGAAGATGCAGTGGATAGGGGATTTGAAGTTAAGCTGGAACAGGTTAAGAATTTTATTTGGGAGATATGTTACATACGGGTGGTGAAGCGGAGTTAGCTGTGAGAATTAGGATAAGGGTAGTATGCAAAGATAATAGTACTGAGAAAGAGGATGAGAAAGAGAAGACTAAGCAGGTTTGGGCATGTGGTGAGAAAGAGAGAAGATGAGTCTGTCAAGAAAGTCACTAGTTGAGTTAGTAGTTGAGGGGCAAAGACAAAGAGGTAGACCGAAAAGGACCTGGAAGGATGTGATCGGTAGAGACGTGCAGTTGTTGGGGTTAATGGAGGAGGATGCTTTTGACAGGAATAAGTGGAGAGGGACCATCAATCAACCAACCCACTAATACAGGAAAATGGTTGTTAAACGGGTGGTAGTAGTAGTAGTAGTAGTAGTAGTAGTAGTAGTAGTAGTAATTGTAACAGTATTTGACACACTTGTCGAGTCTGGTTATGTCTTCCCGAGCTACAAGCTAGCTGGAGGCAGCAAGTGGAATGGAATCAAACTCCAAATACAGAATCTGCCCAAATGGGACTTCACCACATCAATTACACCGGATGATTTCCCACCTATCCACATGTTCAGCAAACCAGCTGGTAGCTGGACAGGCATGGCCGACCAGACGCCGACTCAGCAAGCCTGACTTACTTGTTACTTCTGTAGCCTCTCACAGAACGGCTGCAGTCCATTAATTGACGAATTGACATGAACACAGAATCTGTAGTATGTGTTACCTGTCAAGGTCATCAAATCAGTCGCCTGCAGCACCTTCCTCTGCCTGCTTACACAGCTCAGCAAATCCCATTAGCAGGTATAATGGCAGAAGATTGCATTGCTACCAAGGCACTCTTTTGGCAGTGCTGTCACATCCTGACAAACCTGCCCTCACAGTTTGTATTTCAACCCACGGTTTGACTTTACAAATCGCCGACAACGAAGTGGCAGAAAATGGATGACAATTTGCGAAGAAATTTTTTTCTCTTTTTAAGGATTCTCTAATGTGCAGCAAATGTATTTTATTTGGAAGAACATATTCTGGTTATGGTGTGTTTTATGCTCTCTCATTAAGAGGTTTCATCTCTCCCTAATAGCGTATTTGTTCATATTTTATAGCAAAATTGTTATGGCGGTGATAATGGCCACATCAGAAGGATAAGAATTTTAAGACTACGGTCTAAAGCGATTGCATGGTACATGCGTCGCTTCTCAAAAAGCCAATTTCTACCAATCAGATTAAATGTGTCTGCCTGCTGTTACAGTTTGTTGAAAATTGTAAACGTTGTTGTCCTGCAAGATCTGTGTGCCTTCGTAGATATTCTGTGTTACTTGTTTGGATATATTAACACAGTATAGGTCGCAGGTGGTCCGCCTGCGCTGCCCACCCACTTTCTTCATACCTCCTCTCTTCCATCTCTCTTTTACCTATTCCACCTTCAGTACATCCACATCCCTCCAAATGACATCTCTTATTCTACCTCCCCCATCTCCCCCTCCTCCATTAATAAATAACGAAAAAGAACCAAAGTGCCCTTGGCTCAAATCGCACTGTACCCACTCCACTTTCCTGACCATATCCTGCTTTCTCCTTCCATGTTCTTGTCTTCTTCACTCATTCATTTCTCTCATTCACCCTCCCATATAATTTCCAATGTCCTGCTCATCAAACAGTTTTTCAAAAAATGTATTCCTTCATTAATTATTTTTCATTTTCATACATACCCTGGTCGTACTGCCCCCCCTCCCCCACTTCACTAACCTTGTTATTGATGACCAATCCTTCAATCGTCATCTTCTGTCCCTTTCTCTAAAAACCCTCTCTCATTCTTACCATGTTCCCGTTTTCCCTTCTCCATTCCTGGGCAGTGCGTGAAGCCACTCACATCAACCCATCACACGGGTACATCACAACTTTCCTTTGAGCATTAAATTAATTAGCTCTTCATCCAAGGCATGATGTATATTGTGACCATGTTGTTGATGTCCTATCAATATCTGAAATGAAAAATTGTTTGTAGTAAATGGAGAGACATGGGTCTACTCACAATGCCTGTGGCCTCCTCCTGCCTCTTCAGCTGTCACCCTAGCCCACACCACTCCTCACTACCTGCACTCATACCTCCAAACATGCACCTCCACCCACTTGCCAGTGCTCCCACCCACACCTTTCATCTTCTAGCAACACACCGTCGAAGCCTTTCTTTCTTGTCCATAACATCAGAAGCTTACACTGCAATCTCTTGCATCTCCCCCTAAAGGTGACCACCTAATCCCCAGAGATGTCAACTATCTGAAAAAAACCTTTCTTTCATGAGATATGCTGGACTCACCTGCCTCACTCCCTGTTTATTCCTTGTATTGCTTTGACAGACTCAACATGCTTGGAGGTGGTGGTATTGCAGTCTATGTCAAGAGCTCCTACCCCATAATCTCTGCCTCACCCTATCCTCCCTGCCCAATCCCAATTGAATATATTTACCTCTGCTACTGAAGGTGAAGGAGGTTATGTTTTCACCCATTTCTGTCTGTTTGTCTGTGTACAGGATATCTCAAGAAGTTGTGGACGGATCCGGATGAAATTTTGTGGACAGGTTCAGTGTGTAACAAGGACAAACTGATTAGATGTTGGTGAAGATCCAAATCCAGATCCGAGAATCTTTTAAGTGATTCTTCACAATTGAGAGATTGGGCCAAAAACGATATGTAGCATGATATCTCAAAAGGTTGTGGACGGATTTGGACAAAACTTGGTGGACATGATTGTTGGGTAAGTGACAAAGAAGAATTGATTAAATTTTGGTGAATATCCGAATCCGGATCTGGATCTGATAATTTTTAAAGTGATTCTTCACCATTGAGACGTCGGGCTAAAAAGATATATTGCATGATATCTCAAAAAGTTGTGGACAGATTCGGATGAAATTTGGTGGATAGGTTGAGTGTGTGGCAAGGACGAATTGATTCGATTTTGGTGAAGATCCAAATCCGGATCTGGATACGATAATTGTTTAATTTTAAAAATTATTCTTCACCATTGAGAGATCGGGCCAAAAACGATATAGTACAATATATCATGATATTTCAAAAATGTATTGATTGGGCCCGAGATATGTTCTCGTGGATCAGGCATTACGTGGTGGAGGTGTGCGCTATACCGAGTGCCCTTCTATTTTAATATGTGGCAACTTGAACTGTCACCATTCCAACAGGCTTGGCATCTATCTTCAAAGCATTGCTCATGGTGTTGCAGCCAAGTCATTTTTTGAGACTTCAGGCCTTACCCAATATGTTGTATTACCCTGAATTGGCTCTGTTAATTTTCTCATATACAACTTCCATTCTAACCTTCTCTGCTCTTCCTCGGCTCCCTTTGGCAATTCAGATCATGTGCTCATGAAGGTGTCTGCATCTCTGGCTGTCTTCGTGGAACTTCCTGTCTGGCAGTTTAATTGGGCAGGGGAGGCCAGACTGCAGTTCATGATCTCTTCCACAGAATAGTTTACAATCTCTTCATTTCTGGATAAAGACAATGCCTGCGATTCATTCCTCAACATTATACGATCACTCTTTCATCAATTCATACATTTGCACCAGCAGGTCTCCAACTGAATGCCCCACCCTTGACACAATGATTCATTTGGTAAGGGATGGCAAATTGCCACAATTACAAAGTAATTGCTTGTATTGAATACCTGTAAAAGCAAATAGTCCCCATTTGACTGCACACTTCAACTCTTTTATTCCTTGCCTTCCCCGTCGATGGAACCACCTTCCAGAGGCTGTTCTGTCTCACTCTCCCCTCCAGGATTTCAAGCAAGCAGTGCATTGCCATCTCTTGTCATCCCAAATTCTGACCCATGATCTCCATTACCCCCATTAACCTTTTCGTACTTAACCATCGTTTCCTCCCCTCCTCTCTCTCCCCTTTTCCTGTTCGTTCATCCCCTTGATGTTTGTCTCACTGTCAGTTCTACCTTGCTCTTCCATGAGCCTCGCTCCTTTAAAGAAAAAGAAAAAAACCCAGCAGCTTGTCATTTTTTACTATAATGTTTCTTCCTCTCTTTGCCTGATCGGATTACTTTTGGATACAACTAATATCGTGGACATTTCATTCAGAGAAGTTCTGGGATTGAAGGAATGAAAAAAGGCTCTGGGATTTTTAAGCATTGAAACGACCCCAACACCCAACGATGGATGGTTTTCAGCTGATGATCTGGATGGTCATTGATCCTGCTTTCTACACTGTTACTGATGGTATGCAGGATCTCCTGGATGAGCTTTCAGATTTTCTCTACACTCGTAAGCATTAGAGCATGGTGGCCCTAAACATTGCATTGTAGAAACAAGAATGACACTCGGTAGAGTGCATACCTCCGCCAGGTTGAACAGTTCACATTTTGTATCCCACTGATAGGCTGGATCTGCACTCAGACCTTAACAAAAATCGAATCAGCTTGTTCTTGCTAATTACCCAACTCATCCACCAAGTTTTGTTATAATCAGTCCACAATGTTTTGAGACATCGTGCTCACAGACAGACACGAACAGGGGTGAATACATATCCTCCGTCCACCTTCGGTGGCGGAGGTAACAATCATGCTCTTGGTCGGCATCAATGACATCTCTTCAGCACTGGGAAATCTGTATTGTCATTTTGCTGGTAACTCCAACTTGTACAGAACTGTTCTTCACCGCTCCACCAGGCAGGCTGTGGCAGCATCCCTCTCTACTGATCTAGAAAAAGGAGCAACTGCAACATAATTCTTACACCTCCAAAATAGCAACTGCAACATTATCCCAAACCTACACTCGCTTTGTCCCTACAAAAGGGCCAACTAACCCTAACTCGAACCCCAATATATTTCCATAGTCAGCTTCAAGGAAAAGCACAGTCTGTGTACTTTCTCAGACTCATGGCCTGCTTAGATCGTCTTATGCAGGTCATAACTTCAGACTTGTCTTCAAAGCTGGTTGTTCTGCATGAGCTAATCCGTCGTTAGGCATTCTCTGCTTATAATTGTGCACAAGGCCTTCTTCCAAAATGCTGTGGAATATGGCTCCCCATTATATGGTGGTGTTTCTGCTTGATATCCAGCCCCACTTTTACAGCTATGGAATATAAGTACCATTATTTCAATGAAATTACACAACAGAAGGTCAAGTCTCAGGGTCTCTTTTTGTTTGCCTACGGCGGTTGTTGCCTTGTGCCTTTTCTCTCAATCTTCTGGCTCTCATCCACTCTTTGTCTCTCCACCCAACTCGACTTCCCCTCTCCACTCGAAGTTTTGCATTAACTCCACAGAACATTACCGTTGTACCATCTGCAAGTCTGAACTCAATGCTAACCTCTATTCTTTCACCTTTTTCTTTCACCTGGAGAACTGTCTTTCTGAGTTTGCCATTTCCCTCCAGATCTTCAAGTCTGCTATCCACTGCCACACCATGGTCTCTCCCGTTTCTACCTCTCAGCTTCTCCACACCCACTGAGATTGTGTCCCCCTTTCATTTTCAACAACTCTCCTTATTCTATGGTACATCAATGTGTTATTGGACAGCTTTTTCCCATTCACCCCCAGTTTCTATTGATCCTTCTGTTCTGCTCTTGCATGAGCCTCAACATTTGGATGAAAAGGCCAACATGATGTGTTGTTGATGTTGTATGAGCAGAAAAGAACAAGGATGGTTTTTGAATAACCCATTTTTGAAAAATGTTATTTTAAAACTTAATACACTATAATTAGCAAACACAATTAAAGCACACCCAAACTTGAAATAACTCCACAAACTCACCTCTGCATATTGTTTTTTCCCAATGCAAAGCAGCGTGGGTTTTATAAAGGTGTCTTATGTTGATATTTTGAACCACACTGCATAACTGATCATGAAGTAATACGACCTAAAGCTGGGCCTGACACATCGACCAGGATGACAGCACACCTGGCAGGGGCCAGCCCAGAACTCCAACTTACACCTAATCAAACCTCTCTGAGAAATCTTGGAATTCTGCCGAAGTGCCAGAGTCAACAGACCATGATCTACCATTGAACTTGAATATGCTCTGAATCAGAAATGATGGAATTTGTTTGCCTGCTGTTTACCAAAATCTGATACAGTATTAGTGACAGGCGCACCTTATTATAAATCAATAAATAATCACGAATAAATAAGCCTGCATATTACTGCCCCATTTCTTATGGTAAACGTGCATATAAATGGGTGAATGTAGAGGACATTCGAAAGGTTATATGAATAGGATGCTTGGTGTTGGCTTAATGGTTAGGGCGGCAGGCTTGGGATCCTCGGGTCCTGAGTTCAAATCCTGCTAAGCTGTTGAATTAATACCAGGTAGGGGTTAAGTCGGCTCGTCATCCTTCTGAGGTCGGCAAAATGAGTGCCAGCTTGCTGGTATACTGTGTCGGAGTGGCGACCCATCCAGGATTGTGCCCAATAGCCAAGGAGACTGCTTAGGCAGCACCAACGCTCTGCGCAGAGTATGGTCCCAATGGATGGATATGAATAGGGCACCCAAGAGCCATGGATGTTTGCTCATTTTTTATGTAATATGCTTGTTATGTGCCACCAGTTCCATTCACCTGACATTGTTTGATGTTTATGATTATAATCCAGAAGTTTTCCATATTATACAATTATCTTACTTTGTAATTGAACATCAAAGTGTCATCAAATTTTTGTTTGAGGAAGGTGTCACCTCTAAATAAATCCCTGAATGTCTGGTAGCCATGTCTGGAAAAATACGTTCTCATATTGTAATCAAATGGGTATCTGACTCTCAGTACGGACATGAGTCCCTTTAAGATGACCCAAGGTCAGGACAGCTGGGAGATGCGACTGACCCACAAACACTTGCCCTCATGGTCGAGGCATAAATCACGGAGTATCATTCAGTCGTGGAGGTCACTGCGTTAAGGTCACCAAAATAACCATATAACTTGGAATTTCTCAAAGCAGCGCTTTTACCATCATCCACAAATACTTGGGTGCATCCAATATGTCAGCAAGGTGCATACGTAACTTGTCTGGTAAACTGGTGATCGCCAATCTGGAAACTAACTGGTGATGAAATGTAACATCGCCACTGGGATCATGAACTGAAATTGGAATCAATACAGTGGAAGCCCGCAAGGGATCACCAACACCCAAATAATTTTGCAACCCATCCCTCAGCTGGCTAGATTATGTCTGTGACTCCAGGGGAATCCTGCCAATTGACTATATGGCTCAACAAACAAAAACTACCTGTGCATATTACACCAGCCTCATGAAAAATTGTGGTAGGCCATCAATAACAATAAAGTCAGGGGATTGACCACAGGTGTGCTTCTCCTCCATGACAATGTGCTTGTGCACAAATCCCATGATGAGCAAACCGCCGTTCATGAATGTGGCTTCGAGCACCTGGATCACACACCCTGACCCCTCCTACAACTGGACCTGGCCTTCAGCCTATATAATCTTTTTTGACTTTTGAAGACCCACCTAGTGCACGCCCACTGATTTGCTGATGATGAGGAAATGACAGAAGCAACAAAAACCTGGCAATCTCTCAACTTGTATTTACTGGTAATGGACAGTTTGAAGGACAGACAGAGCAAGTGTAGACATGTAGTCATTGCAGTCAAGGGCACATGATATTGAAAAATAAAAATGCATCGGCATGTCTTGGAATATTATTATCTTACCATATTCCGATAACGTTTTGAATATCACTCATAAATACAGTTTGTTTTCGATATCTACATTATGGTGATTTTACTTGTAATCATGGTTAATTATTAAGTCAGTAAAAACATGCATATTTAGAGAATTGGCTGAAAATAAGTCACCGCCCTCACCGATTCTTTATACGATTAAGCGAACCCTCCTTCCTGATCGCTACGACCTTCCTACCCCTCTTGTTGCGATGCTTTAATAGTCAGGGTTCAATCCTTCAGGTTCTTTCACTAGGAATTAAATTCTGACTCGAGTTTTCCATTATGGTGGCAAATATATATAACGCAACTCTATGTAAATGCCAATGACTTCCTCTCTATATTTACATTGCATTAACAACAAAGAAGGAAAGGGGTGGGAGAGAGGGATGGGGTGGGAGAGAGAAAGTGTGTGGGAAAGGAGGAGTGGGTGATAGAGAGGGACTGGGTGGAGAAGAGGGAGTGGGTGGGAGAGAGGGATGGGGTGGGGTGGGAGAGAGGGAGTGAGTGGGAGAGAGGGAGTGGGGTGGGAGAGGGAGGGGTGGAGAGAGGGATGGGGTGGGAGGATGGGGTGGAGAGAGGAGGGATGGGGTGGAGAGAGGGAGGGGTGGGAGAGAGGGAGTGAGTGGGAGAGAGGGATGGGGTGGGAGAGAGGAGGGTGGAGAGAGGGATGGGTGGGAGAGAGGGAGGGATGGGGTGGGAGAAAGGGAGGGATGGGGTGGGAGAGAGGGAGTGAGTGGGAGAGAGGGATGGGTGGGGAGAGAGGAGGGTGGGAGAGAGGATGGGGTGGGAGGGATGGTGTGGAGAGGAGGGAGGGATGGGGTGGGGGAGAGAGGGAGGGGTGGGAGAGAGGGAGTGAGTGGAGAGAGGGATGGGGTGGGAGAGAGGAGGGGTGGGAGAGAGGGATGGGGTGGGAGAGAAGAAAGTGTGGGAAAGAGGTAGTGGGTGATAGAGAGAGGACTGGGTGGAGAAGGGAGTGGGTGGGAGATAGGGAGTGGGTGGAAGAGAGGGAGGGTGGGAGAGAGGAGGGTGGAGAGAGGGAGGGGTGGAGAGAGGGTAGGGTGAGAGAGGAGGGGGGGTAGAGGGGGACTGGGGTGGGAGAGGGAGTGGGTGGGAGAGGGGGAGGGATGGAGAGGGGGAGTGGATGGGAGAGGAGGAGTGGATGGGGAGAGGGATGGGGTGGAGAGAGGGATGGGGTGGGAGAGAGGGATGGGGTGGGAGAGAGGGATGGGGTGGGAGAGAGGGATGGGGTGGGAGAAAGAGATGGGGTGGGAGAAGAGGATGGGGTGGGAGAGAGGAGTGCATGGGAGAGAGGTAGTGGGTGATAGAGAGGGACTAGGTGGGAGAGAGGAGTGGTGGGAGAGAGGGAGTGGGTGGGAGGGAGGGATGGGGTGGAGAGTGGGAGTGGGTGGGAGAGAGTGAGGAGGAGAGAGTGAGAGGATGGAGAGAGTGAGTGGCTGGGAGAGAGGATGGGGTGGGAGAGAGGGATGGGGTGGGAGAGAGGGATGGGGGGGGAGAGGGATGGGTGGGAGAGATTGAGTGGTGAGGTTGTGGGAGAGATTGAGTGGGTGGGAGAGATGAGTTGGAGAGAGGTGGGGTGGGAGAGAGTGAGTGGCGAGAGAGGATGGGGTGGGAGAGAGGGATGGGGGGGGGGGGAGAGGGTGGTGGTGGGAGAGATTGAGTGGGTGGGAGAGATTGAGTGGGTGGGAGAGATTGAGTGGGTGGGAGAGAGTGAGTGGGAGAGAGGGATGGGGTGTGAAACTCATTTCTTTCTCACTTATATTCCCACATGTAATACAAAATATATGGATCCCCTCATGCCATAACGGCATGGTGACATCATGTTCGTCTCCTGGAGATCAATCATCTTCAATCAGTCAGAAAAGTAATTTGAAAACTGGGGAGTTTTTCAGAATAATTAAGATATGTCGTAAATTGGAAAACACATTTTAGAATAAAGTATATACAGTATTATCAAATGATATTCAATAAATAACACACAACTTCCACATCAATATACCTAATCTTTTGGCGTCCTATTTTCCACGGATACAAATGCTTGTGGAAGCATTTATTTATCATAAAAACATTTTAATAATGTAAAAGGATGTCGGGATGTTCCTCCAAAAGTATGTAAATAAGGTGGGGAT
>CM068961.1:104460722-104481845 GCA_035128595.1 Eptatretus atami | reverse complement strand
TCGTGTGTTTGGTTCAAGCGATAATGACTGAAGTGTTTACGGTCTCACTGACTGACTGACTTACCCACGGACACTGCTCGATTGCAAAAGCAAACTGGACTAAAGTCCAGGTGAGCTAATAATACAATCCAAACGGTGCATAGTGAGCGATTCTCAACTCACATTTGAATGTATAATTCATCAGAGTTTTCATGAGTCTTCATTCATTAAGTTTGTTATGTTTGTTCTTCTTCAA
Source organism: Eptatretus atami (assembly GCA_035128595.1). Taxonomy (NCBI): domain Eukaryota; kingdom Metazoa; phylum Chordata; class Myxini; order Myxiniformes; family Myxinidae; genus Eptatretus; species Eptatretus atami. The sequence goes on along the minus strand of CM068961.1, from coordinate 104,481,610 downwards.
ATCTCACATATATGTATTAACTCTGCTCATCAGGCATGAGAAGGTATGTTTATCCAAGCAAGGCCTGTAAATGTATTTCTAGGAAGGACGTTAGGTTTGTAGATTATCGTTCACACCTTTGCCCAGATTACAAGGCGATAATGATAATTTTGAGGGATAATTGTGGTGCGTGTGTGTGTGTGTGTGACCCAAATAAGAGAGGAAAATGGGGGTGTTATTGGGACCTGCCCTCGAGCAGCAACTCTTTGCTAATTATATTAAGTACCAAAGTGTTAATGACATGAAGATGGCAACACATTGGCACCCACACCACATCGTTTTAAGTGCCAATGTGTAGGCAATTAATATCTGGTCAAGCACGGCTGCTCGAGGGGATGTCCCAATGCAGCCCAGTTTACACTATATCATGAGGGACCGTGGTGGGACGAATAAATCGCATGATAACAGCAAGTATCATTTTTATCATCTGCAGCCTGATCTAGGTACATATTACGTATTTTTGTGATATTTTATTTGCAATACATACGACATGAATAATTACCTCGTGATTGTACTCCTCAACATGTACTCATCAACATGAAACTGTTTTATTTGCAACATTATAGATAAAAGAACTGCTACTGAATACATGATTGGTAAAATGAGGCAGCAAAAAATAATTGCAGGAAGGGAAAAGTTGAAAACATTCTCTACCAACGCCAGGAGTATAAACAGGGTATAATACCTATAAAATATAAGTAACATTGAATTAATACCAGGTGGGGTTGACTCAGCCTGTCATCCTTGCGAGGTCGGCAAAATGAGTACCAGCTTGCTGGGATGATTGAGTCATTCGAGTATCCTGCGTCGGAGTGGAGACCCATCCAGGATTGTGTCCAATAGCCCAGGAGACTGCTTCGGCAACACTGACTCTCTGTACAGAGTATGGTCCCAATGGATGTATGGATGATGTAGTTGCATTCTAGATCTAGTTCACGATTTCTTTTGAAACCAGTTTATACTTAAGCCGACGTGGGGGGATGCAGCGATTTTTAAAAGTCATTATTCCAATGTGGTGGAGGAAGTGGAGGTGACCATAACATAGCATGGGCAAGGATTGTGTTCAGAGTTGGAGTTCAGGATAGTAGAGTAAGGCTATTGGATTTCAGGAACCTGGAGGGTATGAGGAGAGAGTGAGATGCTCTCGATTGAGACAAACTAATAGGATGATAATCGGCATCAGAGAAATGTGAAACCTTCATGGAGAAAATGTGTAGTGCGCAGGGTAAGTATATTTCAGTGAGGTGTAAACCAGAGGTAGAAAGAGACCAGGGTGGATGAACAGGGAGGTAAGGAGTACTATTATAGATAACCATAAGGTATTTATTAAAGTAAATAGGTATATTGATTACCAATTTTATGTTGATAAAACTGTGCACCCGGAAACACCAAAGCAATGTCCGAATTGGACAAATGAACACATTTTTTGAGCATCGAAACTGCTGCTGAGTTCAAATCTGGAGCTTACATTTTGCAATTCTTCTTAGTTTAAGAGATTCTCGAGGTTAACACATGGGCGGAAATAAAATAAAGCCATGAACGCTGGTGTCTCCGGGGTAAGGAACATAAAGGGGTAAGGAACAGGTTCAGGCAAGTGTGGACCCATTGTGGAATAGCACAGGGATATTGGTTAATGAATTTGTTTATGGTACAGGAGCTGCTGCCCAGATGACAGCAACCAAACTCTGAGATAGCAAGCGGTGCAAGCTGCTCTCAGGGAACTTCCAAGAAGATCATATCACTTGCTGTGATTTGGCATTTATTCAGGGTCGGAATTATTGAAGGTGCCAGAGACAACTCGCCTCCTCTTCAAGAAACACACCGTGGGATCTTTAACAGCCACCATCGTTAGTGCTGACAGATGGGTCCTCTGGCATAATGGCCATCGGATGAATGACGCACAGCTTGCTGTATATCACTCCCTGCATGTGAAACACCAGGGAGATGGTTTATAGCTTGGTTGAGATTCGAACCCAGGCGAGGCAGCTCAAAAGTGAGCATGTATACCCCGAGGCTGTCCTGCCAGCCCACTGATCTTTGATCTAAAGCATTTAATATGAAGAGTAAATTGGAATAACCAAAGCTATTTTGTGTAAAGATTATGATTTGTATTCATATAGCTACTCCAACTTCACCCAGAGGCCTCGTCGCTTCTCTTCCTTCAAGTGCTTCCTTGATACCTCAATGGTCCCTATCCAGGATGAGTTTACCTATACACACAACAAAACAGCACTAAACACACAAGTATTTGTTGCACTCTCCATGGTCACCAATAGATGGCTTTTGTGACAGCATTTCTAAAATGGAGCATCCCACAAATTGCCATTTCTGCGCCAAAGAAGGAGTAACATGCTGTCGTTTGAGTCTTCTGGCGAAAATTGTGAAATCATTCGCATCAGAACGTTGACAGTTGCATCTGCCAAAAACGTAAAACGTATACACAAGTGCGATTTTTCAGGTGACGACATAGTTGCAGTTGGTAAAAGTGTGAAAGCATTTTAGTTTTGAGCCGAGACGGTATCCTGACAAGTGATACTCTCAAGTGCGAAGATGATTATGGTTTGCAGACACGAGAACAATCACCATTACTTCTCTAACTTTCTCGGTGAAAATATGTGACGTTCATATGTGTCTCTTCCATAACATATCCATATTATATTGTACATTATTATCAGGCACATAAATTCAACAGCCAGGTACATGTTACCTATGCAGAATAACAGAATTTTTAACCCTCACTCATTTTCTCTCCCAGGCAAACGGCCGCACTCTCAACTTCCTTTTCATTGTCCTGGGTGCCCTGAAAGCCACTTTACCCCACTCCAATAAAGCATATTCGTTCTTAAACTTTTAAAAACATACAGGTATTATTGTGCAGTACTTACAATAATTAATCAGTCATTGTATCATCCATCACTTTTACATCGTTGCACTTTACATCAAGAATATCGTATGTTATCCCGTCGCTATTTCCCCTCCTCGCTTCAAAAAAATAAAAACAAACAAAAACAAGAAGGGCACTCGGTAGAGCGCATACCACCACCACACAATGCCTGATCCAGTGGAACATATTGAGCCCAATACATTTTTGAGATATTGTGCTATATATGGTTTTTGGCCTGATCTCTCAATGGTGAAGGATCATTAAAAAAAAAAAAAATCTCGTATCTGGATCCGGATCTTCACCAAAATTTAATCTGTTCGTCCTTGTCATACACCAAACCTGTCCACAACATTTCATCCAGATCCGTCTACAACTTTTTGAGATATCCTGTACACAATCAGACAACAGACAGAAATGGGTGAAAACATAACCTCCTTCACCTTCGGTGGCGGAGGTAAAAACTTTATTTTTCATTCCAAAAACGATCACATTCTGCCACAATTTCCTTCCTCTACCTCATTCTTCATCTCTCCTTTTCTCAAAATCGCCACACTGAATCTCCAATGAATGTAAACCCTTCTCCCTTCTTCCTTTCAAAGCATTTTTAAAACATTTAAAAAATGCTTCACTTTCCTTACTGCTTCATATAACTATTAAAGTTATAAGAAACTGCTTCATAGAACACTAAGAAATCTGTTAAACAGACCTCCCTCTAGTAAATCCATTCTTAATACCTTCAATTCGTTTTAAATTATTCAAATGGTTCCCTATCTGGTCCATAAAGACTCCGACACCTTCCCTACACCTGAAGTCAAACAAACATGTCTATAGTTCTTCTTTTCCTCTCTGGATCCTTTCTCCAATCCTCTGGTGCCTGTCCTATTAAAGGGATCAGCTAACATCATGATTATATGTCCTGCCACCTCCTTCAATACTCTTGGATATGTATTACTTTGCCCCTGGAGCGATATCGTCCCTTATTTTTCTTAGCAGTGTCTTTACTTCATCCGCTCCTACTTGGATCTTCTGTATAATCCATTCCTCATCAATCCTTGATAGATTCGCTCAGCTATTGGTAATTCCTGACTGTTCTTCCATAAATATTGAAACAAAATAACTATGTATGTAACAAGCCTGCCATCTCACTTTCATCACCATCGATCTCTCTGTGATACTCTTTAAGGAGCTCACATTTGTCTTCACATGTTCTTTTCCCCTTATGTAGTTACAGAATTCCTTGCAATTATGTTTACTACTTTTGACCATATCCTTCTCATATTCTATTCTGACTTGCGGAGTTATTTTCTTAACTGGCCTCTGTTTACTCCTATACTGATTTGAGTCTGACTCTAGTCCTGTTCTTCTATACTTCATGAATGCCTTCTGCTTATCCTTAATTACACTGTGTACCTACCTGCTCAATCACCTTTACACATCACTGGAATAGACAGACTATACACCCTACACAGTTAACTTCTCCAAATCGACAACAACTAACTCTCTTGTGATGCACTCAACATTTGCCTTCCTGAAATCTAAAAGACTTACCTACTGTCCAGAACTCCACATGTCAACAATATAGTTGCACGTACTATGTGGTGGTCACTACCTTTTGTTGCCTGATAGCCTGGAATTAAATTACATTAAATCAGACTTTTTCCACCATTATTTACACATCGTAACCCACAACTTCCAAGTGAAAAACAAATTGTACAAATTTCACAAAATTAATTAAAAATACAAAACTAGAATATCTTGGTTGGAGAAGTGTCCACCCCTCCCCACCCCCAGTGTTAATACTTGGTGGAAGCACCTTTGACAGCAATTACAGCTGTGAGTCTGTTGGGATAGGTCTCTACCAACTTTGCACACCTTGATTTGGCAATACTTGCCCATTCTTCTGTACAAAACTGCTCAAGCTCAGTCAAGTTGCGTGGGGAGCGTTGATGGACAGCAATCTTCAAGTCATGCCACAGATTTTTGATTGGACTTAGGCCGGGGCTCTGACTGGGCCACTCAAGGACATTTATCCTTTTGTTCCTTAGCCACTCCAGTGTTGCTTTGGTTGTGTGCTTCGGGTCATTGTCATGCTGAAAGGTGAACTTCCGTCCAAATTTCAGCTTTCTTGCAGAGAACTGCAGGTTTTCCTCAAGGATTTTTCTGTATTTTGCTCCATCCATTTTCCCTTCGATCCTGAAAAATGCCCCAGTCCCTGCTGATGAGAAACATCCCCATAACAAGGTGCTGCCACCACCATGCTTCACAGTAGGGATGGTGTTCTTTGGGTGATGTGCTTGTGTTGGTTTGCGCCAAACTTAACATTTTGAATTTCAGCCAAAAAGTTCCATCTTTTTTCATCATACCACAAACCTTTTTGCCACATGGCTTCAGAATCTCTTGTGTGTTTTTTTTGCATACCTCAAACGGGACTCAAGTTGGGCTTTTTTGTATCATGACTTCCTTTTTGCCACCCTCCCGTACAGGCCAGACTTGTGGATGCTTGGGATGTTGTTGTCACATGCACACAGTGACCAGTCTTTGCCATAAAGGCCTGTAGCTCTTTCAAAGTTGTATTGGCCTCTTGGTGGCCTCTCTGATCAGACTCCTCCTTGCTTGGTCATCCAGTTTGGAGGAACGGCCTGATCTAGGCATGGTCTTGGTGGTACTATACACCTTCCACTTCTTAATGATTGTCTTGCCTGTGCTCCAAGAGATACTCAAGGCCTTTAAAATATTTTTTATACCCATCCCCTGATCTGTGCCTTTCCACAACTTTATCCCAGAGGTCTTTTGAAAGCTCCTTGGTTCTCATGCTTGAGTCTTTGCTGTGAAATACACCACCCAGCAGAGGAAACCTCCAGGAACAGCTGATTTTATTCTGTTTCGGACAAAATTTGGTGGAGAGCTTGGGTATGTGCCATGAACAAAATCATTAGATTTTGGTGAAGATCCAAATGTGGATCCAGATCAAAGAATTTTTAAAGTGATTTTTCATCATTGAGAGATAGGGCCAAAAAACGAAATTATAGCAGGTTGTGGACATTGTGTATCTCAAAAAGGACATCTCAAAAGTTGTACACGGATTCAGACAAAACTTGGTGGGCAGGTTGGATATGTAACAAGGAAGAATTGATTCCATTTTGGTGAAAATCTCAATCCGGATCCGGATCCGAGAATTTTTAAAGTGATTTTACACCATTGAGTGATGGGGCTAAAATGACATCACACGATATCTCAAAAAGTTATGGATGTGTTCGGACGAAACTTGGTGGATGAGTTGGATACATGACAAGAACAAACTGATTAAATTTTAGTTCAGGTCTGAATCCAGATCCGGCCTATCGGTGGGATACAAAATGTAAACTAATCAGCCTGGCGGAGGTATGCACCCGACCAAGTGCCCTTCCAGTCCACAATGACTTCATTTTGTGTCCATTCCTTCATCTTCAAACTCTCCTTTTAGTAGAGTATATTTAATTATTTTCGTTTTCGATTGATTTTATGAATTCTCGATTTTTACATAAGGTACGAAAGATAATATTATGGAGGAGCACCTCAAACTGACTTTTAGGTGTTTGCATTGTTGTCATATCCATGGTTCATGCGAATCCTATGACTACTTCCCTAATGGCCCCAGTTATTCCCACCTTGTTGTGGAGTCAATTTGGAAAACTCTCTGGCCCAAGTGTTTCACAAACTGGCTGGCCAGGCCTGGCATACGACTGAAGATGGCAGCAATTTGTAATTTGTTCATCGTGCTGGCAATAACTTGACTACTTTTCATTGAAAGACTCTGTGGGATCTTTGACATCCACCAACGAATGTTTCTAGATGGGACACCTGGTTTAATGTCTATCCGAGGGATGTAACACTGTGATGTAACGCACTTCTTGTGAAGCACCCATCCGACATATTGTAGTCAGGCTAGGAATCAGGTCAAAACTAAACAGCTAAACGGTAAGTGTGATACCTCCACACCATCCTATTGGACTCATGGTTAGTGTGAGACCTCTAGACATTTTTTTTGATACTGATCTAATGCTTATGAAAAAGCTTGTACGTAAATCGCATGCAGGACAAGAACAGAAGAAGACAGCAATGTACTTGTACACGATGTACAAAGGCAATAGTAGTCAATAGACAAGTCAATGCAACTTATGGAATTTGAACTTGTAATCCCAACATCAGGGGCTCAGAAAGGAAAACAATAAACAGACATTTTTACCCTTTATCAAGAAATCATCTTGATTCTTCATCCGTCTCACAAAAACAAGATCTCAATGGTCAGAAAATGTCACCATCTCATTGCTGTTGATTGCCTTTTCACTGCGTTCCATGATATACTTAAACATTCATACATCCTGGTAATTAATCTCAAAGTTCCCAACCGTAAAGATTCCTGTTGGTTTGTAATTAGGGATTCATAATCGTAATGATTTATCACAATAATTGTTGCATTCTCAGCCCATATTGTAGTAAGATTCAGTACTGAAGTGCAAATTGCTGATTGATAGTGCATGTTACTCATAAAAGGATGTACAATTAAAAACTGGATCATGATCAGACTGAGTGAATTTATTTTTTTATTTTTTGACTTTTGTTTTGTGTTAATATCTTCCGTTGCTGATATGAGAGGCAGTTTCAATGTTTGTGTGAGATATTGCAAAATAAACCACTGGAGAAGAGGCGGTATATTTTACTCGGTCTTGCTCAGTCCACCCTCTCAGCATTCAGACCATTCCCAAGTCCTCTGGGTCGCACGTACTGTTCTTCCTGTAACCCCATCCTGGTTAAACCCCCACATTCCAGGCTTATTGAACACTTCAACTCTTGTTCCTCTTTTCTCCTGTCTGTGAGGCTGTTTAATCCCATCCTTCCCTCGATGGCAGTAAGTGCAGGACTATCTCAGGTCGTTTCCCCACCCCTTCTCCCCCCACCTTGACCATACTTGCCATATTTTCTACACCCATTAACCATACCTATCTCAACCCTCTTACTTGCAGGTTACTGTGTTTCCTTAACTCTCCTCTCTTCTCTTTTGTGGTTTGCTCATACCCTTCTTCATTGCATCTAACTGTGGCCATTTTACGCTTTGTCAACTCACTCTTCCATGAGCCGACACATCTTGTATACAGATATATATATATATATACATATACATATACATACATATAGCAGGAGGAGCAAAAACAACGGATACATTTAAAGGGAAGACTGGAAGAACTGTGGTGAGGCAACAAGGGCTCGGCAATGTGATACTGTCAGAAATATCACATCATTATGTACAACAAATAATAACTATTCCTTTCACGCTGTGAGATGCATTGGGCTGCCGAGGCAGTTTCACTTGCCTGAGAAGTAGAGTCCTGGACGGTTCGCCACTCCGATGCACGACACTCGAATGGCTTATTACCCAAGTAAGCAGGTACTCATTTTGCTGACATCAGAAGGATAACATGCTGAGTCAACCCACCTGGTGTTATTTCAATGGAACGACAGGGGCTCAAACTGAAAGCCCAAAGATCTTAAGCCAACCCCCTCAACCATTAAACCAACACCAGGCATCATTATGTATAATGTGGCTCCTAATTTTATCTGTGTAAGATTTCCTCCTGAATACCACGGCCACCAAACACGCAGATTGGTCCTGAATAAGAAAAGCGGGAAGGTGGTCTAACAGGTACTAAGAATTGACACACCTATCACACTAAAATATGCAATTTGGTGTCTGTCTGTCTGTCTGTCTGTCTGACGATGATACATTTGGTTGATCGTTACTTCTCTAATCTCAACCAAACTTTCCAGGGGGACTAAAGATCACACAACAGAGGTTGTAGTGACAAGGGGGTTTTCCCCGCCAGGGTTTTAAGGTGTATAAATAGCTTATCATGGTGTTTCATGGGGCATACCTACCGGAAGTAAAAAAATATTATAACTACAAACTATTCAGTCAATTCTGTCTAATGTATGGTTACCCTTTGAAACAGTCTCTACTGTTGTTTTACACGAAACGGAAATAAATTTGGAGGAAACCCGATATCCTTGAGGCATTTGTAATTTGTTCAGGCTGCCAGCGATAGCTCGCCGACTCTCCATGAAGGACACCATGGGATCTTTAAAATCCACCAACTAATGCCGGCAGACAGGATGCTAGTCTAACGTTCATCTGAGGGATGGCACACACATTGATGAATCACCCTGCTTGTGAAACAATCGGAGGAGAGGAGGAGATTGGGACCATACTCTGTGCAGAGCATAGATCTAACAGGAGGAGATCTAACAGCACCTGCTTGGTGCTGCTTAAGCAGTCTCCTTGGCTATTGGATACAATCCTGGACGGGTCGCCACTCCAACATAGGACACCAACAAGCTGGCACTCATTTTGCTGCACTCAAAGGATGACAGGCAGAGTCAACCCCACCTGGTATTAATTAAACAGCCCAGTGTGATTTGAACTCAGGATTCTAGGATCCCAAGCCCACAACCATAACCATTAAGCCAACACCAGGCATGGAGGAATAATGAGAGTAAGGATAGGAATGAATAAGAAGACAGGGGGTAGATAGAAGCACAAATACAACAAGTAAGAGCACTGAAAAAAGAGGAAGAGAAAACTGGGGATGACAGAACACATGAACCAAATAAACCAAAAGGTGCGTGGAGATACATGAACCTGGAAAGGAAGGTTAATGAAGGTAGAAAATATAATGAGTATGGAAAGGGGATGGTCTGAAGTGGAGATGAACGGCCATGTTGAAGCCCTGGAGAGAACAACCAGACTGAACAGAGTGAGGAAGTTGGTTTCACAGGCGAGCGAAAGGAATAAATGATTGGAAGTGAGCAGCAAGCCTGGATTTCGTGAGTTTCACCGGAAGGGGATTTCAAGCAGACCATGTATGCAGAAACCTTCGGGGGGCAGAACACGCAAAGGGTGGAGGGTGTAAAACCAAAAAGAAGGCGGTAGAAGACAGAGAGGCCATTGACCTATCTGAGATGTGGGAAGAACAGGTCCAAAGATTTGTCTTCATCACGTATCTTCCTTTTTCCTCATTCAAACAAAATCTGCATGACTATTATGATGAGCCTGCATTTAACTATCTTAGGTTTCTTGAACTAAACTTAATCAGTTCCACACATCTTGAACACTAATTAAAGTACAAGCAAAACTTTTACTGAGTGGAAGCAAAAACAAGTGGAAGTGGAAGCATACATTGAAGGTACACCACCCCCATGCCAAATAAATAAATAACAAATCCGCCAGCGCACGACATTGCCGGGGTGCAGCACATGGAGGCCAAATTGGGAGGGAGCAGTGCACAATAACTGATTGATTAATTGCATAATTAAAATTAATAAATAATAATCGTAAAATAATTAATTTCTTAATCAATTGGCCAATAGCATACCTAAACCACCACTTTCTTCCGAATCTGTAACTTTTCGAAAATTAAGTAATTAATCAAGAAATGGAAAATTAATACATTAATTGATAAAGCAATAAATCAAAATACTCTTTATCGCAAAATCACTTGTTCACTGTCTTGTTCAAATTTCAGCTTCGGAGCTCAAATAGGTGTCTGAGATATTGCCCAGCTATGAGAAACAAAATAAATAACGAATTAATAAATCTAAATAAAAGAAATAACGAAATAAAAAATAATAATTAAGTAATTCATCAATTGATTGATTAATCAAAAAAGAAAAAAAAAATGCTGTTTTTGCCAAAGCACATCTCTTCACTTTCGTCTCCAAATTTCAGCTTCGTAGATCAGAGGATAGCTGAGATATCACCCAGACAAACAAGAACGAAAACAAGAAAACAAACGGAGTGAAAACTGAGTACTTCCGATGACGTCATGCATCACCTGGATATGGAATTGGGAATGAGTGGTGTACCAGATATGAACTGCCATGTGCAAGGTGCTTTACAAACTGCTCTATCCTAAACTTTTCCAGAACCTCGCATAATTATTCTTCGACTTGAACACCGAAACTTGTGCCATACCATAACTCGAAGATTATTTTGAAACCTGAAATGATAACTTGATCACACATGCCAAGCACACTCACAAAGCTGTAATTTAACCAACAGCCTCAAATCACAGCTGTTAAATCCACAGTGCGTGAAATCGCACAGGCAATTAAAAGCAAATTATTGTGCAATTATTAATGCCTTTCACAAATTACACTACAATAAAGGATATTATGTTGTACTTGTATAAATCATTTTCTTAAAAATGAAAATAAATCCACTGGACTGCTATAAAACACTTCCGAGGCAATCAGCCAGAACGGCAGTGTGGACGCGACAATTGGGCAAATATCTGGCTGTGGTATGTTATCTGAGTTGTTAGTGATACACAATGATGATTAAATGACACCTGTAGGAATTTCCTGTTTTGTTTTTTTTCATTTTTTTGAAAAAAACACAGAAAAGTGTTTTGTAAATGCTACATTCCGAATGTGCGTTTTCTTTGTGCCATCTACGTGGTATTCCACATACATTTGGTGTAATCTTGGAGATGAGGCATTGAAAAAAGGAAGAACTAGAGCGGCACTTGGTAGAGCGCATACCTCCGCCAAGCTGAACAGTTTATGTTTTGTATCCCACTGATTGGCCTGATCTGGATTCGGACCTGAACTAAAATTTAATCGGCTTGTTCTTGTCATCTACCAAACTCATCCACCAAATTTTGTCAAAACTCGTCCACAACTTTTTGAGATATCATGCTATACATAGTTTCTGACCCCATCTCTCAATTGTGAAGAATCACTGAAATAATTAATTAACCTCGGATCCGGATCCGGATCTTCACCGATATCGAATTGATTTGTCATCTTGTCACACACCTGACCTGTTCAGCAAAGTGGGAGTCATCGCTGTGGACAAGGCTCATTTACGCTGCAGCAGCATCATTTTGCCTCCTATATTATGGTAATATATAAATATGTTGGACCTCGGGTTTCCGGTACCGGTTGCAACCATAAGTGACGAGCAGGAAAAAGGAGTTCACGGTGTGGTGAATAAAGGATTGACACGGATTCTGAAGGCCTGGACGTTTTTTCCTTACATGCTAAAACACTTCCTGGTCTGCCAATTAAGTGTATCATTAGGGTATGACAACTTATGGTTGTTACAGAACAGCCTGGCATGAATTCCATCCATTGAAAACATCTGACAAGCAGTGTGACAAATTCATGATCCACATTAAAAAAAACAAAAAATTGTCCACATTAGGAGGTAGCTGTGGTTGAACTGTTGCAGTGACTTTGGCTGGCTGATGAAGGAATATACGTGATGTCTCGTCTGTGCCTTGTTTTTCAATCATTCCTGTGCCCATGTCGAAGTGGAATATATCCACTTTGTATTCAAATGCTCAAACAGCAAGGCCCGACATAAAAATGGGATAATTACCACCGTGGTCGATGCTCACTTGAGATGAGACACTCTTAAAAGAGCTGATGCGTCGCCAAAGCCAACAAAGAGCATTTCAAATCAAAACAAGAATTGCTGAATAAAGCAAGAAAATTACATTTTTGTGTACCTATTGACACTGTATCTTTGCTTTCGAAGATTTTACTTCATTGCCTTATTCTCTGCAAATGCTTTCATTATTCACTTCCTGAGTCTGGTGCTCGCTCCATTGTGCTAGTCTGGGGTTGTTGAGTTAGCAAGCAGGTTGCTGTCTCTTTCCAAGCCAGACATTCTGTATCAACCACTTTGCAAGCCGATCGGAAAGCGGACCAAGCGTTTAAGGGAGGTGCTTAGTTATGTTAGCAACAATGTCCGCTGTCGTCGGATTCAAAACGGTACTGCAAGCAATGAAATGTTCAGAGGCAGAACCCTGTTATGTATACTCATAATATTATTGAAACATGCATTTCACACTATTATTGTAACTTCTACCTTTCATCGGAATTATTGAAGATCTACAAACATGCAACCCCCTCCTCCGCCTCCCCAAAATGTGTAGTTTTGTGTACGGCCGAGTGAGGCCTCTGTTGGATTGGCCGAATGAGGCCTGCTTTGATGGAATAAATGGTGCTTGATCCTCTCCGTGTGTCCTTGTCATTGTGCTAAAGACTCCACAATTGGCGACGAGGATTTGTGGACCATGACCACATCGCATAGTACGGTCCCAGGGTATGCTGGAGACAACTTTGAACTCTTTGCGCAGCAGCTCAGTTTCGATTTCATCGCTAACTACATCGCCACTGCTGGAAAATGGAAAGCAATTCCTCTGTCGTCACGGCCGACGGAGGTGTTCCGTCTGTTGTCTGACTTTATTTCACCTGCGAAGGCGTCAGATGATGCTTTCACCTACAAATCCATAGTCAAGACGTTGCATGACTATATTAAACTGGGCAAGTTGCCGCAGTTATCGTAGTACGAGTTCGACAACCTAGTTCGGTTTCCAAATGAGAGGGTAGCTGATTATTTTTTTTTCCAGATTCAAGCATCTGGTAGGGGTTTGACATTTTGGTAAAGATGAACGGTCACAGAGATTGAAGGATCGTTTTATCGCTGGGTTGCATCAGTTCTTCGGATAAAGTTTGAAGAGATTAGGTTTGCTAAATTGGTTGAAACTTCAGCTGTCATGGAATAAGCTAGAAAGGATGTTTACGCCATTGTTGGAGAAGACTTGTCTGTTAATGCCATAGCTGCTGGCAGGTCACTTGCTCACAATTTCCCATCTTGCTCAGCCTATTGGGAACCTCCTTCATCCCAGCTTCATGCAAGCCGTGCATCGCAGGGCCAGCTGCCATGGCAGTCTTGTCAGGGTTGTGGTGGTTCACATTCTCATCAGAACTGTCCATTTTGGAATGCAGTGTCACCGGTGTGGTAGAACAGGCCATGTGCGGAGAGTCTGTCAGCGCCAGGCACCATCATCGGTTAATGTGGTCAAGGCTAGCAGTGAGGTCGACCAACTTGGCATATTTCTGACGACGACAGCTGCAAATCACCTCTTTGAGGTGTCTGTCAGTGTGAATGGCAGGCCAGTCAACTTCACAGTGGATATCGGAGCATCAGTCAGTTTTGTGAGTGAGCAGACCTGGTGTTGTTTGGGTTGTCTGGTGTTAGCCTCAGTACACACTACCCTACATACCTACACTGCGGAATTGATCAAACCATTATGTTTGATGGATGTAGTGGTTCATTATTGGGAACAGCAAGCAGTGTTGCCCCAGTATGTGGTTGAGGGTTCTGGACCATCTCTCGTGGGTCGGGACTGGTTGCACACAATTTGTCTGGATTGGGCAGACATTTACAACGTTCATACATTATTTGTGTCTCCTTCCCAGTTTGAGCGCATCTTGGAAAAACACCAAGTTGTATTTGGGCATGGACTCGGGAAGCTCGTAGATGCTCAAGGTCACCTACACCTGAAGGAGGGTATCAGCCCGATTCTGTAAGTCTCGACCTGTGCCATATGCTCTTCCAGATCGGGTCAAAGTGGAACTCGACTGATTGGAAAAGATTGGTGTCAATGAACTGGTGGTGCACTCTGAGTGGGCAACGCTCCCGGTCACAGTGCTTAAGCAGAATGGAAGTATCCGCCTGTGTGGTGACTTTAATGCAACCGTTAATCCCAACCTCTGCATGGAGTAGTATCCACTGCCATCCATTGATGAGATATATTCGAAGTTGACGGGGAGTCGGTATTTTATGAAGTTGGACTTACGTGATGTCTGCTTCCATCTCAAGATTGCACCCGAGGATATTCACCTCCTTACCGTCAATACTTGTCAAGGTATATACCAGTATACCCGGCTTTGTTTCGGTATCACTTCAGCTCCGACAATGTGGCAGAAAGCTATGGATCGTCTTTGTGCTGACTTAACGGCACAATGCTACTTGAATGACATCATCACGGGCACCACGGCTGAACAGCATCTTGAGAACATTAGTAAGGTGATATATAAGTTCGCTGCTCAGGGTCTCCACCCGAATAAAGGCAAATTCTATTCTTTCAGAAGCGAGTGGAGTAACTGGGCCACGTCATCACCCCGGATGAGCTGTCGAAAGCCCCTCAGAAATTCGACACCATAGCCGACATGCCCAACCCAAGAGACAAAGCTCAGCTTTGTTCCTTCATTGGGCTCGCACAGTTTTAACAGAGGTATGTCAGCAACCTAAGCATTGGCCTCGCTCCCTCGCTCGCTGACTTGCATGCTGCATGAGATGTTCATTGGAGGTGAAGTTCGACAGAACAAGCAGAATTTGAAAGAGTCAAATCTCGCCTTATTGCAGACACAGTTGTTGCGCATCATGAACCTTCACATTCTCTCATTCTTGCATGTGACGGCTCATCGTATGGCATTGGTGTCTTCTTGCCTCAGGTAATGAGTGATGGTACTGAGCGTCTGGTGTGTTTTGCATGACGTGCTCTGACAGCCGCAAGGCAGAATTATGCTCAAATTGAGCGTGAAGCACTGAGTCTGATATGGGGCATGTTGAAGTTTTGTCAGTACTTGATAGATCGAGATTTCCTCCTACAAACTGATCATCAGCCGCCTCGGTTCTTGTTAAATACTCGGAAAGGCATTCCAGTCACTACTGCTGCTCAATTACATAGATCGTGTCTCTTCCTCAGTGCATATGAGTACATAATCAAATTTTGTGCTTCCGAATGGCACGCTAACTGTGATGGCCTGTCTCGACTGCCATCTCTAAAGGTCATCGCCAAACCCACAGATAATGTCAAAGTGTACATGTTCAAACAGATCGAGTCTGGTCCTGTAATTGATGCGGACGTGGCCATTGCTATTTGTCATGATCCCGTTTTGTCACATGTTGCGCATGCTGTATTGGCTGGTTGCTGGCGTGAGTTGCCCTCAACGTCAGAATATGCTCCATATGTGTCGCATGCGACCGAGCTATCTTTAGCTCAAGGTTGTGTTATGTGGGGCATGAGGGTAGTCATTCCTGCTTCTTTGTGTCAGCACTGTCTCAATGAGTTGCATGAGGGTCATTTAGATTGGTCAAAACGAAGAGTTTAGCCTGGAGTTTGTTGTGGTTCCTAGGCTTCAGGCAGACATTGAGCAGATGGTAAAAGCTTGTGCTTTGTGTCGAACTGATGCTGATAATCTCTCATGTGTCTCGTTGTTGTGGCCGGCCACCTATAGAACATGGCAGCGCGTTCATGTGGATTTTGCGGAGCCAGTCATGGGCCACATATTTCTGGTGGTGATCGACGCACATTTGAAGTGGCCAGACATAGCTAAAATGCAGTCCATCTCAGCAGAGAACATGGTGCAGCGTCTGCGGAGTATTTTTGCGAACAAAGGTGTTCTGGAGATTTTAGTTTCGGACAATGGTCCACAGTTTGTATCCGAGGTATTTGCTATGTTAATGCGTGGCCATGATATCAAACACCTGAGGTTGGCGCCTAATCAAACAGCAATAAATGGCCAGGCCAAGTCATTTGTCAAAGCTTTGAAACATGCCTTATATAGGGGACAAGCTGTATGATCTGTGCAGAGAAGGGTCGATGTGTTTTTGCATGCATATCGTAACTTGGTGCATTCTACTATGCAGGGATCACCTGCATTCCGCATGTATGGCCAACAGTTGCGGTTGCGGATGGATTTGCTTCGACCTTGCGCACCAGCAGTTGTCACGGTGACCGATGTTCATTAGTTCGTTCATGGTGGACCAGTCATTTTTTGCGCGAGACTATTTACACCGACAAAAATGGGTACCAGCTACTACGATCCAAGTTTTTGGACCGGCTAACTACCTTGTTCGTACTTCAGCCGGTCTTTCCTAGAAACGTCATGTGAATCAATTGTTGGCTCACAGGTCTGATCACTCATATAATGCTGCCGATTCCATTGCATCGTCTGATGTGTCCTCATCCATAGAGGTTCCCATGACCACGCTCCGACCACCTGTCCCTCTATCTGTGGACCCAGATGTTTAGGGCGGTGATAGTAGCATGGATGTTCCTCCGGTATCGCTTGCAGCTGGTTTGGTATCTGGTGAGGAGCCATTACCTGCTTCCAATGTCCCACCATCACAGGTCGTGTCTACGGCTCAATGTCCATGTGTTTTTTCCAGACGTGTTGTACGACCCGTGTGTATTTGGGTGACTATGTGACATAAGGAGGGAGAAGTGTAGTATGGTGTACGGCCGAGTGAGGCCGCTGTTGGCTCAGCCGAGTGAGGACTGCTTTGATGGAATAAATGGCGCTTGATCCTCTCCGTGTGTTCTCATCATTGTGCTACAGACACCACAAAATGCACAATGGTAGGTAAATAGATAAGCTTGGCAGGAACTCTTCCTTCTGACTCCCCATTTATTTATCTTTCTTTCCCTCTTCCTTGTACTCTGTCGCTGCTGCGAACACAATAAATTTGTTTGGGGAAGTTGTCACAAGAGGATCGAGTCAAACTGAAAATGACGGCCATTTGTTTGAGTACCACAATAGCATTGTTTCAATGGAGACCGCCATGTTGTTAACTGGTGGCTGAGCACTCCGTTCCATTGGAGTGCTTGGTTGAGCACTTTGAATCAAGTGAGCCGCTTGGCGAGTGATAGCAAATTGCTTGCGAACGGAACACATCCCAGAGTTCACAATAATATATGAAGAAAATTAAATAATAGCATCAAGGAATCACAAATGAAGCTTCGTCTCTCACTTCGATTTTGCAATATATCTTGAAGAGCACAAATAGCCTACTACAAACCAGAGCAATGTCCCAGTCTGTACAAGCCTCTCATATCCAACCTCAATCTCACGTCAACATCCAGGGCAAGACCTCCTTGTGCGACTCCCAAATTAAGTACACGAGTATAACTTCCAAATCCTCCACTGGCTTGTATCGAACACTTAGTTAAGTCGAACACTTAGTTATATATATAATAACTAATATATATATATATATATATAGTATATATATATATATATATATATAATATAATATATACATACACACATACACACACATTATCTAATAATTTCAAGCTCATTCTAACCACTGACTAACCACTGGTATTAATAATGACTGGAGTGTTCAATACCTTCCGGTTGACATAGAAAGCTAAAATTTTGCATGCTGATGGACATCGAAGCCGATACACTGGGTAAAAAATCACAGAACTGATGGAAAGCATCCAGAAATGAAACTATAAATAAATGGAAATAAATAAATGAAAAAAATAAAAGAAAAAAAAACAAATGCAGGTGAGCGACAAGAGAATGGGGAAGCACGGTTCGTTATTGCTTACAATGTGTAAGCATACCCCGCTAGTATATTATGAACTCGCTTGCCACTTGGACAAAGCCCCGTGCTTGGTTCATATCCACTTCATCTACACTCACTTATCCCTGTTGGACATGTCTAACCTCCCATGATGCTGTCAGCAGCCCAACATTTGCAGTTTGTGTCACATGCAATTTAAAAATAAAAATCGTTAAATTATCCTTTTGATCCAAAATATATGTGTAATTGGTCTCCTACGTGTGTGGTACACAAACATATGAAGAGGTACAGATACCAAAAGGTATACAGATGAAAAGGTACATACCAAATGATACATACCAAAAGGGATACATAGGAAAAGGTACACACCAAAGGGTACATAACAAAAGTTATACATAGGAAAAGGTACACACCAAAGGGTGCATAACAAAAAGTATAGATACGAAAAGGTACACACCAAAGGGTATTCCATACAAAAAGGTATTTTTGTTTACAGCATTTGTTCTGGGATTTAGATTTAAACACCAACAGAACAAGTCAGCTTTTTCTACACCAAAAGGTGCATACCAACAGGTATACATACCAAAGGGTACACACCAAAAGGTAAACATATGAAGAGGTACACATACCAGAAGGTATACAGATGATAAGGTACATATCAAATGATACATACCAAAAGGTATACATATGAAGAGGTACAAACTAAAGGGTACATAACAAAAGTGAAACTTTGGAAAAGGTACACACCAAAGGGTACACAACAAAAGGTATACATATAAAAAGGTACACACCAATAGGCATATTAAAAAAGGTACATACCAAATGATACATTCCAAAAGGTATACATACGAAAAGGTACACACCAAAAGATATATGTATGTGTGTGTGTGTACACAAAAAGGTACACACCAAAAGGTATATATAAGAAAAGGTACACACCAAAAGGTATATATACAAAAAGGTACACACCAAAGGTATCTGTACAAAAAGGTACACACCAAATGGTAGATATACAAAAAGGTACATACAAAAAGGTAGACGTACAAAAAGGTATTCATACAAAAAGGTATACATACAAAAAGGTACACACCAAAAGGTATGCATATGAAAAGGTACATACCAAAAGCATACTTGCCAAATCTACCGCTTTAGGTGGTATTGTCCAGTAACTGCTCTTTGCATACATTAACAGCCTCCTGCTTTCATAACGAAAATACCGCTTTTACAAAACAATATCTCTCATGGAAGTTTTGAGGGATTTCCATGATGTGACAAGGATTCTGTCGGCCTTTGGGAGGTTTCCAAAGATGCTGCGAGAAAAATCATATCCTTGACCCTCCTCCTGGGAGGTTTCCCAAGATGCTGCGAGAAAAATCAAATTCCTGACCCTCCTCCGCTCGGCAGTTCCGCTCCATCACACCATAGAGCCTTTAAATCCTACTGCTTTTTCTTCTCTCAATGTTGGCAACTATGCAAAAACTACATACCACAAGGTAGGCACATAAAAAGGTACCAAACATACCAAAAGGTATACTGTACATAGAAAAAGGTACTTGCTTGGTTGTGCTGGATGGAAATGGTTATGCTGGGTGGTGTGGTTATATGCCAGTTGGTGTGGCTATGTAGGGTGATTTTGTTATGCTAGGTGATTTGGATACACTGGTCACTTTGGTTTATGCTGGGTGATTTGGTTGATGCTAGATCATGACATGGTTATGCTGGATGATTTGGATACACTGGGTGATTTGGTTTATGCTGGATCATGACATGGTTATGCTGGATGATTTGGATACACTGGGTGATTTGGTTTATGCTGGATCATGGCTTGCTTATTCTGGATGATTTGGATACACTGGGTGATTTGGTTGATGCTGGATCATGGCTTGGTTATGCTGGATGATTTGGATACACTGGTTGATTTGGTTTATGCTGGATCATGGGTTGCATATTCTGGATGATTTGGATACATTGGGTGATTTGGTTTATGCTGAGTCATGGCTTGGTTATTCTGGATGATTTGGATACATTGGGTGAATTGGTTTATGCTGGATCATGGCTTGGTTATGCTGGATGATTTGGATACACTGGGTGATTTGGTTTATGCCGAGTCATGGCTTGCTTATTCTGGATGGTTTGGATACACTGGGTGATTTGGTTCATTTTGAGTGATTTGGATGCACTGGGTGATTTGGTTTATGCTGGGTCATGGTTTTCATATTCTGGATGATTTAGATACATTGGGTGATTGGTTTCTGCTGGATGATTTGGATACACTGGGTGATTTGGTTTATGCTGGATGATTTGGATACACAGGGTGATTTGGTTCATTCTTGGTGATTTGGACACACTGGGAGATTTGGTTCTTTCTGGGTGATTTGGACACACTGGGTGATTTCGTTGATGCTGGATCATGGCTTGGGTATGCTGGATAATTTGTATACACTGGGTGATTTGGTTTATGCTGAGTCATGGCTTGCTTATTCTGGATGATATGGATACACTGGGTGATTTGGTTCATTCTGGGTGATTTGGACACATTAGGTCATTTGCTTTATTCTGGGAGATTTGGATGCACTGGGTGATTTGGTTTATGCTGGGTCATGGCTTTCATATTCTGGATGATTTAGATACATTGGGTGATTTGGTTTATGCTGGATGATTTGGATACACTGGGTGATTTGGTTCATTCTGGGTGATTTGGATACACTCGGTGATTTGGTTCATTCTGGGTGATTTGGACACACTCGGTGATTTGAT
>CM068961.1:104440142-104460697 GCA_035128595.1 Eptatretus atami | reverse complement strand
AGAGAGATCTGTTCCCATAAATGTTAAGATCAAGGTCATATGGTGGCCCGAAAAAAATATGGCCATCATTGATCACGGGCCAAAGGGAAGTAACACTTTAGTGTTTATGCTGCTTTTCCCTTGGCAGAGCGCATTTTATTGATCACAGATATCTACGTTCTCTTTATGAATTTTCAAGAGTTATTTAAGTTGGTAATTTTTGGACATCTAAGTGAATTAATCACACAATAAATTAAATCGACACAGGAACAACTTTAAAATCAAATGCAATACTTTCAGACAGATATAAAGCTTGTCCACACATGCAAGGTTGAGTTGTGCTCAGTTAAAAGAAATGCTCATTAACTGCGTGAAAGACGGGAATCACAAGCAGAACATGGGAAAGTCTTTCTTTTTTCTTTTCAAAAGTAACAACAAACTTTTCACAGTAAGTGAGCAAAAATACATATAAACAAAGTTGGGTATTTCAGTGAGTAGTGCAATTGACAATTTTGGGTTCACCCTCCTACCAGTGGACATCTTTGATGTGTAAATGAGTTGGCCTGTTTGCCATTTCCCACTCAGCACCATATTCATGAGCAGATTATTTCAGGTTCAAACCATGTGCTGAATAGTTACCGTTTTTGTATCTCACTGATGGGCTGGCTCGACCAGACCTGAACCAAATCAATCGGCTTGTTCTTGTCACTTAACCAACTCACAACACCAAGTTTGTCATTATCAGTCCAAAACTTTTGAGAATTCGGCTATATATCGTTGTTGGCCCCATTACTCAAGTAGTGAGAATCACTTAAAATTGGTATTCCGGATCTTCCCCAAAATCTAATCAATTCGTGTTGTACAGCATCCAACCTGTTCACCAAATTTTCGTCCGAATCCATCGACAACTTTTGGAGATATCCTGCTCACAGTTAAACAGCAGACAAAGGAAAACATAACCTCCATCCAACCTTCGGGGGCAAGAGGTAATGATATGTACTTACGTATTGTTTGTCTGATATTCATACGATATCCTTGCAATTTGTTTAGGAATACAGTGATATCTCCTGATGTCCTTGTTGCACACCATGCATGTTGTGTATACAAGCTCACCATGAGCCTTAGCATCACTGTTTTACATAAAGTAACTCCCAATGCCAATTTGATCTATTACCTCAAATGTCTCTCATTCGCAAAATGAAATGCGAGTTTCTTCGGTCATCGTGCGCGGTGACAGTGAGCAGATAGCCTCCTTTCGCACCCAAGATTGCTTGATGGATTCGTGAGGCCTGGAAGCGCTAACATCTTTCATAGCAGAAGCCTCTTGAATGTTTTTATGATATGTTTGAAAAGAAGTGCCAGATGAAGTCATAGAAGGTCTATTTGGCGTTATTTGCCTACATTAGTTATTATTTGTCACGCTGATTAACCAAACTTCATATCTCCAAGTTGTTTATTTTCAGTCTCACAAGCACTCAGGGCAAAAGCACCATAATCCTGAAATCAAAAGCCATAAAATGGGTCGAGCCTTCTGCCGAACAAATCCACCACCTTCTTGCATGCTACATTTCATCGCGAAGCGAGACATATGTACTTGTTATAGACCTTTATCGACTAAGGACTAAATGTAACACAGGATGGTGCAGGGGTTGTGTTTAGATCCAGGCCTGATTATAATTTGTCAGAGATTGAATGCTTCCATGGCACCGAAGTATCACAAAGTGTGCCATCCTCGCATGGGCATTTAAGCTTGGTTGTCCAGTGTCCCACGTGTGCCAGCGTTTTATCAAGATCCCACGTTTGTGTTTTAAGAACAGTTGGCAGGTTATCAAAGACATCCATGATTAAAATTACAATTTCCCTGTCCTGGGACTGTTTT
The DNA here is from genome assembly GCA_035128595.1 of Eptatretus atami. NCBI lineage: Eukaryota > Metazoa > Chordata > Myxini > Myxiniformes > Myxinidae > Eptatretus > Eptatretus atami. The sequence continues at coordinate 104,458,839 of CM068961.1, read as the reverse complement.
GCCAACCAACACTTGGCAAACGTCACGAGCATGCCTAAAGCGCCCTAGTATGATGAGGAAGGCGTCGTGCTGCAACAGGACTGACCGAGGCTGGTTTGACGTGATAGCTTAACTATTAATAACTCGTAATAGTGAAAAGATGAGATGTTCTGTATTACAAGGTAGACAGAGTGCTCCATTTGCATTTTTGACAGATGAGATGAGTTTAGTCAATAGGGCACCGCGTTGTGTCTGCAGGATTGATGCATGTTATACATTCTGTACGTTTTCTAAGTGTTACTGATCGTTCCGCGCTAATAACATGATCAAGAACACAGTCATCAAGTCCCTGTAGCGATGTATCTTTTTTATTCAACTGTTTGGATGAACTCTTCCATCACGTGCCATCATCTGAATGGCCAGTTATTCTTATCTTAATAATGATTCCGTTCGCAAAGCGTCTTGAAAATTACAAATGAAAGACTGTCTCTCTCCTATTATAATACATTGCTTCTTTGAATACCTGGCTTTCCAAATAGAATAGATTCGATCTACGCTTTGCAAAAGGAAGTTTTACTTCTTTATAATATTATTCTGAAGAAATCATACATTGTTTGCATTTCCTCATGGAATCTATGTTACAAGAGAGAACAGATATTTGCTTGTCCGTCTGTGTGTCCACCATTTTTCTAGCAGATGGCCAAACGGATCTTTAATCAACTTTCAGCAGGTTCATCATTGAGTCGTGAGGGAGTGTTATAGCGTTCAAAAAGTTTTTTTTTTTAATGTAAAAAGTTTTTTAAAGTTGTGTATTTTGGGGATTAAAAAAAAAAATCGCTCAATAGTGCTAAACCTTTGTACATATGTGAAAGGTAATCTACCGATGTATAAACAACAATGTGTAATTTGTGTATTTGGTTCTGTCCCCGCATGAAGACAATTTAAGAAGCGTTTTAATGGCCAATCTTTTAACACGACTGTGTGTTCACTATGTCTATTTTTTCAGGATTAAAAACAAAAAATTCGAAAAACATTTTTCATCAAAAGAATAATTACATCTCTTCTATTGGAATTGTCGACTGATGTGACATGCAACAATGGGGGCACGTTTAACTAGAGGTTCACTGCCTCAAGGGCAGTGTAACGAAGCGTTATTTAAAAATAACAATAACTAGCAAGGTGCATGGAGGTCAAATTTCACTGCACGTGATGTGTAACGTGCGTTAGAAAAAAAAAAGTGATTGTTCAATTTACGTCGTCGGAAGCTCTAATCAATAAAGAAGATATAGCACACTTAACTGCTAAGGCCGAGAACTTCAGACTTGGCACACTCACTGAGGCCTGTTTCGTCAAAACAAAACATCAGCAAGATAAACAAAATAGGGTCAATTGTACATGTATGTTTTAAAATAAACCTTCTCCTTGCTCGACATCATATCTCCACTCTGAATATTTCGAAAAAATAATTCAACCGGTCATTGATGGCCTTTTATAACCGGTTATTAAATGGATCCCTACCCCATTCCTTAGTGGGAGTTGTTTTAGTTTTTCCCCACATTCCCACATTTATTTTCCCACCCCACATTCGTACACAGTCACTTATCGACCACACAGACACACACACACACACACACACACACCCACACGTAAACAGTGTATACATTGGTGTATTTCAACATGATTTCTCACTCGGTGCATGTGTAAACTCCTCCATTACCTTAGTCAATGTTAACAATCCCTAAACCGTGTCAAGGCTCTCTTTTAGATTACATGTCCAATGCATTGATTTGGAGAGATGGAGAATTTTTTAGTCAGCAGTGCACCGTTTGACTTGTTCAGAGCTGTGCAGAAACAAGCGTCATCAACATGAGTGTGCCAGGAATGTGCGTTTTGTGTATTCACCTCTTTTTCATTCAAAAGGCCTGTTTACACGTAACATGCGAATTGCTTTCAAAAAATATGTTTACAGTGCACGAAGCGCTACCAACACAGCAAACCTCACTGAAGATAGAAGCAGTGGACACCTAGTGTCAGAGCGAACCTCCAAGAAGATCAGACTTACTTGTTATCTGCACTTCAGGTAGGATTTTGTCATTTTCTCCAAGGTGCTTGGAGATAACCTCACACTATTCTTTTAACCATCTTTAACATCCACTAAGACCAATAGCCCGCGTGGAATTAACACCCAGTTTAACATCATGCCGAGGGACAACGCATGCTGATAGCCTTGCCCATGCCTGTGAAACACCAGGATGACAGTTATAACGTATCGTATCAAACCCAGGTGAGAGGAGCTCAGAGGCAAGTGTGCGTACTTTCAAGGATTATCCTAATCAGCCACGCGGGTGTAAGAGAAACTTTAAAAATGAAAAAAAGATAATTATTCTCCAGTCCAGAACTCATGTATGGCTTGTGTGTCTGTGGATGTCTGGCTATTATGGAAGATTGGGTGGTAGCATTTGTCCCCTGAGATAGTTAATGGGTCATGCATTATGATTTGCCTTCAGCAAAAATAAACTAAATCCAAGCAAAGTATTCTTTTGTAAGCATTTCTACACTTACCATAGTAACATAATGTGCCTGATAAAGCAGGCAAGATGAACTTTGCTTGATTCCAACCATGGGCCTGCTCGTACTCAAGGACATAATTCCTCCTCTCCCCAGCCAGATAGGTTGGCGGCCATCATAGGTGAGCGACCAAGGTCTGGGAAGCCGAAATTCTTTATGTTATTAAATGCATATAATGTGCAACATTTTTTCTGCATGCACGCGTTACACCTTCAAAGTCAGTTGCACCAATGTGGGGATTTATAGTCCTTGCGTTATTTTATTATAGACCACTATTTATTATGTATGCAGAAAGGTGAAATATTTTTGACCGCCTGAACTCCTAAAAAGGAAGGAGTAGACTGATGCCCTGAAGTGTCGGGAAGATTAGAAGGAAGTAGTGTGTATATCACCCCACTCTCCCCCAACCCTACTCCAAATGGTAACACATTGATGTAATTCCCTGTCCTCAAAACACAGAATGAGAGTTTACAGCTGAGTTCAAGATTCAAAGTATGCATATATATTATATATATATATTATATATTTAATATACCATATATACACATATATACACACACACACACACACATATCGGCTATCCTACTGGCCCAATGTACATTATCTACGAAAATGGCACTACAGTAGAGAGCGTACCTCCCGCCAGGCTGAACAGTTTCACGTTTTGTTATCCTGATTGGGCCTGTCTGATCTGCACCTGAACCAACATCGAATCAGCTTGTTCTGCCACTAACCAACCATTCCACCTAAGTTTTGTCATAACTCATAGCAAAACTTTTGAAAATATTGTGCTGTATATAGTTTTTGCGCCCCATCTCGCAATGGATGAAGATCACTCTAAAACAATTTAAAAAATTCTGTATCAGATTCAGATCAAAATGGGATCAATTCTTCATTGACACTTGTCCACCAAGTTTTCATCCAAATCCATCCATACTTTTTTGAGATATTTGTGTTATATATCGTTTTTATCCCAAGATTAAATGAACGGGTGAAGAATCACTCAAAAATTCTCGGATCGAGATCTGGATTCGATCTTTACAAAATTGAATCAATTCACTTTGTCACACACCTTCACCGATAAAAAAAGTTTTGTCCAATTTCGTCCACAACTTTTTAGATAATCCTGTTCACAGCTCAGATAAAAGAAGAAAGAAAGGTGTTGAAAAACATTTATTAAAAATACTCCGCCAAAGCGGGCGTCCCCTCAGCCCATGCATTGTAAAAGGAAGCAGTGATATCACGATGATGCAGTCAGTTGAGAGCACGTTGGACGCAGTGCTGGAATTAACCATTAGGCCAGCAAAGGCATGTGCCTTAAGGGCCAGCCAAAATTCGGGCCAAAAAATATTTTCACATTAAATATGTCTTTTTGTATTTAAATATTTTGTTCTGAATCAGTTCAATCTTTTTGTTGGGGTCCATTCCATGAGCCCGAGATTCTAATTTAAATTTTTCAGGCCATTCTCTAAAATTTAAAAATGTTGCCTTAGGCGCCGAGCTTAACCGATGGTTGACGTCAACGTCAAGGCTAGGGCTGGTTGGGAATCCACCGCTTCAAAGCAACCTTCCTCTACCAACCAATACCCTCATGATTAAGACTGGCTCTGAAATCACGCAACTATTCAAGATTGGCTACCGTGGCGGCCTACAGTGAAAATCGCAGCGCGCCCATTTGGTCGAAAGGAACCTCCTCTATCATACCCAACACACCCTGCAAAAAATGGATTTAATCGCGACAAGGCGTTCTCGAAAATGACGGAAACCAAAAGTTGACAGACGCCCGACAAGCCTGTAACGAACAATACCCCTTATTTTCAGCCAATTCGGGATGAGGGTAAAACGAATTAGCTCCGTGGCATGGTAATTAGAGGGTTCATAGAACACTAACCCACACAGTGTTCAAATATATATTCAACTGAAAAATAGAATTAAGATTTTAAAGGTGTATAAAAAGATTAATTCGGAAGTTCACTGCGTTAATTTATTTAAACCACTTATTTAACACGTTACATTAGTTATTCGTGCCTGTTGTTTGTGTGCTTTCTGACGTCCTTAAAACAGTAAGTTTCCTGTTTGGAATGATTTCAATTTTGTTTGACTTGCCAGACAGAGTAAAAAAAATGATTTTTTTTTTTCTTCGCACCCTTCTCTGCACGTGCGCAATCGGGTCAAATTCAGAGCAAAGTACTGCTAAACTGCAAGGTTTGTTTTCCGATTCATGTTCGATTTCTGTTCAAAATATATGTTCAATTTAAATCACAGTTTGTTCCTAATCATAAACTGACGTTTGTCGATGCATGGATAAGCAGATAGAAGTTAACCTATTGCTTAACCCTGCTTTTCACCTCCGTGTGCGTGGGGTAAAAACGATATTTTTGTTCAGCAACAGTGGCCTAACATGAGATTTGGATGAAGAGGAACATCAAGTAGTATTTGCATTTCAGTGTGCGTTTCATTCAGCACAGTACTATCAGCATGGTTGATGTCGTAGAGAGAGGTCAGTGAGTGCAAATAAAAGAAAGGAATAGGCTTGTTTATACACATTACATTCGAGCAGACATAGCATCCTGACATAGTGATAATTTGATTGATTAAAACGAAGACCTCAGATGTTAAGGTAGACAGAGGGGTGTTTGAAGGAGGCAAGGATGTGAAAGCAACGAACTTGAGGAATACAGAGAGGAAGTGGAAGGGAGTGAGGTTGAGTATAGCCAGAGAAACTTTCAACCTTTTTCTTGCAGCTTAGTTAATCTGATGCTGTTTATTATTCAGATGGTAACAATAACGGGAAAGTTACGTGAATTGGCTTGTTTGTGTTCTCATCTGAACCCTGGCCCATGACCCAGGCTCAAATCCCATATACATATGTATTATCCAGTGCTCCGATCCCCTTGTTAATACATATATATTGTTACGGTTCTGGAACCGTACGCATACACATACAGGTGTCCCAAGTCAGTTATCCGTTAATATATGTGTAGACAGAACCCCTCCTCGTGTTTCTGGGAAATCGAAGGGGTGCGTTGCGATGTTTTTTTAGTTAGGTTAAATAAATCATTTTATTTCCCTCCATTGCCACCACGTACCCATGCGCTTGCAGCCTTCGGTTCGCTGGCAACAACGTACCACAGTTCCACCTGTTGTCTCTGGAGGCTCGTTTCTCCGAGACAGAATCTTGCTGTGCGCAGTTCCTAGTCGGCTTCTCCAAATGCTCCAGACTCTTTTCTGATGAGTCCACACGCGTGGAGTGGGCGGGCCTTGCCGGTGCCTGGCGAGGGCCCCACCCAGAAAGGGTGGACCCATGGAGCCCCGTCCAATTCGGGTGGACAGTGATGCCAGTTTTGACCAAGGCCCCGCCCCGCTGAGGAGGTCTATAAACCACGACACCATCCTCAGTCTTGAGTTATTTGGGGTCGTTTGTTCTGTGCTTGGAGGTCGGAGTTGGTTTGGAAAACGAAGAGGTTCTGCTGCTTGGCTCCGCTCACGTCTCACCCGACGGCCCGACTACTGTCCCGGCCCCACTCGAGCTCCTCCACGGACCCGAAACTCCACACGGGCGGCTGTGGATCCTGACTGCACGACTGTTGCAGGTCGCACCCACGGGGCATTCCTTTCCCCGAGACTCAGGTACTCGAAAGAACTGCACCTCAGCCCGCCCCCTCCCTGGCTGCAAAAGTCCTTTGCCTTCAACTGGGTTTATTTTGTCCAGTGTGTGTCTGAGTGTGTTGGTTTGCAGTCTGATAAGTAGAACTGTATAAGTTTTTTCGATCATTGTAAATCTTGCCTGTATAATCCCACGTAAGTCTGCTCTGTATCTCTTTTGTAAGTTGCTGTAAATATCGCACTACATCTTCTTTCTTCCCCTGCATAACACCCCAATAAACCTTTTCTGTGCCACGTAAATTTTCCTCGTTTATTAGAAATCAATTATTGTAGAATGTTCCCAGTTCGTTTTCGTCTTTTCCTTCATTGGTCCAGCATGGTTCGGATCTGAGTTTTAGCCGGGTTCTTTGTTCCCGTTAATCTGCTCATCCTAGCCGGCACGGCTTTGCAGTTCGCTCGACGCAACCCGAACCGGAGTTGGTAGTCGGTAGTTGGAACTCTACGCAGTCGCAGAGTGACCCGGTTCGAGCAAGTCGTGCCGAGGGCGTGGTTCCCCGGTAGACGACACGGCATGGTTAATTAGGTAAATTGGTTCTAGACAAAAAGACCCTACGCTACGCGGTGGATGGTATTGTTGTCCACGGTCGTTAAGTGACCCGCCGCCTCACGGAGTTATCTGTGGCGACGGGCCTACAATTCGGGAGCCTGGTGGAGACGACGTAACTTCCCCCATCTCGCGTTCATTCTCGCACCGGTCCCCGGCCCGCAACAATATATATATAATATATATTATATTTATATATATCTATTATTTATGTATGTATATATATATTATGTATGTATGTAATCTATTATATATAATATATATATTATATAAATAATATATATATCTTTATTATAATACCAAGCTTGCACACTAAAACGTCGGCTCGCCGTCACACGATCCCTGAAATTGCTGTGCACTTAGCGGACTGCGACAATGTTTGGGAAGTCTTGGCCGTTCCAGACCACTTGCATTTTGCACAATGCGTATTTTGTCATTCCCCGTGTACGGTCTGTCGTCTGCTAACAGCTATGTTGTACTGCTATCCCGTGCAGTGCACGGTATCGCTCGTATATATTATATAATATATATATAATATAATATATATATAAATATATATATATATATATATATATTTGCTGGTCACGTGGTACCGGGACACCAGCTTGTCACTCAGGGGGATTAATCCCCCGGTTGTCCTTGCTAGATCCGGACTGGGGCCCCGCTCACAATTAACGTTATGGTTACGGTGGGTTGTTTTAACCATGAACGTCACCCAGTTAACCACAAGTTCCAGTGTCCGCCGTCTAATTATTCCGTTTAAACTGGAGGTCACGTGGTTACCTGAGCGGGGAGTGCCCCTCAGCAAAGCACCAATGTTATCTCGATTAGATTTTAATAAGGGTGCCGAGTGTTTTAACGCTAGTGCGTGCTGACGATTTTTTGGTCAAATCTGTGGTAATTACTCCCATCTATCTGGTTGAACAATGCCGAGACCAATGAAGGAAAGACAAACACGGACATTTCGAAATTGACAAATAATTTATTAATAATAAAATAAATAAATAAAAAGAACTTTTTATTTGCTGAGGTAAATAAAGAATTTCAAAGCAAAATCAATCAAAATGCCAGTAAAGAGACAAAGAGCAGAAGCTTAACGGGCGTTGACCTTACAGCTAAACAAGACATGTGTACCCAACGATCATTCAGGGGGAGGGGAGGGAGAAAATCGTCTCGCTCACCAGACAGACAGGTCGTCTGTGAATCAAAAACGTTCTGAAATGCGTGCGTGTCATGATCCGTCGCCAGCACCCAGCTTTGTCGTACAGCCTCTCCGCGGGTAGCCTTGAACGCCAGTCCACATGCTTGCTTGCCGAAGCTTCTGGGCAGGACAAACCGTCTCGCTGTTGGCGCTGCCAGACACCCACACGCGGTTACCCATGACGACCCGTGCGCTCTCAAAAAAGGCGGTGTCGGAGCTCGCGGAAAGAATGCTGCTGAGGAAAATCGAGGGCGGGCTTCAGAGCTCGTGAAAGATTATTGCTGAGAAATATGGGGCGGGCTTAAGAGCTCGTGAAAGAATATGTTTGTAAATGTGTCTGTCGTTAAGAAAGAAGAAAAAAATCTTCCCGTAAGAGAGGGGATCTATCCTTTACCTTTCTCAACGCATCACATTTGACGCGTCCCATTAGACATGGGGATGGGGCTAATCTGAACATGCATTTAAGGAATAACTGTCTGAGGACCTGGATGTGTGGATGCATTCATCAGACGGATTCTGAAATCCGTAACATAATATACTATATAATATATATATATTATATAATATATTATATATATATATATATATTTTTGTATGCAATGTCAAGGTCGTATGAGAGCTAACACACATAGCGCTAACAACAGGGAGCATAAAAGACAGGATGGGAGGAGAAAAAAGTGGGGAACAGAGACATGAGGAGATCTGTGAAGGGAGAGGGATGGCATGGGGTACACAAGATAACTAGATGGACACTACAGGGACTTTCAGGTCCTTACATGACAGGGCTTTCAGGAAGGAAAGCAGGGAATTTGAAGGAGTGTGTTTGGGGTGGATTAATGGGGGTAGAAAAGATTGAGGATTTGGATCGGGAACGATAAGAGTGAGGTGAACAGCTGTTTTGAAGACCTGGAGGAAGAGTGGGATTGAAACGTCGCATTAGTTCCTCGTGCCTGTTGTCTGTGTCCTTTTTGACCTGAAATTACACTGATGTGTTGTAATGCATATATGTTAATATAATTCTAAATTTTTTATTTCATAAATTCCTTCCAAAGGCTTGAAAATATAGCATTTGATGCAATAAGCTGTGTAATATGGAAATGACCATTCTGGTGAAGCTTTCTGATAATGAATGGTCTTCAAAAGTGAATGCAAAAATCTCTGGTTTTACACACTGCCTAAACGGTGAGGTCAACTCGGAGAAAGACATGTTCACCTGTACATCCCACATCTGCTTGTGTTCCTCTTGTTCTACTGTCAGTACATTGAGCTTCCTCTTCATGACTATCAATATGTGTATGTAAAATGTTGGACGCCAGCGGATCTTCGAGGGGAAGCTTATCATAAAGAAAGCAATGAACAAATTGGATTCAGTTCAGCAGCGCCCAATCCAAAATAAACAGAGAATACTGTATCACAAACTGAGAAACAGACTGCCTCACCCTGCCCAAAAGCAGCAAACAATGGATCGAGCAAACGCTGCTGGAGCTGAACCTGCCAGCTGAGAGCAAAGGACTCAGAAGTTGTGTTGTCACTTGCAAGTGCTGCGACGACGGCCTTTCGGGTCCCCGGCTACCAGCTCTTTGTGAACCCACCGGTTCGGCATTATGATGAGGAAAAAGGTACTTTAAAGAGTTTCTCATTTGACGAGTGATGCATGTTCGACAAATTGCTTCATGGCATAATGGACAGGCCACTGTGGTTCCCAGCCTGACACTTCTTGTATTGACCAGATCTTCACACTTCTGAAACTCTGCTGGTGTTTGAGAATTCTCGGAATGTACACTTTTGAGGTAGGAGCAGATTTAGAAGTGCACTAAGTGAAGGTTAAAGACCTATTGACCAGTAATATGGTGGCAGCTTGAAAGCATCATCTATCTTTCTGCTGAGCTAAATGTTACTTATCTATAAACATGTACCGTGTGGGTAAGGGCAGACTTACAACAAGCTTGGCACAACTTTAGGTTATGTAATTCCAAAGCCATACGCTATCTCATTTCCCAGGATTGTGGTCCCACAGCGTGCTACTTTGCCACAGCACGAGATAATCCGAGGAGCATGGTACAGAGAGACACCTTTTTGTCCATGCATAGTTGACCCTCACCTTGAAATGCCTTATCAGGTTAATTGCATCCATACAGATGTGAGGTCATGGAAGAACCTAACAATAGGATGCAATGGATGGCCTCAGCTATTCTATGAACTTCTATCGCTGTAAAAAAAATGTTTTATCAAAATAGGATCATAAGACAAGATTGGGGGAAAGGAAAACAGTGAGACCATAATCAGATGCATCACAAAGCAAGGAGAGGAATTGCAGGAGAAGGTGATAACAGGTTCCAGCAGGTGGAGTAAAACTCAGTAATGGAAATGGGGAGAGATCATGAGATGGCGGTGGCAGCAAACTGTGAGGAAGATTTGAGACAACAGACTGAGGAAGACTGTTTGTTCCACATCGGAGAGAAAGGGGATTGGAAAAATTTGAAATTTAATACAGTACATACCATCTGTTACGGTTAGCTTTTCTGCTTACAGCATTCATTGATTAATTAGATTCTGATCAATTTATTGACTCACATCAAAAATGTCTCACTGTGAAAGCTATTGTATGGAAATTAGGGGTCATTTATTTATTAGGTACACAAATGGTAGACTTTTGACTCTCCCCTCCCATATTATCCATGCATTCCTCTTCCTTCCTACACCATACTGTTGTATGGACGGTAACCACAATCAAAGCAATTACATACCACGCTAGAGCTAGCTCTAAGGATAGCTGAACTGTAGCTGTTGGTCCTTGCATCGACGGAAGCGGTAACGTCAGTCAATTTTTCTGCATGATCTAGCACCAGGCTTGGTTATAAAGCAGGATTAATAACAATTAGACCTCCAGGTATATCAATAAAACACAAAAGTCAGTGTGGAAAAATGGCAGTAACATGCCAACACATATGCCATCCTCATTTGTCTTTATTATAACACCAAGCCTTCCTTTCTCTCCCCAATCCTTCCACGCTCCCTTACCCTCTTATTCTCCTATTTTACCCTCCCCCTCCCAATACCCGCAGACTCTCTATGCACATCATTAGGATATAGCCCAAACGTACTTGTGAATGATCTGATAGTAATTTTTAATATTAATACCTGAAAAAGCAATAAGAAATTGTTGGAAACAGCATTACAGTTTGTTTTTTTTAATTTAGGCTCATTTGGTATAAATCGCAGTGATGTAGCTTTCACTTACCCATTTAAACCCGTTGCTGAACAATGTATGATCCTGGCTGTGTTGTATGCACCTCTGTTCTCCATAATGTGAATACAGCCACATAAATATGCTTTGAGCTCGAACTCCACAAATCCTTTTCTTTATCTTCCTAATATGTCTCTGAGTTCTCCTGCTTTGCATTCCCATTTGAAGAAATGCACTCTCTGCCTTAAAAAATACTGATCATGTGATTGTTGTTGAAGCATTTATGTGCCTCATGGGACACAGGTGAGGTGCAAACCTCTGATAGAGGAAATACTGCCGGACATACTATTTGCGGGATACGTTTCTGGAAATGCCGTGACCCAGCATAAAACAAATCACCCACAATAAACCAAATCACTCACAATAAACCAAATCACCCACAATAAACCAAATCACCCAGCATATCCAATCACCCAGAATAAACCAAATCACCCACAATAAACCAAATCACCCACAATAAACCAATCACCAGCATATCCAAATCACCAAATACAAATACCAATCTAAATCACCCACAAATAACCAAATCACCGCATATCCAATCACCCAGAATAAACCAAATCACCCAGTGTATCTAAATCACCCAGAATAAACCAAATCACCCAGCATATCCAAATCACCCACAATAAACCAAATCACCCAGCATATTCCAAATCACCCAGAATAAACCAAATCACCCAGTGTATCTAAATCACCCACAATAAACCAAATCATCAGTGTATCCAAATCACCCACAATAAACCAAATCGCCAGCATATCCAAATCACCCAGAATAAACCAAATCACCCAGTGTATCCAAATCACCCACAATAAACCAATCACTCAGTGTATCCAAATCACCACAATAAACCAAATCACCCAGCATATCCAAATCACCCAGAATAACCAAATCACCCAGTGTATCCAAATCACCCAGAATATACAAATCCCACAATAACCAAATCACTCAGTGTATCCAAATCACCACAATAAACCAAATCACCCAGTGTATCCAAATCACCACCAATACACCAAATCACCCAGTGTATCCAATCACCCACAATACACCAATCACCCAGCATATCCAAATCATCCAGAATAAACCAAATCACCCAGTGTATCCAAATCACCCAGAATATACCAAATCACCCAGAATAAACCAAATCACCCACATAAACCAAATCCCCACACAAACCAAATCACCCACAATAAACCAAATCACCCAGCATATCCAATCACCAGAAAAACCAAATCACCCAGAATATACCAAATCACCCACAATACACCAAATCACCCAGCATATCAAATCACCCAGAATAAACCAAATCACCCAGTGTCAAATCACCAGAATATACCAAATCACCCAGAATAAACCAATCACCAGAATAACCAAATCACCCAGCATATCCAAATCACCCACAATAAAACCAATCACCCAGAATAAACCAAATCACCCACAATACACCAAATCACCCAGCATATCCAAATCACCAGAATAAACCAAATCACCCACAATACACCAAATCAACCCAGAATATACCAAATCACCCAGAATAACCAAATCACTCAGTGTGCCACAAATCAGCCCAGAAAGATCAATCAGGGTGATTTGGTTTATTCTGGGTGATTTGGTATATTCTGGGTGATTTGGATACACTGGGTGATTTGGTTTATTCTGGATGATTTGGATATGCTGGGTGATTTGGTGTATTGTGGGTGATTTGGATACACTGGGTGATTTGGTGTATTGTGGGTGATTTGGATACACTGGGTGATTTGGTTTATTGTGGGTGATTTGGATACACTGAGTGATTTGGTTTATTGTGGGTGATTTGGTATATTCTGGGTGATTTGGATACAACTGCTGCATTTGGTTTTATTCTGCTTGATCTGATATGCGCTGATTTGGTTTATTGTGGTAATTTGGATACACTGAGTGATTTGGTTGATTGTGGTAATTTTGGAATACACTGGTGATTGTTTATTCTGGTGATTTGGATATGCTGGGCGATTTGGTTTATTGTGGGTGATTTGAGATACACTGAGTATTTGGTTTATGTGGGTGATTTAGATACACTGGTGATTTGGTTTATCGGGTGATTTTGATATGCGCGTGATGTTTATTGTGGGTGATTTGGATTGAGCTATATTGGTTTATTCTGGGACTGAGATACACGGGGATTTGGTTTATTCTGGGTGATTTGGATATGCTGGTGATTTTTTTATCTGTGGGTGATTTAGATTACACTCGTATTTGTTTATTCTGGGTGATTTGGATATGCTGGGTGATTTGGTTTATTGTGGGTGATTTGGTTTATTGTGAGTGATTTGGTTTATTGTGGGTGATTTGTTTTATGCTGGGTCACGGCATTTTCCAGAAACGTATCCCCGCAAATAGTATGGTCCGGCAGTATTTACCTCTATCAGAGGTTTGCACCTCACCTGTGTCCCATGAGGTCACATAAATTGCTTCAACAACAATCACATGATCAGTATTTTTTAAGGCAGAGAGTGCATTTCTTCAAATGGGAATGCAAAGCAGGAGAACTCAGAGACATATTAGGAAGATAAAGAAAAGGATTTGTGGAGTTCGAGCTCAAAGCATATTTATGTGGCTGTATTCACATTATGGAGAACAGAGGTGCATTACAACACAGCCAGGAGTCATACATTGTTCAGCAACGGGTTTAAATGGGTAAGTGAAAAGCTACATCACTGCGATTTATACCAAATGAGCCTAAATTAAAAAAAACAAACTGTAATGCTGTTTCCAACAATTTCTTATTTGCTTTCAGGTATTAATATTAAAAATTACTATCAGATCATTCAACAAGTACGTTTGGGGCTATATCCTAATGATATGTGCATAGAGGAGTCTGCGGTATTGGGAGGGAGGAGGGTAAAATAGGAGAATTAAGAGGGTAAGGGAGCGTGGAAGGATTGGGGAGAGAAAGGAAAGGCTTGGTGATTATAATAAAGACAAATGAGGATGGCATATGTGTGGGGCATGTTACTGCCATTTTTCCACACTGACTTTTGTGTTTTATTGATATACCTGGAGGTCTAAATTGTTATTAATCCTGCTTTATAACCAGCCTGGTGCTAGATCATGCAGAAAAATTGACTGACGTTACCGCCTTCCGTCGATGCAAGGACCAACAGCTACAGTTCAGCTATCCTTAGAGCTAGCCTCTAGCGTGGTATGTAATTGCTTTGATTGTGGTTACCGTCCATACAACAGTATGGTGTAGGGAAGGGAAGAGGAATGCATGGATAATATGGGAGAGGGAGAGTCAAAAGTCTACCATTTGTGTACCTAATAAATAAATGACCCCTAATTTCCATACAATAGCTTTCACAGTGAGACATTTTTGATGTGAGTCAATAAATTGATCAGAATCTAATTAATCAATGAATGCTGTAAGCAGAAAAGCTAACCGTAACAGATGGTATGTACTGTATTAAATTTCAAATTTTTCCAATCCCCTCTTCTCTCCGATGTGGAACAAACAGTCTTCCTCAGTCTGTTGTCTCAAATTCTTCCTCACAGTTTGCTGCCCACCGCCATCTCATGATCTCTCCCATTTCCATTACTGAGTTTTACTCCACCTGCTGAGACCCTGTTATCACCCTTCTCCTGCAATTCCTCTCCTTGCTTTGTGATGCATCTGATTATGGTCTCACTGTTTTCCTTTCCCCCAATCTTGTCTTATGATCCATATTTTGATAAAACATTTTTTTTACAGCGATAGAAGTTCATAGAATAGCTGAGGCCATCCATTGCATCCTATTGTTAGGTTCTTCCATGACCCTCAACATCTGTATGGATGCAATTAACCTGATAAAGGCCCATTTTCAAGGTGAGGGTCACATATGCATGGACAAAAAGGTGTCTCTCTGTACCATGCTCCTCGGATTATCTCGTGCTGTGGCAAAGTAGCACGCTGTGGGACCACAAATCCTGGGAAATGAGATAGCGTATGGCTTTGGATTACATAACCTAAAGTTGTGCCAAGCTTGTTGTAAGTCTGCCCTTACCCACACGGTACATGTTTATAGATAAGTAACATTTAGCTCAGCAGAAAAGATAGATGATGCTTTCAAGCTGCCACCATATTACTGGTCAATAGGTCATTTAACCTTCACTTAGTGCACTTATAAATCTGCTCCTACCTCAAAAGTGTACATTCCGAGAATTCTCAAACACCAGCAGAGTTTCAGAAGTGTGAAGATCTGGTCAATACAAGAAGTGTCAGGCTGGGAACCACAGTGGCCTGTCCATTATGCCATGAAGCAATTTGTCGAACATGCATCACTCGTCAAATGAGAAACTCTTTAAAGTACCTTTTCCTCATCATAATGCCGAACCGGTGGGTTCACAAAGAGCTGGTAGCCTGGGGACCCGAAAGGCCGTCGTCGCAGCACTTGCAAGTGACAACACAACTTCTGAGTCCTTTGCTCTCAGCTGGCAGGTTCAGCTCCAGCAGCGTTTGCTTCGATCCATTGTTTGCTGCCTTTGTGCAGGGCTGAGGCAGTCTGTTTCTCAGTTTGTGATACAGTATTCTCTGTTTATTTTGGATTGGGCGCTGCTGAACTGAATCCAATTTGTTCATTGCTTTCTTTATGATAAGCTTCCCCTCGAAGATCCGCTGGCGTCCAACATTTTACATACACATATTGATAGTCATGAAGAGGAAGCTCAATGTACTGACAGTAGAACAAGAGGAACACAAGCAGATGTGGGATGTACAGGTGAACATGTCTTCTCCGAGTTGACCTCACCTGTTTAGGCAGTGTGTAAAACCAGAGATTTTTGCATTCACTTTTGAAGACCATTCATTTATCAGAAAGCTTCACCAGAATGGTCATTTCCATATTACACAGCTTATTGCCATCAAATGCTATATTTTCAAAGCCTTTGGAAGGAATTTTATGAAATAAAAAATTTAGAATTATATTTAACATATATGCATTACAACACATCAGTGTAATTTCAGGTCAAAAAAGGACACAGACAACAGGCACGAGGAACTAATGCGACGTTTCAATCCCACTCTTCCCTCCAGGTCTTCAAAACAGCTGTTCACCATCACCTCTTATCGTTCCCGATCCAAATCCTCAATCTTTTCTACCCCCATTAATCCACCCCAAACACACCTCCTTCAAATTCCCTGCTTTCCTTCCTGAAAGCCCTGTCATGTAAGGACCTGAAAGTCCCTGTAGTGTCCATCTAGTTTATCTTGTGTACCCCATGCCATCCCTCTCCCTTCCACAGATCTCCTCATGTCTCTGTTCCCCACTTTTTTCTCCTCCCCATCCTGTCCTTTTATGCTCCCCTTGTTGTACGCTATGTGTGTTAGCTCTCATACGAGCCTTGACATTGCATACAAAAAAATTATATATATATATATATATATATATATATATATATATATATAATATATATATATATTGTTACGGATTTCAGAATCCGTCTGATGAATGCATCCACACATCCAGGTCCTCAGACAGTTATTTCCTTAAATGCATGTTCAGATTAGCCCCATCCCCATGTCTAATGGGACCTCAAATGTGATGCGTTGAGAAAGGTAAAGGATAGATCCCCTCTCTTACGGGAAGATTTTTTTTTCTTCTTCTTAACGACAGACACATTTACAAACATTTCTTTCACGAGCTCTTAAGCCCGCCCTCATATTTCCTCAGCAATAATCTTTCACGAGCTCTGAAGCCCGCCCTCGTTTTTCCTCAGCAGCATTCTTTCGCGAGCTCCGACACCCGCCTTTTTTGAGAGCGCACGGGTCGTCATGGTAACCGCGTGTGGGTGTCTGGCCAGCGCCAACAGCGAGACGGTTTGTCCTGCCCAGAGCTTCGGCAAGCAAGCATGTGGACTGGCGTTCAAGGCTACCCCGCGAGAGGCTGTACGACAAAGCTGGGTGCTGGCGACGGACATGACACGCACGCATTTCAGAACGTTTTTGATTCACAGACGACCTTCTGGTGAGCGAGACGATTTTCTCCCCCTCCCCTCCCCCTGAATGATCCGTTGGGTACCCATGTCTGTTTAGCTTAAGTCAACCCCGCTTAAGCTTCTGCTCTTTGTCTCTTCTGGCATTTTGATTGATTTGCTTTGAAATTCTCAAATAAAAAGTTCTTTTTATTTATTTATTTTATTATTAATAAATTATTTGTCAATTTCGAAACTGTCCGTGTTTGTCCTTTCCTTCATTGGTCTCGCATTGTTCGAACCAAGATAGACTGGGAGGTAATTACCACAGATTTGACCAAAAAATCAGTCAGCACGCACTAGCGGTTAAAACACTCGGCACCCTTATTAAAATCTAATCGAGATAACATTGGTGCTTTGCTGAGGGTGCACTCCCCGCTCAGGTAACCACGTGACCTCCAGTTAAACGGAATAATTAGACGGCGGACACTGGAACTTGTGGTTAACTGGGTGACGTTCATGGTTTTAAAACAACCCACCGTACCATAACGTTAATTGTGAGCGGTGGCCCCAGGTCCGGATCTACCAAGGACAACCGGGGATTAATCCCCCTGAGTGACAAGCTGGTGTCCCGGTACCCGTGACCGCAAATATATATATAATAATATATAATATATTATATATATATATATATATATATATATATATATATACGAGCGATACCCGTGCACATGCACGGATAGCAGTACAACATAGCTGTTAGCAGACGACAGACCGTACACGGGGAATGACAAAAATACGCATTGTGCAAAATGCAAGTGGTACTATGGAACGCCAAGACTTCCCAAACATTGTCGGCATGTCCGCTAAGTGCCACGGCAATTTCATAGGGATCGTGTGACGGCGAGCCGAGTTTTTAGTGTGCAAGCTTGGTATTATAATAAAGATATATATATATATATATATATATATATATATATATATATATATAATAGATATACATACATACATATATATATATATACATACATATATATACATATATATATTATATATATATATATATATATATATTGTTGGCGGGCCGGGGACCGGTGGCGAGAATGAACGCGAGATGGGGGAAGTTACGTCGTCTCCACCAGGCTCCCGGAATTGTAGGCCGTCGCTCACAGATAACTCGCTGAGGCGGCGGGTCACTTAACCGACCGTGGACACAATACCTCCACCGCGTAGCGTAGGGTCTTTTTGTCTAGAACCAATTTACCTAATTAACCATGCGGTGTCGTCTACGGGGAACCACGCCCTCGGCACGACTTGCTCGAACCGGGTCACTCTACCGACTGCGGTAGAGTTCCAACTACCGACTACCAACTCCGGTTCGGGTGCAGTCGAGCGGAACTGCCAAAGCCGTGCCGGCTAGGATGAGCAGATTAACGGGAACAAGAACCCGGCTAAAACTCAGATCCGAACCATGCTGGACCAATGAAGGAAAAGACGAAAACGAACTGGGAACATTTCTACAATAATTGATTTCTAATAAACGAGGAAATTTACGTGGCACAGAAACAG
>CM068961.1:104424821-104439627 GCA_035128595.1 Eptatretus atami | reverse complement strand
GACCTCCCTCAGCGGGGCGGGGCCTTGGTCAAAACTGGCATCACTGTCCACCCCGATTGGACGGGGCTCCCATGGGTCCACCCTTTCTGGGTGGGGCCTCGGCCAGGCACCGGCAAGGCCCGCCCACTCCACGCGTGTGGACTCATCAAGAAAGAGTTGGAGCATTTGGAGAAGCCGACTAGGAACTGCGACAGCGAAGATTCTGTCTCGGAGAAACGAGCCTCCAGAGACAACAGGTGGACTGTGGTACGTTGTTGCCAGCGAACCGAAGGCTGCAAGCGCATGGGTACCGTGGATCGCAATGGAGGGGAAATAAAATGATTTATTTAACCTAACTAAAAAAACATCGCAACGCACCCCTTCGATTTCCCACGAAACACGAGGAGGGGTTCTGTCTACACATATACTTAACGGCATAACTGACTTGGGACACCTGTATGTTGTATGCGTACGGTTCCTAGAACCGTAACAATATATATGTATTACAAGGGCATCGGTAGGCACTGGATAAATACATATGGTATATGGGATTTGAGCCTGGGTCATGGGCCAGGGGTTCAGATGAGAACACAAACAAGCCAATTCAACGTAACTTTCCCTGTTATTGTTCCCATCTGAATAATAAACAGCATCAGATTAACTAAGCTGCAGAAAAAGGTTGAAAGTTTCTCTGTGCTATACTCAACCTCACTACCTTCCACTTCCTCTCTGTATTCCTCAAGTCGTTGCTTTCACATCCTTGCCTCCCTTCAAACACCCCTCTGTCTACCTTTAACATCTGAGGTCTTCGTTTTAATCAAATCAAATTATCACTATGTGCAGGATGCTATGTCTGCTCGAATGTAATGTGTATAAACAAGCCTTTCCTTTCTTTATTTGCACTCACTGACCTCTCTCTACGACATCAACCATGCTGATAGTACTGTGCTGAATGAAACCGCACACTGAAATGCAAATACTACTTGATGTTCCTCTTCATCCAAATCTCATGTTAGGCTCACTGTTGCTGAACAAATAATATCGTTTTTACCCCACGCACACGGAGTGAAAAGCAGGGTTAAGCAATAGGTTAACTTCTATCTGCTTATCCATGCATCGACAAACGTCAGTTTATGATTGAGGAACAACTGTGATTTAAATTGAACATTATATTTTGAACAGAAATCAGAACATGAATCGGAAAACAAACCTGCAGTTTAGCAGTACTTTGGCTCTGAATTTGACCCGATTGCGCACGTGCAGAGAAGGGTGCGAAGAAAAAAAAAAATCATTTTTTTTTACTCTGTCTGGCAGTCAAACAAAATTGAAAATCATTCCAAACAGGAAACTTACTGTTTTTAAGGACGTCAGAAAGCACACAAACAACAGGCACGAATAACTAATGTAACGTGTTAAATAAGGTGGTTTAAATAAATTAACGGCAGTGAACTTCCGGAATTAATCTTTTTTATACGACCTTTAAAATCTTAATTCTATTTCAGTTGAATTATATATTTGAACACTGTGTGGGGTTAGGTGTTCTACTGAACTCTCTAATTACCAATGCCACGGAGCTATTCGTTTTTACCCCTCAGCCCGAATTGGGCTGAAAAAGGGGTATTGTCGTTACAGGCGTTGTCCGGGCGTCTGTCAACTTTTGGTTTCCGTCATTTTCGAGAACGCCTTGTCCGATTAAATCCATTTTTGCAGGTGTGTTGGGGTTGAGTAGAGGAAGGTTCCTTTCGAAAATGGGCGCGCTGCGATTTTCAATGTGGCTCCATGGCAGCATCTTAAATTGGTTTCCGTCGATTTCAAGGAGACGCTTGTCCGATTAAATCCATTTTTGCAGGTATGTTGGGTTGAGTAGAGGAAGTTCCTTGAAATGGGCGCGCTGCGATTTTCACTAGCCGCACGGTAGCCATCTTGAAGTCTGATTGATTTTCGATATGACGTCCAACCAGTGCCGGATTAAGCCTCGGCTGGCCCTAAGGCACATTTTTAAATTTTAGAGAATGGCCTGAAAATTTAAATTAGATCTCGGGCTCATGGAAATGGACCCCAGACAAAAGATGAACTGATTCTGAACAAAATATTTAATACAAAAAAGACATATTTAATGTGAAAATATTTTTTGGCCCGAATTTTTGGCTGGCCCTAAGCACATGCCTTGTCTGCCTAATGGTTAATCCAGCACTGCGTCCAACGTGCTCTAACTGACTGCATCATCGTGATATCACTGCTTCCTTTTACAATGCATGGGCTGAGGGGTTACGCCCGCTTTGCGGAGCTATTTTTAATAATGTTTTCACCCCTTTCTTTCTTTCTTTTTATCTGACTGTGAACAGGATATCTCAAAAAGTTGTGGACGAATTGGACAAAACTTTTTTTTATCAGGTGAAGGTGTGTGACAAAGATGAATTGATTCAATTTTGGTAAAGATCCGAATCCAGATCTCGATCCGAGAATTTTTTGAGTGATTCTTCACCCTTCAGTTATCTTGGGATAAAAACGATATATAACACAATATCTCAAAAAAGTTATGGATGGATTTGGATGAAAACTTGGTGGACAAGTGTCAATGAAGAATTGATCCCATTTTGATCTGAATCTGGATACGAGAATTTTTTAAATTGTTTTAAGTGATTCTTCACCATTGCGAGATGGGGGCCAAAAACTATATACAGCACAATATTTCAAAAAGTTTTGCATGAGTTATGACAAAACTAGGTGGATGAGTTGGTTAGGTGGCAAGAACAAGCTGATTCGATGTTGGTTCAGGTGCAGATCCAGACAGGCCCATCAGGATACAAAACGTAAACTGTTCAGCCTGGCGGAGGTACGCTCTCTACTGAGTGCCATTTTCGTAGATAATGTAATTGGGCCAGTAGGATAGCCGATATGTGTGTGTGTGTGTGATATATATGTGTATATATGTATAATATATATATATATATATGCATACTTTGAATCTTGACTCAGCTGTAAACTCTCATTCTGGTGTTTTGAGGACAGGGAATTACATCAATGTGTTTACCATTTGGAGTAGGGGTGGGGGAGAGTGGGGGGTGATATACACACATTACTTCCTCTAATCTTCCCGACACTCAGGCATCAGTCTACTCCTTCCTTTTTAGGAGTTAGGCGGTCAAAATATTCACCATTTCTGCATACATAATAAATAGATGGTCTATAATAAAATAACAAGGACTATAAATCCCCACATTGGTGCAACTGACTTTGGAAGGTGTACGTGCATCAGAAAAAATGTTTGCACATTATATGATTTATATAACATAAGCAATTTCGGCTTCCCAGACCCTTGGGTCGCTCAACCTTGGATGGCCGCCAACTATCCTTGTCTGGGGAGAGGAGGAATTATGTCCTTGAGTACAGCAGAGCCCATGGTTGGGAATCGAAGCAAGTCATCTTGCTGCTTATCAGGCACATTATGTACTATGGTAAGTGTAGAAATGCTTACAAAGAATACTTTGCTTGGATGTTAGTTTATTTTTGCTGAGCAAAACATAATGCATGACCCATTAACTATCTCGGGGACAAATGCTACCCACCCAATCTTCCATAATAGCCCAGACATCCACAGACACACAAGCCATACATTAGTCTGGACTGGACAATAATTATTCTTTTTTTTTCATTTTAAAGTTTCTCTACACCCGCGTGGGCTGATAGGATAACCTTGAAGTACGCACACTTGCCTCTGAGCTCTCTCACCTGGGTTTGATACAGATACGGTTATAAACTGTCATCCTGGTGTTTCACAGGCAGGGCAAGGCATCAATGCGTTGTCCCTCGGATGGATGTTAAACTGGGTGTTAATTCCACCGGCATTAGTTAGTGGATGTTAAAGATGTTAAAGAATAGGTGAGTTATCTCCAACACCCTGAGAAAATGACAAATTCCTACCTGAAGTGCAGATAACAAGTAGTCTGATCTTCTTGGAGGTTCCCTGACACTAGGTTCCACTGCTTGCTATCTCAGTGAGGTTGCTGTGTTGGTAGCAGCTTCTGCACTGTAAACATATTTATGAAGCAATTCGCATGTTACGTGTAAACAGCCTTTTGATAAAAAGAGGTGACATACACAAAACGCACATTCACTGGCACACTCATTTGTGAACCGCTGTTTCTGCACAGCTTCTGGAACAAAGTCAAACGGTGCACTGCTGACTAAAAAATCTCCATCTCTCCAAAATCAATGCATTGGACATGTAATCTTAAAACGAGAGCCTGCACGGTTTAGGATTTGTTAACATTGACTAGGGTTAATGGAGGAGTTTACACATGCACCGAGTGAAGAAATCATGTTGAATACACCAATGTATACACTGTTTACGTGTGTGTGTGTGTGTGTCGGTGTCCGAAACGTCTGTGTACGAAATGTGGGGTGGGAAAACTAAATGTGGGGGAATGTGGGGGAAAACTAAACACTCCCACTAAGGAATGGGGTAGGGGATCATTTAATACCGGTATAAAAGGCCCATCAAAAATGACGGGTTGGAATTATTTTTTCGAAATATTCAGAGTGGAAGATATGATGTTCCGTAGCAAGGAGAAGCGTTTATTTTAAAACACTACATGTACAAATTTGACCCTATTTTGTTTATCTTCTGGGATGTTTTGTTTTGACGATACAGCCTCATGAGTGTGCCAAAGTCTGAAGTCTCGGCCTAGCGTTAAGTGTGCTATATCTTCTTTATTTATTAGACATCCGACAGACGTAAATGAACAATCATTTTTTTTTTCTACGCACGTTACACATCACGTGCAGTGAATTTGACCTCCATGCACCTTGTAGTTATTGTTATTTTTTAAAAACGCTTCGTACACTGCCCTTGAGGCAGTGACCTCTAGTTAAACGTGCCCCAGTGTTGCATGTCACAGTCGACAATTCCAATAGAAGAGATGTAATTATTCTTTGATGAAAAATGTTTTTCGAATTTTTTTTTTTATCCTGAAAAATAGACCATAGTGAACACACAGTCGTGTTAAAAGATTGGCCATTAAAACCCTTCTTAAATTGTCTTCATGAACGGGGACAGCCAAATACACAAATACACATTGTGTTTACATCGGTAGATTACCTTTCACATATGTACAAAGGTTTAGCACTATTGAGCGATTTTTTTTTTTAATC
Organism: Eptatretus atami; assembly: GCA_035128595.1. Classification (NCBI taxonomy): domain Eukaryota; kingdom Metazoa; phylum Chordata; class Myxini; order Myxiniformes; family Myxinidae; genus Eptatretus; species Eptatretus atami. The sequence continues at coordinate 104,434,494 of CM068961.1, read as the reverse complement.
CCCCAAAATACACAACTTTTAAAAAACTTTTTACATTAAAAAAAAAACTTTTTTTGAAACCTATAACACTCCCTCACACTCAATGATGAACCTCTGAAAGTTTGATAAAGATCCGTTTGGCCATCTCTGAGAAAAATGGTGACACACAGACGGACAGCCAAATATCTGTCTCTCTTGTAACATAGATTCCATGAGGAAATGCAAACAAATGTCATGATTCTTCAGAAATAATATTATAAAGAGCTAAAACTTCCTTTTGCAAGCGTAGATCGATCTATTCTATTTGGATAAGCCAGGTATTCCAAAGAGAGCAATGTATTATAATGAGAGAGACAGTCTTTCATTTGTAATTGTCAAGACGCTTTGCGCAAACGGAATCATTATTAAAGATAAGAAATGAACTGCCATCTCAGATGATGGCACGTGATGGAAGAGTTCATCCAAACAGTTGAATAAAAAGATAACATCGCTACAGGGACTTGATAGATGATGTTCTTGATCATGTTTTAGGCGGACGGATCAGTAACACTTAAGAAAACGTACAGAATGTATAACATGCATCATCCTGCAGACACAACGCGGTGCCCCTATTGACTAACTCATCTCATCTGTCAAAATGCAAATGGACACTCTGTCTACCTTGTATAAGAACATCTCATCTTTCACTATTACGAGTTATTATATTAAGCCATCACCGTCAAACCAGCCTCGGTCAGTCTGTTGCAGCACGACGCCTTCCTCAACTCATACTAAGGGCCTTTAGGCATGCTCGTGACGTTTGCCAAGTGTTGGTTGGCAAAACAGTCAGGACAGGGAATTGTAATTTAATCAGGATGTCTTTGATAACCTGCCAACTGTTCCTTAAAACACAACGTGGGATCTTTGATAAAACGCTGGCACACGTGGACACTGGACAACCAGCTTAACATCCATCCGAAGGATGGCACACTTTGTGATACTTCGTGCCATGGAAGCATCAATCTGACAAATTATAATCAGGCTGGGAATCTAACACAACCTCTGCACCATCCTGTCGGTTACATTTAGTCTTGGTCGATAAAAGGTCATACAAAGTACATATGTTCGCTTCGCCGATGAAAATGTAGCATGCAGAAGGTGGTGGATTGTTCCAGAAGGCTCGACCCATTTATGGCTTTTTGATTTCCATAGGATTATGGTGCTTTTCCCTGAGTGCTTGTGAGACTGAAAATAAACAACTTGGAGATAATGAAGTTGTGTTAATCAGCGTGACAAAATAATAACTAATGTAGGCAAATAACGCAACTAGAACATTCTATGACTTCATCTGGCACTTCTTTCAACATATCATAAAACATTCAAGAGGCATTCTGCTATGACAAGATGTTAGCAGCTTCCAGGCTCACTAAATCACATCAAGAATCTTGGGTGCAGAAAGAGGCTAATCTGCTCACGTCACCCGCACATGACCGAAGAACTCGCATTTCATTTTGGGAATGAGAAGACATTTGAGGTATAGATCATTGGCATTGGGAGTTACTTTATGTAAAACAGTGATGTAAGGCTCATGGTGGAGCTTGTATACACACATCATGTGTGCAACAAGGACATCAGGAGACATCACTGTACTTCTAAACAAATTGCAAGGATATCGTATGAATACAGACAAACAAATACGTAAGACATATCATTACCTCTGCCCCCGAAGGTGGATGGAGGTTATGTTTTCACCTTTGTCTGCTGTTTAACTGTGAGCAGGATATCTCCAAAAGTTGTCGATGGATTCGGACGAAATTTGGTGAACAGGTTGGATGTGTGACAACAACGAATTGATTAGATTTTGGCGAAGATCCGGATACTCGAATTTTAAAGTGATTCTTCACTATTGAGTAATGGGGCCAACAACGATATATAGCAGGATATCTCAAAAAGTTGTGGACTGATAATGACAAAACTTGGTGGATGAGTTGGTTAAGTGACAAGAACAAGCCGATTAGATTTTGGTTCAGGTCTGGATCAAGATCCAGCCCATCAGTGAGATACAAAACGTAAACTATTCAGCCTGGTTTGAACCTGAAATAATCTGCGTCATGAATATGGTGCTGAGATGGGAATGCAAACAGGCCAACCTCATTATACACATCAAAAGATGTCCACTGGTAGGAGGGTTAGAACCCAAATTGCCATTGCACTACTCACTTGAATACCCAACTTTGTTTATATGTATTTTGCTCACTTACTGTGAAAAGTTTGTTGGTTACTTTGAAAAGAAAAAAGAAAGACTTTCCCATGTTTGCTTTGTGATTCCTGTCTTTCACGCAGTTAATGAGCATTTCTTTTACTGAGCACAAACTCAACCATTGCATGTGTGGACAAGCTTATATCTGTCTGAAAGTATTCATTTGATTTTAAAGTTGTCCTGTGATCGAGTTAATTTATTTGATGTGATTAATTCACTTAGATGTCCAAAAATTAAACCATTAAATACTTAAATCAATAAAGAGAACTAGATATCTGTGATCATAAAGCGCTTGCCAAGGGAAAGCAGCACACTAAAGTGTTACTCCCTTTGGCCCGTGATCCAATGATGGCCATATTTTTTTCGGGCCACCATATGACCTTGATCTTCAAACATTTATGGACAGATTGAAGTTATCCATAAATATGAAGTTATCCTTGATAAATTTATGGATAGATTGATATGAAGTTAAGAAAATGTGTCCCCATCTACAAAACTCAACTTCTAGTGGGGCAACTTAGCATAACAATTGTGCATTTTGTGAGGAAAGCACCAAATTTGGCACACTAGTAGCCTAACATATTATGAACAGATTTGGATATTGGGCCATCTCAAATTCAGCCGCCGATGGCTGTGGCAGCCATTTTCCACTGCCATCAAAACTTTTGAGATGGCCCAATATCCAAATCTATTCATAATATGATGGGCTACTAGTGTGCCAAATTTGGTGCTTTCCTCACAAAATGCACAATTGTTATGCTATATTTAGCTAAGTTGCCCCACTATTCATGAAAATCGGAGGAAAAATTATTTCAAGTTATGATCAAAAAGGTGTTTTTTTGTTAATTAGGTCACAATCTGAAAAAAAGTAGGTCAAGGACACAAAATAAATATCAAGTGCACAACTTCAATGCAGGTACACTATTATTATGCAAGAAAATCTTGGAAGGCCAAAGTAGTCTTTGAGATTCCGCATTGGCAAAATGTAGCGATGACAAAAAAAACGTTAATTTTTTTTCAGACCTCCATTTGACCTTGACCTTTAACCCAGAGGCGTATGATGTACATAAAGTGTAAATGCGCCTTTCTCTCAGCTGTCTAGTGAGGGCAATTTCGTTCTGATGGGGCAAGCCTTTGTTGAGTTATGGTGAAAATGTTAAAATTCCTATAATTGGGTCATGACCTGAATCATTAGGTCAGGTCAAAAAATTATCTCAACCCCACAAACTTTTTATTCCCATTATTGATGCAAAATTTAATTCCAAAAGTCCCAGCCAGATCCGAGATACAGCTTGGAATTTGGCAGAAAAAAGGGGAAAAAATATAAATGGTGGGTTTAGTAATCCGAGGAGTGTAAGAACTTGACTTTTAACCCGGAGGGGTATGACGTAAATTAAGCATAAATGCAACTTGCACTGGGCTATCTAATGAGGGCAATTTTGTTGCGATTGGACAAATTCAAGTCGAGTTATGGTGCAAAATGTTTAAATTCCTATAATTAGGTCATGTCCTTAAAATTAGCTCAAGATCAAAAAAAAAAAGTAAACCCCGCATACTTTATATTCGCATTACTGATGCAACATTTCATTTGAAAGCCTCAGCCGGCTTCGAGATACAGCTCGGAAATTGATACAACTCGGAAATTGGGAGTGTTGGGAGAGCAGGAAGAAGAAAAAAAACTATATATGGTGGTTCAGTACTCGTCGGAGTCAAAAAAATTCTGGTGTGTTATTCAGATTGAGGGTAATAATTATGGAAACAAACCATATGCTTAATTATAACTGACGGTGTGTGTATGTGTGTGTGTGTGTGTGTGTGTGTGTGTGTGTGTGTGTGTGTGTGTGTGTGTGTGTGTGTGTGTGTGTGTGTGTGTGTGCCACAGATTAACTTGAATATAGGTCACCTGAGTGGTCTTAATCATCGTTTGATAAAGGTGTCTAATATAACCAGAGCAAAAAAATTTTTACACATAATTTAGCCAAGTTGATTTTTCTTTTTTACCGTCAATGTGGATTATGTCAGTTATCTGTGCCTGCCGCTGAGTGTGTGCTTTCCCACACCGCCCATGCTTTGAGTTATGCTGCAAGGTCTACTGACTCGTCCATCCTGAGGCATGTTTGGACAAAGTTGTCTAATTTAACCATTTAAAGTCCACTTTATACTTTGAATGTGAAGTATGTTCAAGTTAGAGACTATCGACTACAATCTTTATCACACACTCAAAGGTGCGTCCTGGGAGGACTCAGTTCCACCTCCTGAATCCCACAAAAGCAAATGAATATAACAACCATTGACACACACACACACACACACACACACACATGCTATTAAATGCCATTGGAAATTTTTCATTCAAAATAAAATGCTGAATTAAAAAAAATCTCACCTGAATTTGTAATCTGCAAAATGTCAAAAGGGGTTCGCAAAGCCAAAAAATATTTGAGAACAAATTTCCTGAGAGATTATCCAATCACAATTCCCCTGAGATTCACACCTGTTCCCCAAGCGTTGGGTGTCAGTGAGTGAGTGAGTATGCATACGGTAATCTATATACCCCATCGAGGCCCTACATTGTTAAATGCTCTTTTGTTTATTTTCGTTCTACAGTGCTTACGGCTCATGGAGGAGTTTAAATATGTATTACCTACTACCGAAGGACATGAGCAGATATTAGTGTGCTTTAACATGAATTACAAGGATATTAGTATACAGTGAACAAATTAACACAATATATACGGTTTTTAATCTGGAAACCCAGAAGGAAGAGCAATGTGCTCCAGAAAGGAACATTAAACGGGATAACTCGTCGTGATGTTCACCAATATCTGTTCGAAATGGAGATTAGTGCCCAAGCCAATGCACGTCCTGCTCATCTCAAGGCAGTTAAAATCAAAATTAAAGACCAAGAAGGTACCCAAAGAAGTAAAGAGCGAAGATTGAGTCATCAGGACGAACCTGGATAGGATTTGGGTTTCAGCCGCTACTCCACCACGCTCAAACCCATCCAGGTGCAGCCAAGTGAGTCTTCCAGAAAAATTTCTGCAAGAATTAACTTCTCCTTACAGGGATAGATAACGAAAGAGAGGAATAGAGAGTAAAAGAGATGAAAGAGAAGAAATAACAAGAATTAGAATTAATATAGAGAATTGTGAAAAAATTAGAAAGAAGTATGAAAAGAACAAAGAACAAAGATGTCGGGAATAACTCAGATATAACCTGAACTGAACTCATCTAGAATGGTACTCGGTAGAGAGCTGGCATATTCCTCTGCCAGGCTGAACAGTTTACATTTTGTATCCCACTGATAGACCAGATCTGGATCCAGACCAGTGTGACCACTCCTTGGCTTTTTTCACAAGATCTTGGCTATTCGTTGTTCACCTTGGCGTCTTAGTTTTCCATAGGTTTTCTTGACGTATAGGTTTTCTATTATCATCGCTTTTCCGAAACCTTGCGAATTATTGGCTTTTTTCATTGGCTCACCTTGGCATTTATGAAAATGAGGAGTGGTCACACTGATACCAGACTCGAATCACCTTGTTCCTGTCACCTAACCAACTCATCTACCTAGTTTTGTGATAACTTGTCCACAACTTTTTGAAATATCATGATATACTTATACTGTATATCGTGTTTGGCCCTATCTCTCAATGGTGAAGAATCACTTAAAAATTAAAGTATCGGGATCCTGGTTCGGATCTTCAACAAAATCGAATCAATTCGTCCTTGTCACACACACACACACAACCTGTCCACCAAATTCTGTCTGAATCTATCCACAACGTATTGACATCTATCACAGACAAACAGACAGTGGCGAAACCATAACCTCCATCGACCTTTGGAGGCGGAGGCAATGAACACAAAACGTCGTCAATCAAGCATAGTAAAAGTACAATAACATCTCAACATGTCCTCATTCTGCTTGTGATCTGTGTTCAAGCTTTTCAATGAACCTTAGACATGAGAGATAAAATACCAGTGGTTTGTCCCATTTTCATAAACACATAATTTTGTGAAATGTTTTATGACATGACATATTTAAATGTCAAAATATCCTCGGCCGAGTTTTAAATATATCAATTATTTTAAACATACTGTACGTAAAAACAACTCACTGTAATGTATTATTGAAGTTAATCTCACGCACATTCAATCTTCCATTTCTGTGAAGGGATATTATCATAAAATCCATTTTTAACAGTTGGTATTTTTGATTTCAGCTAAAGTCAGGGAAACTAAACAAATCAGTTCATTATTGTGTAACTAATTGGAATTTGTGACAGCAGTTGAAGCAATTGCACATGAGCTGCTGATCCCCCAAAAAAAGAGTTTGATGGTTCATGTTTGTATAAAACAAACATGACTAGACAATAGGGAATGTGTTGCTCCAGAGTGGTGTAAAGAAAAAAAAACCTCAGGTGTGATGTCATATCCCATAACGAGGTCATTCCCTTCACTAATGATTTTGTTACAGGATGCATGATGGTATTTCCTATCACAATGCACATTCAACTTGCTCACCTAGATCAAGAAAATCAGAAATAATATCAGTTTTATTAGCACCGAACAGACTCGGTGGTGTGAGGGTTGAGGCATTTGCTCTGAGTCTGGGAGGTCCGTGTTTTGAACCCCGGCCAAGTCATACCAATGACTTTAGAATGGTACGTGCTGCTTTCTTCCTTGATGTTCGGCATTTAAAAGGATAGAACAAGGGCAAACAACGGTGGGGAAGGCAATGACAAACCACCCAGTATAACACTTGCTCAGAAAATGCTTTGGCAACACCAATGCTCTGCAAAGAGTACGGTACAGGTATTAGCACTGAATTGGAGGGACACATTGTAAGGATTGCAACGTGATTTAGGCATTTTATAAGTTCATTAAAGGGTCTTAAGTACAGATAATTTTTGTTGCCAATTTTGGAACAGTTTGGGCAAGGTACCAGATTCTTGGCCTCATCATGGCCTTCTGCTAACAGGAATGGTTTCTTGTTTACCAAGCTAAAAGGGCAGGGAGGGGGGGGGTGAAGTGAGCTTCCCAGCCACCTCCCCCCCTCCCCCCCCAAATCATCCTGCCTCTCACCTCTGTGACAGAGAGGGACCAATGATGTTAAAAGGGGGGCGGGATGGGGGTTCTTGGATAAAAAGATCTATCCGAAGTGGGGTATGGGGGATCTGGAAGCCTGCCCATACCCCACTTCCATGGAAAAGGAGCCATGGAGAAGACAATATGAATACTATTATTGTGTACGTTATTGTGTACAATATGAATACTGTAAATACATTACTGTGCTTTGTCTGCTCGTATCGATCCATCACTGAGTTAAACAGCGTTCAGTTTTGGTGATCTGTTCCATTGCAGAAATTGACCTCAAAGACCCCAAACTTGGATCCTCAGTGTAAGCCCAAGCTGAATGGGTACCCATTTCATCCACCTGGAGTGACAATCGCAAGCGGCTTTTCTGACGCGTTTAACCTGCCAGGAGGCAGGGTGCATTCCAAGGCCAATTTATATCATTGTCTAGCTTCAGCAGTATCAAGGACCAGATGGCAGCTACACATGTACCGTACCGTACTTGCATCCATCCACTGTTCATCCGAAAGGCTGGAGCATGCTCCAATCAGATGAATTATAGGACAATCCCAAATGCGCTCCAGGTGTTTCTCACCCTCAACGAGACAGAGATTCATTGGTAATGACTCATTGCGTACATAATATGTGAATTAGCTAACCAGCCCTGTTGAGAATATTTGTAAGTCAGTTATTTATAATCAATGGGTTCTTTTTTTGCAATCCTGGAATTTTTTTTGCCTTGTGAGCCTATGCACCCATATTTTCAGAGGTTGAATGGTATAAAGCTAAAAAATGGTGAACCGACTGTGGCAAAAGGTAAACCACTCGTCATCTTCCTCGTGCTTTGATGTGACAAAAGATCCTTCCTTTTAAGCTGAAGAAAATGAGAAGAGATAGCCAAGGTCAACTGAACTTTAGATTCCGCGTGACCTCCCTGGGATTCATAACAACACACTGGTACACTAATGAAGTTTATGCGGCCAGGTTCTCGTTAATTATTTTTCCACAATCTTCCTCACTCTCTTCAATCCAATTGAGGTGCTTACTTTATCCTTCCTGGTGGTCAGAAAGCATCCAATCCCATAACCTTATGGGCGGGCCATGCTTGTTTGAGCGATGAACAGCGCTTGCGATGACATTGTAACAGCAGAATGTCAAGGATGGATTGGTTATGCTGACGGGTTGTTAGGGCCAACACCCACTGTGATAGGAATGAAAAGATGTTGCCTGAAATAAGTAAATGAACAACACACCACATACACAGTTCTGTACAATTTTGTGCACGTCACTTTGGGTTACATCTCACCATATCTCAATGGAATGCAAACACAAATGAATGTCGCAATATCGTCGAATTAAACAACCCATTTAGTGTAGTTTGCTTGTTTTGATGAAAATGTCAGAAAAATGTAACCATGGAGTTAGTTCGTCGAAGAAGGTCGAAAACCCGGTTCGATTCCCACAACTTTGAAATCTTGACATTTGTGGCCTTTAAAGGTCAAAGGTAAAGGATTATGACCTTTGGGGCAAAACTTCTTCTGGAACATTCCAGGAACAATATAACGTCATATAGGCTTATGGCATTTCGCACTCCTCGGATTATCCTACTTTGATGAAATAGCGTAAAACAAACTTGAAGGGGGGGCCACGGGCAAGGTGTTCAAGATAGAGAAAATGGTTTCAAGACTTTAGGTGGGAATGACCTCAAGATTATGCATAAAAATAATTGTCATCCTAGCTCTCAAATTTGGGCGGTTGTATGATTTTTATGTCAAAATTCGCAATTTTCTAAGTTTTTGACTTTGTGACCTTGACCTTGGGATGAAAATGAAAAATCGACAACGACAAGTTTAGATAATTCATTTTGCTATTCAAATACCGAAGAACCCATTCCATTCAGCAATTCCCTCGAGAAGAGATGATTTTAAATCCGACTACCCCTAAAAATGGTATTTTTTGGCGTGGTCCGCGCACAATGGGCGTAGCCACGCCCTCATCCAGGAAAACACAACTAGACATTGATATCGAACACATAACCAAGTTTCATCAAGATCGATCAAAGTCCACGGAGTTATGCTCTGGCAGACAGCAGACAGACATAACGAATATAGTGGTCACTCTGGCTGGCACTCGTGAACCAATTGTTGTTAAATATACACAATTTGCACAAATGCTTTGAAATAATTAAAGATAGGCAATAAAGTGAAAGTCTCTTGATAGGTTTTGTTTGGCTTTTGAAACATCTCCACCCTAATCAGTGGTTAATAGTGCTGGAAACCAAGATTATTATTATTATTATTATTATTATTTTTAGCCCCTGCTGGACTTTGTACAAAATGGGGTCTTATGGATTTCGTCTCAATTTTCACGTCCGTGTGT
>CM068961.1:104396940-104417385 GCA_035128595.1 Eptatretus atami | reverse complement strand
AAAGTATACGAGAAGGAGCCCCCTCCGAGATAATTGGTAACCAAAATTTGGCAACATAGAAAGAAAGCAATCGGTCAGAAAGGTGTAAAAAAAATGTAGTGTAAATCAATGAACAGTCCCAAAGTTTCAAATTCCAAAAAGCTGTGTAAAACAAGCTGGCCAATGGCATCTTCCTCACTGCCAGCACTTGAGGGAGAGGTCCAAGAGCCCAATAGTAGTGTGGGGCAAAATGATTGGTTAGAAACCAGAAAGAAAACATAGGACCGCCTGTCCTGATGCTTACCTGGATCAACAACACATCACATACATTACATTGCAAGTCACCCAAACCCCCCGCAGACCTCCTTAGACCACTGATTTTTTGATGCCATGAACAAACTTTAGTACATCACGGATGATGAACGTTGTGGTCAAGTTTCATTTAAATTGTGTCTGTAGTTCAGAGAAGAGAGAAAATACCTCTTTTGGGGGGGGGGGTCAAAAACCCTCCCGTAGACCCCCTTAATGAGCGCAGATTTTCTAGCAGTCGATAAACTTTGATACATCACAGGGATGAAGGTTGTCGTCAAGTTTCATGAAATTGTGTGTGTAGTTTCCAAGAAGAGAGCAAATACCTATTTTTGTGAGCCAACCCAACATCCCCCCCCCCCATTATACACCCCCTTGATGAGCACAGATTTTTATGTCAATGACAAACTTTGGTACATCATGGGTGATGAAGGTTGTGGCCAAGTTTCATCAAAATTATGTTTTGTAGTTGAGAAGAGAGCAAACACCAATTTTGGGGGGGTCAAAACCCCCTGTAGACCCCTTTAATGAGTGTAGATTTTGTTGTGGTCGATAAACTTGGGTTCACACGTGTGATGAATGTTGTGGTCAAGTTTAATCGAAATTGTGTGTGTAGTTTCGGAGGACACAACAAATACCTATTTTGGGAGTTCAACCAACCCCCCCCCCCCCAGCACACCCCCTTAATGAGTGCCAATTTTGACATGGTCGATACACTTTGGCCTCCCATCATTGGTGATGAATGTTGTGGTGAAGTTTCATCGAAATTGTTGTGTAGTTTCTGAGGAGAAAACAAATACCTATTTTGGGGTGTCAAAACCCCCCCTGTAGCCCCCTTCAGTGAGCACAGATTTGATGTGGTCGATATGCTTTGGTCCATCATGGGTGTTGAATGTTGAGGTCAACTTTCATCAAAATGTGTTGGTTTCGGAGGAGACAACAAATACCCATTTTTTGGGGGGGTGGGGGTCAGAAAACCTCCTATAGACCCCTTTAATGAGCGCAGATTTTAATGAGGTCAATAAACTTTGGTACATTACGGGTGATGAATGCTGAGGTCAACTTTCATCGACATCGTGTGTGTAGTTTCGGAGGAGACAACAAATACCTATTTTGGGGGTCAAAAACCCCCCTGTAGAACCCCTAAATGAGCGCAGATTTTGATGCGTTTGGTAAACTTTGGTACATCATGGGTGAAAAATGTTGTGGTAAAGTTTCATCAAAATCGTGTATGTAGTTTGAGAGAAGAGAGCAAATACCTATTTTGGGGGGGGGGGGGGAGTCAGAAACCTCCTGTAGACCCCTTTAATGAGCGCAGATTTTGTTGAAGTCGGTAAACTTTGGTACATTACGGGTGATGAAGGTTGTGGTCAAGTTTCATCGAAATTGTTTGCGTAGTTTTGGAGAAGAGAGCAAATACCTATTTTTTTTGGGGGGGGGGGTCCGAAACACCCCTCCCCCTGCAGACCCCCTTAATGAGCGCAGATTTTGATGCGGTCAATAAACCTTGGTGAGGCATCAGATATGAAGCTTTTGGCCAAGTGTCATCAAAATCGTGTGTTTGGTTCAAGCGATAATGGCTGAAGTGTTTACGAAACCAGGTGAGATGGCTCTGAGGCAAGTGTGTATACCTCTCCAGGGTATCCTGCCAACCTCACAAATGCACATACTAAATTGGAGTTTAACCTGTGCTCCCAGCACGATGAGCTATGGGGTCAGATGGGAAAACTTAACAGGACAACTTCAACTAATAATACTCTGTGATTCTGATACTTCATGGTCTGTTCCACAAGCACACTCCTGCACAATTCCCCTCCACCCCTTTCCTCCTTCATGCTTTCCTTTCCAGACAGATTGACATATCACATGTTGTTCATTCCTGATTAACCCAAGGCCTCACTACCTATTTATATATCATGCATTTTCGATGATATCCAGCAAAATAATGCAACTACCTTAACCCAGTTCTTTCATTACTGCCACTCACTCACCAAAGCTGTAAATACCCTGCGCTCGCGAAGCGAAAAGCAGGGTTAAAGCGATCAGTAGCATACGTACGTATGACGTGCGTCGTACGTCGTGTCTGCATTTTGTTAAGAGCGTACACCGAAAACCGTTCAGCGGAGGAAATCGAAACTTTACCACATGTTGCATGACCATGTGAGATAGCGGTCACTCTTTCGAGGTCAACAAAGGCCAATTTTCTAAAATCCTCAATTTTTATCCGATTGACTTGAAATTTGAAGAGGATCTGCATATCAAGTCACTGAATTCAACCACCAACTATTTTTGAGGTCAACAGCGGCCAAAAGGTCAGCATAGCCCGAATTTCTAAAATTGTCAATTTTCATTCGATCGACTTGAAATTTGAACATAATTTGCATATCCGGTCACTAAATTCAACCACCAACTATTTTTGAGGTCAATATAAGCCAAAAGGTCAACATAGGCTAAATTTCAAAATTGTCAATTTTCATCCGATTGACCTGAAATGTGAACATAATTTTCATATCAAGGATACAAACAAGGAAACAAGGAAATCTAACACAGGTGGAGGCCATTCAGTCCATCATGCCTGCGCGAACACCACACCAATCCATCCACACAAGATCCAAGGAAGAAAATGCAAAAAAAAAATGTTTTTAATTCATTTAAATCAAGTCACTTCATTCAATGACCAATTATTTTTGAGGTCAACATGGGCCAAAAGGTCAACAGACGAAAAGGTCAACAAAGGTCAAATGTGTAAAATTGTCAATTTTCATACGATTGACTTGAAATTTGAAGAGGATTTGCACATTTGGTCATTGAATTAAATTACCAATCAATTTTGAGGTCAACAGGCCAAAAGGTAGGCTGGGATTTCGAAATTGTCAATTTTCATCCGATTAACATGAAATATAAAACATGATTTGCATATCAGGTCATTAATTCAACCATGAACAATTTTTGTGGTCAACATAGACCAAGAGGTCAACATAGACCGAATTTCTAAAATTGACAACTTTCATCCGATTGACTTGAAATTTGAACAGGATTGTCACATCACCTCACTGAATTCAACCACCAATTAATTTTGAGTTCAGCACAGGCCAAAAGGTCAGTCAACATGGACCGGAATTTCTGAAATTGTCAATTTTTCATCTGATTGACTTGAAATTTGAACAGAATTTTCACATCACCTCACTGAATTCAACCGCCAATTATTTTTGAGGTCAACATAAGCCAAAAGGTCAACATAGGTCAAATATTTGAAATCCTCAATTTTCATCTCATTGACTTGAAATTTTTAAACACGATTTGCATATCAGGTCACTAAATTCAACCACCCACTATTTTTGAGGTCAACATCGGTCAGCCATCTGCCTGGGGAATGGCCAGATGGAGGCCACTGGAGTACCGGAAGAAAGTGGACCCAGCGACGCATGCTACCAATGTATGTATGTATGGATGTATGTATGTATCGGCCAAAAGGTCAACAAAATTTCTAAATTGTCAATTTTCATCCAATTGATTTGAAATTTGAACAGGATTTTCATTAAAATGACCATCAAGTGTCACATGGTCTGGCAACAATGTTGGATCTTAGGGGAAATCTTTGAAAATCTTCATAAGCGGTTGGCAAAATGCTTAACCGATCAATGCAAAATTTAACTATTTGATCAACCACCCATGGGAAATATGGTTTGATAAAGATGACGTCATTGGTCACGTGGTCTGGCAGGCATATTGGATCAAAGAAAAAGAAAATTAAAAAACAAAAGACTTGGCTTGCACAAAATCCTTCTCACGATTGTGCAAGGTATGTATTCTATGAACATAATCTAGTTACCTCCACCACCGAAGGTGGAAGGAGGTTACGTTTTCACCCATTTCCGTTTGATTGTTTGTCTGTCTGTTTGTGTGCAGGATATCTCAAAAAGTTGAGGACGGATTCGGATGGAATTTGGTGGACAGGTTGGGTGTGTGGCAAGGACGAACTGATTATATTTTGGTGAAGATCTGGATCCGGATCCGGATCGGGCTTCTACAATTTTTTGTGATTCTTTACTGTTGAGAGACAGGGCCAAAAACGACACATAGTATGATATCTCAAAAAGTCGTGGATGGTTTCGGAGGAAACTTGGTGGACAGGTTGGGTGTGTCACATGGATGAATTGATTCGATTTTAATGAAGATCTGAATCCGGATCTGGATACGAGAATTATTTAATGGGTAAAGTGATTATTCACCTTTGAGAGATAGGGCCAAAAACGATATGTAGCAATATATATTTAAAATGTATTGGGCCAGATATGTTCTCGTGGATCAGGCATTAGAGGATGGTGGTATGCGCTCTACTGAGTGTCCCTCTAGTTATGAGTTGTGTTGTATGCAGCCTGTGGATGCTGGTTGCATCATTTTTGTGGAAGTATGGCTGTGCCACTGATGCAATGCCCCTGTTACTATTAAGCTGGTGCTTATTTTGTCAACCTCAGAAGGATGATTGGCTGAGTCAACCCACCTGGTGTTAGTTCAGCAACATGACAGGGGCTCAAACTCAAGACCCTCAGATATTAAGCCAGCAACCTTAACCGTTAAACCAACACCTGGCTGTAATTATGAGGTATTTAGTGCTTCTGAAAGTGGAAGACCAGGTATAATCCTTCTTTTGACCTTGACAACAAGAGTAAGGTTGGTGTTATTGCATTACTTCTCCCCACCATGTTATAGGTTCTGCTATGTACAATTGCTCCATGTTGGGTGATGGTGTGCCAGAGTGCAGATTTTCAGGGATTGGACTTTGTAGAGTTAGTCAGGGCAGGAAGTTAGAATATGCCAGAGTACCAGCCCACTCTGCCCACATAACACGCCCACTCTGCATTGTAAAACAATGTGGGGTCCTTAACGTTCACCAGCAATTGATGCTTGCAGATGGGTCTGCGGCTTAATGTCCCTTCTGATGGATGGCACACTTATTAATGCAACGTTGTCCATAAAGCACCAGGGCATTAGTATATACAGTCGTCAGCTCGGGAATAAAACCCAGAGGAGACAGCTCAGAGGTAATTGCGCTAGCTCTGCACCATCCTGTCTGACATACAATAGTAATGTGGTCACTGTGTGTTAAAAAGTAAACAAACTCCCACGGGAAACATGGCGATACAAATGTAACATCTTGTGATTGAAGCAAAGGTAATGATAAAAGTAACTTTGTGGATGGGTGCTGCACAGCATTGTTCAGCAAGGAAACAGAAGAAACATGGGTGGTTTTCTTTATTCTCTATTATATTTATTAGGCCCCTACCAGTTTCACCGGAGGGGACTATACGTTTGCTCTCTGTCTGTCCGTCCGTCCTTCTGTCCGTCCAACTAACTGTCCGTCCGTCTGGATGGACGGACAGATTTTTCACAGTTATGCCCTTTTTGCACTTATAAAATATTACATCGGGAGGGGAACATGTACTGCAAAGCAATTCTCGCTCTTGTTTATATTGCATTTTTTTGTCTCCTTCCATTCCGACAAAGTCGGGGGACATTAAAACAATGTCCGTCCAACCGACCGATATCATCCATCCAAACCGATCATCCGTCCATGTACTTTGCGTACACGATGTTTTGAAAAACCATTGAACATCTAGCTTTCATGTGGCAGATATATATATTCCTCATGACATTATATCAACCTGATTATATCATGGCTGTGATTGGCTCAATTATATTGCCATGGCAACCATCTTGGTAACTTAGCTTGTGTACGTGATATTTCAAGAACAGTTCAAGGTTTAACTTTCATATTACAGAGATATATTCCTCATACCACCCAAAAAGCTTGGGGATCTGGAGTATCTGCTTCTTGTTCTGCTTTAAAACTTTCCCATTTCCCTCTTCAAATGTCATTTCCGTACGCCTATTCATGTCAAAGTGTATAGAGGACAACACGGGCCTTTGCATCTTTGCTAGGGACGGGGGAATGGGGATGCATTGGCATGCGATGCAGTGATTCTACACATAAGTGCATCACATGAGCTCACAAAAAGGCACTTTTGTTATTGCTCTTGGAGTTGTTTTTATCTAATCACAATCCTATCATTTCCTTTATCGCAACTGCCCATTCCTTGACATTTTGATGAATTATGTTGCTGCCTTCCCTTGCAGCACCGCACCCGCAGCACTAAAAATGTTCCTATATGTGAGTTGGTTCAATGTCAATACTGTATTGCTATCTCGTGTGAATAAGCTGATTTTCAAATCCCGTCTGATTTTCATAAGATAGTTGGAGTGGGTGGATATAAGATAGTTGGATAGTTGGAGTTGGAGTGGCTCATGTTGAATGCCGATGTCATTCAGAGACCTTGGTTTATGTCTCCAAACGTGCAGCGTACCTTTGTGGGATTGTTAGAGTTTACATCAGAAAGCCGGCTTAGTTTTTTTTTTTTTGCCAAAGTCCTCTGCTGGGGTAATTCATAAGGAAAAAAGACGAAATTAAAATGTAAAGTAAATTAAAGAAAGAAATAGAAAAGAAATGTCAGTCATAAAGCTGAAGAGTAAAACTGATTATACTTGACATTTCACTTTGTGACGTTTTACTCTTTTATGTTTCATTCTGTGATGTTTCAAATTGCTTAAATTGGCCACATACATCTGTTGGATGTTTGAAAGTGAATCAGTGCTCAGTTTGAAAGTGAAATAGAAATAGTTTTTTGACCTTTAGTGTGGAAGCTCAAGCTGGATAAAAACTCAAACACAGCAAGAAGGAAACCAGAGATGAAACAGAAATGGAACAAAAAGCAGAGGTTGAGGGAGTGAGGGGTGGGGGACACAATAACTTGGAAAGGAAGGGGTGGGCTTGGGGAGGGTTAAGCCTGTATCTCACTGGGCTGCGACAGCTCGCGACAAAATGCGAACGGGATTCTCCAAAATGTCTGGAAACGTTCGCGGTGGTTCTCAATTTCCTCGCGTGAGTCGCAGGACGTCGCTAGAATTTTGAACATGTTCAAAAAATTTTGTGCGACAAATTTTTATCTCAAAATAGTCACTGAGTCGTCGCGGTTGTCTCGAACCGGTCTCGAACCCTTCTCAATTTAGTTTCCGTGAGTCAGAAGGTGCGACAAATGTGAGACAACTTTGTGAGGGATTGGCGACCTATGAAACTAAATTGTGACTGATTGGAGAAAAAAAATGATAATCTGTCCTGGGACCCCTGAGAGTGCGACAAAACTGTGATTCAATAGAGAATATTTTCGGAAGAATTAATCGAAATTTGCACAATGTATTGTCTACTCAATTTAATATATACATAGAAATCCACATGTTATCCATGCAATGTAATGTAGATAGATTCACAATAGTTCAATCCAGATATGACAAAAAAAAAAACAGTCCAAATTGTAAAACCAGCATTGTTTGTCCTCTTTCTCTCCTGTTCTGAGTAATGGCTTCAATGCAAACTTTTCACTTTCCCATCATTCCTTTCACCTTCCCATCATTCTAAATCACGTCACACATATTTTTACATAAATTAGGTCACACACAAAATATGGTCACACCCACAAGCCCCTATCAAGGCAGATGAACAATTGGGTCACACACAGTTTTGTGGGTGCAACGTTGACAAGTAACAGAACACTTTGAACAATCAGGCTTGGTCAGCATTCTCCTGTAATCCCACCATCCTGTTCTGCCAGGGCACAGCTCCCACACCATTGTAGTACTCAGTCAGGTACTTCTTACCCATTTCCAACTGACAATATGATTGCTGGAAGGGAGAGGCCTCATATATATATATGGTCCCGATTTCTCAATTGTACCACAGTTGTCGTGCGACTGTTGCACGACATTTGCGCGATGTCGCACGACCGTCGTGTGACCGTCGCGCGACAGTTGCATGTGCCAAAAAATTCTCAGTTTTGTCACCTGAACGTCGCGCGAATGTCGTGCGACATGTATGCGAACTCCAGGCGAAGTTCATCCCAAATTTCGCCGGGAGTTCGTGGGACATTCGTGCGATATTCGTGAGACATACGCAAATGTGTTTTAGTATAAATTCAGTGTGATTCAAAGTGAAAATTATCGCTGTTTTATCGCAATTTGGTGTCTCCAACTAGTCGCGAGCTGTCGCAGCCCAGTGAGATACAGGCTTTAATGAGGGTAGAAAAAAAAAACATGATTATGGATGGGGGAGGGGGGGGGTGACTTGAGTTTGGGGTGAACAGCTAACTTGAAACCATGGAGGAAAGAATGAAATTGAACAAACTGAGGAAGTTGATTCCACAGGTGAGAGAAAGAGGAATGAATGAGTGGATGTGAGTAGTTAGCCTGTATTTTCACCAGAAATCTGTTACTAGCGGACCACGTGCACTCTGTAGAAACCTGGGGAGTGGAGGGGGGTTGGATGAGCAGAGCAAGGAAAGGGCAGAGGGTTCAAGACCAGAAAGGAGGCGATAGAAGACAGAGAGACCACCAGTCTGTCTGTGATCTGACACTAACAGGCCCAGAGACTTTGCTTCATCATGAGAGATTCCAATGCTTTTGGATCCCATTGAGAGCTGTGCGCTAACTCGGAGAGTGGAGGAAGTTAGTAAGCCAGGAGAGGAGCTGGCCTTATATGCTGTAGGCAGAGAGTTTGGGGAGCAAGGCAGGTTGTCTGTCTGTGCCAAATGCTCAAGATATGTCCAAAGAGATTGCCCTGATCTCATGTGGTAACCATCCATTGTTGGGAGAGGGTCACCATCCAATGTTTATTGAGGGCCACCATCCCTTGAGAGCCATTGATTGAGGACCTTCATCCATTGTTGTGAGAGCATAAGTAGCATGTAAAGAATGGAGTGACTAGGTCTGAATCTAAATTGATGTTGTGAGATTAGGCTGTTGGTGAAAAGGAAGTTTTTGATGTCAACTGTGATCATGGGCATATGAGCCAATATTTTTTAGGTGAGCGGCTACAGATTTGCCTGAAAAGATGGCTACGTTCCCCAAATGTACACTTCACTGGCACGCAGATGCACTCCAGTCAAAGCACAACCCAATACAACCCTTTTGAAATGACATGAACGTCATTTTGAAAAGGCCTTTAAGCAAGGCGCTGCATGCGCCTTTTCTGGAAACCCTTTTCCCCAACGCAAGGTCAGCCATAATAAGCCAGCCATTGCATGGGGTGATTCCCTCTTTAGTCATTTCAAACACTGATGAGCAATCTAAAGAATTGAACTAAGGGCAATTTCAAAATGATTAACTAATAATAGTTCTTAGGCGACAGGAGCAGCCGATGGATGAGCAAACATCTGAAACCCCTTCAATGAACTGCTGCTAAGAAGTCCCGAGACATGGCACAGCTTCCCCCGAAGGCTGGTGATAACATACCTGCTCACGACGTCCTGAAGTCGCGGACAGTTTCTGCAGAAGGACTACAACCTTCCACAGACATAATCTGGCAACACGAGCAGCTGTTCAGCAAGTCATTGAGAATCCTTCTGATCAGATATTCAGAGGTCCCAAGGCCCTGTACGGCTTCTTTGCTCTTACATAACGTGCTGGTGATTGCCCTACCATCAGCCATTTGCGTTTCGGAATATGAGTGATTGCATAACACGTATTCGAGGACGTAAATACGTCATTTCAAAAGTGCTTGAGGGCAGGCGAAGCCTCGGGAGTCAGGCAAAGCTGCCACTTGCCAGATGTATAATAAATAAGATTTATCGTATTTTTACTATTATTTTAATCCCAAAAGGATTATGATTTATAATTGCAAAAGTAGTCGAATATATGACAAGTCACGTGAGCTTTTACATCACAGGCTATCATCGTCATGTCATGATATTTTGATATTTTATCATCTCACAATATCTTGTCATCCTGATATTTTTATGTCAAAATGATTAAAGCTACGCCGGCTCTTGGGGGGGGGGGAATTTGCCTCCACCTCCACCTCATATGGCTATAACTGTGATGATCGATTCCATGACTTTGCTTAAAAATGGAAGTAAGCTAATAGGCCTTTCGTAAAGAGGATCTGTTTTTGCATCATGTTTGTGTATTGCAGTGATATTGCCAACATTCCAAGTAGACAGAAGGTGACCGAAAGCAAATGATAGGGTGAACAGAGCAGAAAGAGGATGAGCAGTATAGTGGCTGACGACATGACAAAGCAAGCCTCAAAAGCTAACCACCGACTGGGCATCCTCCATCGATCCAAGTCTTTCCTTGGAGGATCGGAGATATTCACAGTCCACAAGGTCTTTGTGCACAGCTCTGGAGAAATACTCTCCCCAGCATCACATCTGTCTCTCTTGGATGCTGTGGAATCTAAAGCTCTCTGAAGTATTGGAATCTCCCATGATGAGGCCGAACCACAAGGTCTGTTGCTCTCACATTGCAAGCATATCGATGGTCTCTGTTTTCTACCATTATTTTCCGGTATTGCTCCGTATACTCCGTCAGTTCTCTGACACTCCCTATCTATTCCAGGATGCATGCGTTCTTCAAGAAACCCCCTCTCGGTTAGGCTTCCAAAATCCAGGTTGTGCACACACTTCAACCCGTTTATTCCTCGCTTCTTCCATTTCTGGAACCACCTTCCAGAGGTTGCTGTTTCACTTTTCCATCCTTGGATTCAAGCATGCAGTGCACCGCCATCTCTTGTCATCCCAAATTCTGACCCATGGTGTTTATTGCCCCCATTAACCTCTCCTAACCCAACCATATTATTTGCTTGTTTCATTGTATCTTCCCCTCCTCCCTCTCCTATTTTCCTGTCTGTTCATTCCCTTGATATTTGTCCCACTTTCGTTTCTACCTTGCTCTTCCATGAACCTCACTGCTGTAAAGAAAATAAAAGAGCATATTTTTTTACGACACGTGCACTGATGTCAACAACAAGCCTGTTGCAGAATCGGCATCGAGGTTTGCCATAAACTTCTCCACCTTCTCAGGTGAAAAAGACATGGTGTGTCCAGGAGCACTTGCATATGAGAGGGTTGGATACAGGGAGTCAGGTCAGGTCAGCTATGGAAGCATGCGCTGGAGCAGCGGTTCGCTGTGTCCACTTTCCGCTGGTACTCCAGGGGCCTCCGTCTAGCCATCCCCCAGCAGTGCCTATGCCATCCCCATCTCCTTGAGATGCCAATCAACCTGCTGCAACCATGAGGAACTGGTTTGCTTTTCATCTGCCCGGTGACAGCTTTTGACTTTGGCTCACATGAACTGCTGGATGCCCTTTGGGGTTGGCAGGCATGATGCAGGCATGATGATGTCATCATCACGAGTTTGTCCAAGTCAGGAGAATTTCATATTTCATAATACCAGTCTATAATATATATATATATATATAATATATATATATAATATATATATATATATATATATATATATATATGTATATAAATATAATATATATTATATATAATATATATATATATATATATATAATATATTATATATATATAATATATTAATATTACAGCTCTGGAAAAAATAAGAGACCACTCCAAAAAAAATATAAAATCATCTCTACATGTATGGCAGCCATTCCATTCCAGTGTTGATCGTCTGTTGAATTCCAACAGGCACACCCATTCCACTGAGTGAGTACTGATTAGGTGATCACCTGAACCGAATCTTATTTAACAAGGAAAGTATAAAAAACCATCGCTGTGGTCATCACTATCTCTTGCAATAGGACCAGCTGGATGGCAAAAACAGTGCTAGTAGTACCTCAAAAGTAATTGGAATCAAAACAAGCTCAAATGAGCGAAGATCCTCGCTCTCTAATGATGACGTCATAAAAACGAATATGACTCATTGTGATGTATCAGGTTTGCGATAAATGTCTGCTTGCAATGCCGGCTTGATTCCCGCAAACAAAATTCAAACAGCTTGCCTAGTTTCGAGATAATGGTCTAGGCGATTTCCATTAGCGGCGATATTATGACGTCAACTTTTTTTCTAGGAAGAATTTCCAAAATCGGAGATGGTTACTGCTGCGCCGTGGGCTTTCTGCATAACATGGCAAGTTTCACGAAGATCCGATGAAAACTCTGGTTGTGAAACAAAAAAGTCAAAAAATAGGAATGACGTCATAAAAATTGATATACATCATAGTGATGTATCATATGTGCGGTAATTCATCTCTGCTAATGCCCTGTTCGATTCCCACAACAGAATTCAAAAAGCTTGCTAGTTTCGGAGAATTAATTTTAGGCGATTTCCATTAGCGGAGATATTTTGACGTCATAACTTTTTTCTTCGGAGGAATTTTCAAAATGGAGATGGTTACTGTCTGCACAGGGTATTTTCACATATATATGCCAAGTTTCAGGAAGTTTCGATGAAAACTGTAGGCTGTGAAACAAAAAAGTCCACAAGAAGAAGATGAAGAACAACAACGTGAGTAAGACTTAGAGATCCTCCACGAGGATCTAAAAATAATATGACCATGCCAAAAGAGTAAATGAAAAGTTTTGAGTGAGGAAAAGAAGGGTTCAATTCTGGCTTTACTGGCAGAGGATACAGTGAGCGTCACGTTGCTTCCATCCTTAAAATTTCAAACGGGCGTTCATAAGAACAAGGTCAAGCAGCAGACATTGGGGACAACAAAGCTACAGACTGGCAGAAGGCGAAAACGACTTTCCACTGACCGGATGACCCCAACTCATTTGAATTACTCAACAACCGTAGATGACATCAAGTGACCTAAAATAATGGCAAACGGCAGCTGGGGTGAAGTGCACGGCGAGGACGGTTCGAAACAGGCTCCTAGGGCAGGGCTGAAGTCATGCAAAGCATAAATAAGCCCTTCATCAATGAAAAGAAAGAGAGCCAGGCTGAGGTTTGCAAAAACCATAAGGATTGGACCGTAGAGGACTGGAGTAAGGTCATTTCTCTGATGAGTCCAATTTTCAGCTTTGCCCAACACCTGGTCATCTAATGGTAGACGAGAGACCTGGAGAGGCCTACAAGCCACAGTGTCTCGCACCCACTGTGAAATTTGGTGGAGGATGCTGATGATCTGGGGTGCTTCAGCAAGGCTGGAATCGGGCAGATTGTGTTTGTGAAGGACTCATGAATCAAGCCACGTACAAGGTTGTCCTAAGAACACTTGCTTCCTTCTGCTCTGACAATTTCCCCAACTCTGAGGATTGGTTTTTCCAGCAGGACAATGCTTCATGCCAATACAGCCAGGTCAATAAGGTGTGGATGGAGGACCATCAGATCAAGACCCTGTCTGTGCCAGCCAATCTCCAGACTGAACCCCATTGAAAACCTCTGGAATGTGATCAAAAGAAGATGGATGGTCACAAGCCATCAAACAAAGCCAGCTGCTTGAATTTTTGTGCCAGGAGTGGCATAAAGTCACCCAACAGCATGAAAGACTGGTGGAGAGCATGCCAAGACACATGAAAGCTTGATTGAAAATCAGGGTATTCCACAAAATATTGATTTCTGACTCTTCCTAAGTTAAAACATTAGTATTTGTTGTTAAAAAATGAATATGAACTTGTTTTGTTGTATTGATTTGAGGTCTGAAAACACTGAATCTTTGTTGTTTTTGACCAGTTGTCATTTTCTGCAAATAAATGCTCCAAATGACAATATTTTATTGGAATTTGGGAGAAATGTTGTCAGATAGTTTATAGAATTAAACAAAATGTTCATTTTCTCAAACACATACCTATAATAGTAAAACCAGAAAAACTGATAATTTTGCAGTGGTCTTTAATTTTTTCCAACGAGCTGTATGTATATATGATATATAATATATATATATATATATATATATATATATATATATATATATAATAATATATATATATATTATACACATATATATATATAATATATAAAGCTCTTTCTAATCACTGACTGACTGATATTAAAGATCGGTGCCTTCTGTGACGTGAAAGCTGAAATTTTGTGTGCCGACGGACATCAAAGCCAGACAAGGAGAAAAAAAATCACAGTCATTGGACAACATCCTAAATGAAAATATAAATAAATAAAAAAATAAATGAAAATCAAATGTAGGTGAGTGACCCGAGACAATGGGAAACATGGTTCGTATGGTACACAATGTGTAAACACACCCCGCTGGTATTATATAAGCTCTAACACTGACTGACTCACGACTGACTTTATTAATGATGATCGGCACCTTCTGGGATGTAGAAAGCTGAAATTTGCATGCCAATGGACATCAAAGCCGGTACACAGGAAAAATTCACAGAATCTTCGCGACAAGATCATAAATGAAAATATAAAAAATGAAAAAAAAAAGATGCAGGTGAGTGACCTGAGACAAGTGGAAGCATAGTAATTCAGTGTGCCGATTGAGATCGAAGTCAATACCATAAAAAATTCACAAAACCGTCGGAAAGCATCTGTAAATGAAAATATAAATTCATCAAGAAATAAATGAAAAATCAAAATGCAGTGAGTGACCTGAGACAATGGGAAACATGGTTCATATGGTTACACAATGGTAAACACACCCCGCTGGGTATTATTATATTAAAGCTCTAACCACTGACTGACTCACTGACTGACTAAATTAATGATCGTGTACCTCTGGATGACGTGAGAAAGCTGAATTTGCATGCCAATGGACATCAAAGCCGGTACACCGAAACAAGTTCACAGAATTCGGACAAGATCCGTAAATGAAAATATAAAAATAATGAACAAAAATGCAGGTGAGCATCCCGAGACAATGGGATATATATATATAATATATATATATATATATAATTATATATATATATATATAATATATATAAAATATATAGTGTGTGTGTGGTGTGTGTTGTGTGTGTGTGTGTGTGTGTTGTGTGTGTGTGTGGTTGTGTGTGTGTGTGTAAACAACCATGGTGATATGTCTGTGTTTGCCACTGTTCTTCCCTCACTACTCCACCCCTCACACCACAGCCACATGGAAGTTGCTAAATGTTGGATTGATTGATATGGTGTTGATGAGTGCAGGCTTGATCGGTCACAATGGCCTCTCCTGTATCCAAGTTCCTGGTGTATGTCCAGGCAATGGTTCTTTATACTTTTTTTGTTCCAAAACTGAGTGAGGCTCATGGAAGAACAAGTCACAGAGAGTAAAGATCACGCAAACTGACAGTCAGGCACTGGAAATACAGTTGGATACACAAGTCAAGGGAATTACAAAAAGAGAGAGAGAGAGAGAGAGAGAGAGAGAGGACGAAGAGAGAAGAGAGAGAGAGAGAGATAGATAGAGATAGAGAGAGAAGATAGATAGAGATAGAGATAGAGATAGGAGATTATAGACGATATAGATAAAGACTATCAGTTAGAGACTAAGACTAGCACATCTAGAGATAGGAGAAGTAGCAGATAGAATAAGAGAGATAGAGAAATTAGAGAGAGAAGAGGCACCCCCACCCCCCCCGACGACGAGAGAGGAAAAGAAGAGAGGGAGAAAGAGAGAGAGAAGAGTTATATAGGTCAGTGATCTGCAAATAAGCGATCGTTTTGTAAGTTAGTTTTGGTTAATGGGCTGAAATATTTGCGTCAAGGATTGAGGGTTTGAATTAGGCCTTCAACCAGCGGCCCTGGGCTAACACCGTACACACAGCTCATGTTATCCAACACCTCATCCCTCCACTCACCCTCCCCTCCCTCCCACTCAGCTACCCTCTCTCTCCCCAGAAAAAAAAAAGTTTACATCAGCAGCAATGATGGATTCCATTACTTTACTTCCAATTGGAAGTGAGCTTACTGGCCTGTAGATGAGATGATCTGCTTTTGAACCAGTCTTGGTAATGGGAGTGATGCGAGCTATCTTTCAGGTAGATTGGTGCTAGATGAAAGTGAAAGACAGGCTGGAGAGAGTCGACAGAGGAGAAGCAAGAGCAAAAGTGCAAGATTTGATCACGTGAGTACTGAAGCCATCTGAGCCCATGCTGATGAAGAATCAGGCTGGACAGCTTTCTTTGTATCTTCTCGGGTATGAACGAGACATAGTCGAGAAGGGATTGGGTACAAGGAGGTAAGGTGTAGTCACAGTGGGATGGTTGGGTTTAGGGGATTTAGAGGCAAAAACTGAGTGGAGATCTTCAACCTTGTCTCCAGCAGATTCTGCACTGAGGCCATTTGACACGAGAGAAGGGATGGAGATGGAGCATATATCATAGATGGACTTCACAAGATGCTACCAGGACTTTGAGGAAGAAGACTGGTTGGAGAGTTTGGCCTTGAGATTTCCAAGATAATGTCTTTTGGCTTGCCTAAGGATGGATACACACATGTTGGGAACATAGCCAGGTAAAATTGCCCTCAGTCTGGTTAGCCTTCCAACAGGAGAGCTCAGATGGAAAATTAAAACGATCCATCACTAGAGGTATTCTCGTGGGCTCGGTGGAGGGGGGGGGGAGGGATGAGGAGGAGATGGTTGTTGCGTATGGCATTGATTTTGACAGCAACACCATTGCTGGGATGGGGGAGCTCCTGTCAAAATGGAAGAGATAAATAATCAATTCGGAAAGATGCAAAGAAATTGTCACCATACTCAAAGGAACATGTTTGTTAAGCATATGATGTCTCAAGCTGCAACTCCAGATAAATCTCTGAGGAAAGGCCAAAAACCCTTCATGACATGTTATTCTTTTTATTGTATACAAAGTTGAAGCTCCTGCAAGAGCTAGAACACAGAACAAAACAGAACCATACAGCTGGAACATGGTGGGAAGGAGGAATGTACTCGATAGTGATTTAGTTCACTTTTTAGCAAACCTGCAGGGTTACAATTTATTTACTATAGTTGTACGTTTTCATTGATGTACTTGCGAAATAATAGATGAAATGAAATGTAATTAAATATACACTAGCAGCGTGGTAGAGGGGCACACCAGAGGGACACTTGGAGGAATAATGGGCAGGATTTAGACATTTTATGTTTACATGGGGCTGGCAGGATGGTTTCGAGGTACACACACTCACTCTAAGATGTCTATGCTGGGTTTGAATCTCGGCCCGGCTATAAACCGTTTCACAAGCAGAATGATTCATCAATGCGTGTGCTGTCCATTGATTGGCGTTAAATGGGAGTCACATCTGCCGGCATTAGTTTGTGGACGTCAAAGACCCCACTGTGTCCTTCGCGAAGAGTAGGCGAGCTATCATCGGCACCCTGAACAAATTACTGCCCAAACTACTGCTGGAAAGGCAATGCCAAACCACCCAGTATAACCCTTGGCCAAGAAACTGCTTTGTCAGCACCGACGCTCTGTAGCAGAGTTTGAAACATCAGAATCAGAATGTTTTATGGCAAACATCACTACAAATCCTTGTTCATAGCTTTTTGGCTACAGAGGCCATGTGCCAATATACGAGAGCACAACATGGCCATTACTCATGTTATCTAGGTTATTGTTTTTTTTATAATGTTACCATGTACATTTGTGAAACCCAAAAAAAATTCACAGGGCAATATAAGCTTTACCCATGCATTGGTATGAACAAATATTGCTGAAAATTCATGAACACGGAAATATAATCCTTACTCAGAGCCCTGAATATAAAAGAGTTCAGTTGATCACCCGATATGGCACCATCTTTTTATCCAACCAGTTGGCTGGATACTTAACCTGCCAAGCAATAGGCCCTACTGGAGATGCTAAAGGATTTGTTTTTCTTTAGTTTTTTTTTTTTTTAAACTTCACAAACATTGGAACTATGATTCTCACAACATCGGAGTATGTATGTCTGCTTGGATAAGAAATCCATTACCTTCTACACAGCACACAGTGAGGTGGCATCAGTCTCGGAATTCAAGGAATTTCAATCGATACTCGCAATTCAAACTGCATCTTCTCCGGGCTGGCTCAAACTGGTGGGAACCTTAATGGGCAAAGATGTATAAAATGTTTGTGCATGTGACACAATGTAAATGAGAGAGAAAAAATAATTTACTCCAATCTAAAAAGCATATCCAACTGGAGAGTTCATAGAACACGTTATCCTGCCCTAAATCTTCAAGTATATGATTCAATTTAATTAAAATAATAATTTTTAAAGATCGTTTAAAAAAAATTCCATAAGTTTAGCCCTTTTTAAGCAGTCTAAAATACCACCTTTATGTCCACCATCTTATTTAACATGCCCAAGTACTGCAAAACTGAAAGGCTTTGAAAGTACTAGAAAGGCAATTTGTATTGTACAGTGTTCAAGTATGTACAGTAATTAAATTTAAATAAAACTAGAATGGCACTCGGTCGAGTGCATACCTCGGCCAGGCTGAACAGTTTACGTTTTCTATCTCACTGATGGGCCTGATCTGGATCCGGACCTGAACCAAAATTGATTTGGCTTGTTCTTGTCACATACGCAACTCATCCACCAAGTTTTGTCATGACCCGTCAATAACTTTTTTCAAATATCATGCAATATATCGATTTTGGCCCCCATCTCTCAATGATGAGGAATTACTTGAAAATTTCAACAAAAAAAATCCTCGTATCCGGATACGGATCCAGATCTTCACCAAAATCGAATCGATTCGTCCTTGTCACGCATCCAACCTGTCCACCAAATTTCGTCCAAGTCCGTCGACAACTTTTTGAGATATCCTGCTCACAGACAAACAGACAGACAAACTTTCCACTCGAGCAATACATTCAAATGCAGTCACAAACACCTGCAGATATTCCTCCCATTGCACCATTGGTGTCAGCAAGTATTTACAAGTGACTGTTTTGTGGTGTTTGGATTCAGTGCATTGTTAACCTGCGTATGATTAAGATTCGACGTGGAATTAATTGTTGATAATATATATGACTATAAATGTTTGTTGGAGTGAGGTGTTTATTACAAAAGTTGAGTGGAGTAAAAGGATGAAAAGATATAATATTTTTGGTCGATTTTAAGCTGTGTGGAAAGATCATGAGAATTCGAGGAATTTTTGGTTACTACCGGATATTGAACCAGCTGTTAGTTAACGAGCACCTTATAGTGGCTAATGATTGTAGAACCTGTTTGTAGATTGGGGGGCGAGGGAGGGGGGGTCTTTCACCAATGTTTTTAATCTGAGTACATAAGTTTGCTGTAAAGCAGATTCCAAAGTGATGAAGAAGAGCCAGTCATCAGTTGCTTTGCTCTGTACATCGCCATGCCGATGTGCTCTGTGTATCGCTGGTGCTTTATCTTATAAATAAATGCAAGTGTGGACTACACCTGTCCACCGGTTGGACATTTAGTGCTCTCAGAACTTTGAGTTAGCTCAGAACATTTGGCTTATCATAAACCAATGAGCTTGCTTCCAATTACGAGCAAAGCTATGGAATTCATCAGTGCTTGTAATTCTGATGTCAATTGTTTCCTGTTTTCAAACAACCTGATCTCTGACCACCAGTTTGGATTCCGTCCGGTCACTCAACTTTCGACATGCTGCTGCTCCTCTCTCAGCAATGTATGGAGGCCTTCAATCTTAAACAAAATGTTAGGATCATCCCCTTGGACATATCTCAGGCATTAGGCAGTCTGGCATCCTGCTTTGCTTGCCAAGCTCTTTGCCTGTGGCATAGATCACCTTCATTCCTGGATTTCTGACTTCTGCCACTAACATAGTCAACGTGTTACCATTAATGGAATCCTCTCCTCCCCTATTCCAGTGGGGGCTCAAGTTCCCCAAGGCAGTGTTTTGGGCCCAGTCTTGTTCCTCCTCTACAAAGTGTCCCAGAAATCATCGCGGAACATAAAATAAGTAATTTAAATTTTTATCATTTTTTTTTTTTGTATTGAAAATATGGTCAACCAATGGCACGACTGTTGAATTATTTCATTAATTATTTAACCAATCACATTAGCAGTTATATTTCAAAATGTAATCTTAATTTTAAAAACCTCCTTTTAACTCCTGCTAAATTTATATTTTTATCCGATCATACAAGCTGATCAAAGTGATCATACAACGTGTGAATATCGGATCATTGCTGCAGTGACTTGGCGTGATGGTGCTCAAGGCAAAAATTCAATGGAAGGAGTTCAGCAAAAGCTTGCTGAAAGGTTTGAGAGAATGGAACACCACCAGATGGATGTGTAATCAAGAAATGGCATGACAAACTCATTAACACAGATTCATTAAATGACAGACCGCACGCAGGACGTCCATCCATTGTCGATAAAGAAGCAATTTTGGTATCAGTGACAACATCTCTGATCAAG
>CM068961.1:104379210-104396930 GCA_035128595.1 Eptatretus atami | reverse complement strand
TCATTTGAACTGTAGGTAACTAAATCAACAGTGCAACGGTGTCCGAAGAGTGAAGGCATAAGAGGGTTGAAGCCAACATTAATCCAATTTTTATCACCACTTGATCAGGAAATTTGTGTCATCAGCTGTTCGGAATTGATAAAAACGCCAGCCACAGCTAAAGACTCAGTACGTTTTTCACTGAGGAATGTGAAGTTTATGGGGATTTTCAAAATGAAGAATGTTGTTTTCTCGAGCAAAGAAAATCCTCATTTTCAACAATAAATTAAGCAGCGTCCCCCATTGGTAATGATATGGGCACTGGGCAGGAATGAATAAAGCCAATCATGTCGGTACATTTTTTATTGATGAAAGAATTACTGCTCAAAGGTACAGAGATGAGTTAATGCCAACACTTGTTCGTTTAGAGGCACGAGAAACTGCACTTTACCAGCAAGACGGCGCTCAGGCACACACAGCTGTCCCAATAAGAAATTTTCTGAACGAATATTTTCCACAACGTTGGGTAGGGAAATTTGGACCGGTACCATGGCCACCTCGAAGCTCTGACTTAACATCCTGTGACAACACTGGCTGGGGTATAATTAAACCAAAGGTGATAGCAGCTGATCCAAAGACAGCAGTGGAAGTGAAAAATGCTGTGATAACAGCATTTGGTGGAATTGATCCAGATTTACTGCACATAATTCATGAATGTAACTGGATGAGAATATCACTTTGCATTGAAATTGATGGTGAACAAGTTGACCCGTATGAATGATTCATTCATTCATTCATCTTGTATGCAGCCTGTGGCTGCTGGTTGCATCATTTCTGGGAGTGCATCTGTGCCGCTGATGCAATGCTCCCTGTTTGCAGTAATCTGGGACTTACTGACCTAGGAATAATGACAGGCTGTGTCAACCCACCTGGTGTTATTTCAACGGTGAAAAGAAAAGCGAAGACTCATGACTCTAAGATCTTAAGCCAACCACCTTCACCATTAAGCCAACACCAGGCTAATATGACTAACTTATAGTTGTAACAAAACAATGCAAATTAAATATTGTTTCAAAAAATCTGCTTTTCCTGCAACACCCTGTATAATGTATATTAACGACCTCCCCGATGCTCTGAAAAGCCCTCTTCTTTTGGCAGACAACGCCACATTGTGTCGTACAGTACCCATCCCTCTACGAGGAAGGCAGCAGCTGTATGTATATATATATATATATATATATATATATATATATATATATATATATATATATATATATATATATATGTATATATCTTCTTCTTCTTCTTCTTCTTTCGGCTGCTCCCGTTAGGGGTCACCACAGCGGATCATCTGTATGATCCGCATAGTGATTTGGCACATGTTTTACGCCGGATGCCCTTCCTGACACAACCCTGGTCACCTCTTACGACACAGGGATATGGTACACCTATTTTAACCGGGGTATAACACGGCCCAGTATACTGGTACTCATTTCACCAACCTCGGAAGGATGACAGGCTGAGTCAACCCCCTGGTGTATTAATTCAGTGGCCCAACGGGGCTTGAACTCAGGACCTTTTGGATCCCAAGCTGCTGCCCTAACCACTGCGCCAACACCAGGCTTCATGTATATGTATAATATGTATATATGTATATGTATATACGTATTGTATATATATATATGTCAGAAGCACCTCCTGAATGTTATGGTGAGCATCGCTGCGGATTATGTCTCACACGGTAAAAGCGCAAAATCCGAAAAAGAACAACCATCCATCTGCCACCCAGACGATTGCTCCCACCAATGCAAACCATTCAACTAGAAGGCACGTGATGTGATCGGCGGGTAAATCGAAACATGTGGTGTGTTACAAGCACTCCCCCAATCTCCATTGGACATAGTCCTACACCAAAGCATCACTTCAAACCCGGAGGCCTCGGCCCGGCGACTCTGTCAAACAGACAAAGATTACATGGTCAACATCAGTTAAACATCAAATGGAGACACCTATCTGGATTTCAGGTTTATTTGTCCTCATCAGGATGGCCTACCGATAAATATGTAACCAATGATGACCACATTAGTCGTTTAACCATCAGACACACCCCCTGACTGTTATGGTGAGCATCACCACAGATTATGTCTCACGGTAAAACCTCATAATCCGAAAACAACAACCGTCCGTCTGTCACACAGATGATTGTTCTCACTAATGCAAACCATTCAACCAGAAGGCACGTGATGTGATGGGCAGGTAAATCGAAACATGTGGAGTGTGACGTTGGAGGTGATGTTTTGGTGTAGGACTATGTTCAATGGAGATCGGGGGAGTGCTCGTCACACTCCACATGTTTCGATAAAAATATATACATATATATCGACTCTTACCATGCTCTTCTAGCCGAAGAAGCTGCAAAAAGCAACCATGAAAAGCTACCCAAGGTAAGCCCTTTGCTGTTTCAAAACCTTCCCAGAGTTTCTCTACAGCTGTAAAGATGTTCACAAATAGTACATACATGTGAATCCCAATGCTACATACACCCTCATTTGCCGGACCAGTTTATTCGCTTGTTGGTGAATCATCAACGACAGCGCAGACAGAAATATATACCGAAGCTACCAAGCATGTACCACATGTAAATGTCAAAAGCAGCCAATATATAAACGAAAAACAAAGACCCACCCACATCTCTCACCTGTGAATGGAAGCTCTCACTAATCAATTAAACCCAGTTGGCTAGGATTATATTTATAAATCAACTCCTCCAATGCTCTTCTCACTGAATAAGCTGCATAAAGCAACCATGAAAGGCTGCCAAAGGTAAACCCTTTGCTGTTTTAAACCCTTCCCAGAGTTCATCCACAGCTGTAAAGATGTTCAAAAATAGTACACATATGAGAATCCCAATGCTCCACACCCCCTCAGCTGCCGGACCGGTTTCATTGCTTGTTGGCAAATCATGGACAGCGCAGACAGAAATGACATCCTCTGCCAATCTGTCGATGCCTGGATCATGGACAGTGCAGACATCCTCGGTCGATGCCAGTCTTTTGCTGGAAAATCAAAGCTACTCACAGTCTACAAGGCCTTTGTCCATAGCTCAATGGAGTATTGCTTTCCACTATTGTCTGGCATTCCATCTTCACTTGTCTCTCTGGATTCTGGAATTTCCCATGCTGAGGTCGAAGCACAAGGTCTGTTGCTCTTACATCACATGCAGGTCGGTCGTCTCTCTGTTTTCTACCGTCTATTCTCCAACATTGCTCCCTCTGCTCTCTCAGTCCTGCGATCCTCCCAGGCAACTCCAGGATGCACGTGTTCTTCGAGTAACCCCTTCTGGTTAATATTCCAAAATCTAGACCAACTGTACACCTCAACTCTCTTATTCCTTGCTTCTCCCATCTGTGGAACCACCTTCCAGAGTCTGTTCTGTCCATAGACTCCTATAGAGAAGGACTGGAACCTCAAACGAATCTCGGGTTTGTAATTTGATCTGAAGGATTAACTTGAGTCCGGGGCTAAAATGCTTCTAGAAGGGCTAGAGACACGATCTCGGGATCCATATAGGGGTTTTTGAGGACGGCGAGTTCAATAGTGTCATTTTCAACACCACCTGAGGTCATCTTCAGTGAAAGGTCATATTTCAAGGTCAAATTACTGAATTTTGGTATTTTTTGCCCATGTTTGTGTCTAACTCATAGAGGAAAACTTTTGTAAGTCTATGCAAACATGATATTGTGCACCTACTGCACCTACTTGCTGATTTCTATCATTGTTAACTAATGTATGTTTTGTTTGTTTCTCTTTCAGAAACTGTCCAGCTGGTGATCTCACAGGATCTTTGTGTTGTTTCCTGCTTTGGTGACAATATGCCACGTCGTTGCAGCTGCTTTGGTTGTAGAGGAAACTATGATGGACGCCTTATGTAAAGGTCATATCCTTCCCAAAAGATCTGAGGAGAGGGAGAGATGGATATTGGCAATGCCAAATGAGAAAGAAAGCTTGAGGTGCTTAAAGGAGATATATATTTGTGAGACACATTTCAATTGTGATTGGGTGTCAGTTAGGGGTGGCAAACGACCCAAAGAACCCCCATCAATATTTCCTGGAGTACTGAAATCAGCTTTGAAGTAGGTGACCTCAGCCCCAGCCCAACATCATCTTCTACGTCAGAATCAAGAGCTAAGAAGATGCAGGCAGCTGATGAGGCTGCAGACAATATCCAAGATTTCGACCACTTCTGTGCTAAAATCAGCTCCTATTTTCCTGGCTTTAACGTCATAAAAGACCAGGAAAACCTTTACCTATCAAGAACTGATGCTACTGGACAAACTGTCAAGCAGTTCTTTCATTTCCAACAAGTTCACCACCTTTTGGATTTCTATTCTTGAACAGAGTTGAGAAAGATGGCATTGAGGTGCCCAAACCACTTTTTCCTTTGCAGAAGAACAGCCTGCTCTCAAAATGGTCCCAGATTAGATCCATAACTGACCAGGTAAACATCTATGAATGCACAAGCAAGGAAATTCTTCAGCTTGTAATAAGCCAGCTCTGTTGGATGACTGAGGCCACGAGCTTCCTCATTTCACCTTCCTTCTGTCGAGCTGCATCTTATGTTCAAACCTCTTGATCGTGCAGCTTCACAATGCAGCTTCACAACATATCACCCAGTGCATACAAAATGATTCGGCGATCCGGCTTAATCATTCTACCATCAACAAAAAGGTAAAACAGATGCTTGCTAGTAGTCAGCAGGACTCCAACCTCAAAACCTTGTTCGACCAGCTTAACCACAGCAGAGTTTGGTCAATTTAATGTTTGACGAGGTAAAGCTGGTCGAGACATTGCAATTTTCTGGAGGGCATGTTGTAGGATATGCTCAAAATGCAGCAGCGGGTGGTGAACACGAAATGCTTGCTTCACATGCTATGGTTGTTGAAGTTGCCTGCCATTTCGGTGGTCCACGCTATATTCTATGCATTTGCCCTGCAAAAAACTAACTGCCGATCAGCTGAAGGAACTCCTTATCGAAGCTGCATCAGCTGTAGTTGGTGCTGGCGTACTGTGATTTCTTTGATATGTGACAATTGCAATACCAACCGCAGTGTTTATTCAAAACTTGGAGGACCAGGAAGTTGCCAAGTGCTGTCAATTCAGAGCAATCTATGTTCTTAGTGTACGACTACGTGCACATCTTCATAAATGTTCGCAACAACTGGATTACTGTTGATGGCAAGACACTCTCATTTGTCGTAGATGGTAATGAGTACAAAGCTTACTGGAGTGATATTCAGAAGGTTTATGAGATCGACCGGGCTACTCCTATTCGCTTAACCAAGCTAACGCACACCGCTGTTTTCCCCAAGCCCCTCAATGCCAGAGCGTACCATTGTATGCCAAGTGTTCAATGACAAGACTGTCGCTGCTTTAAAGACCTTCAAGGATTCACTGGGCATCAGCGAAGGCACAATCATCCTCACCCAGATAATGAGTGAGTGGTTCAAGATGATGAATGTGAAAGACCGTTTCTCAGCTATCCATCTGCGTGACGAATCCAGACAGCCTTGGACAGCAGACCTGTACAAGTTTCACTAGGCTGGAGCAAGCCTGCCAAATTATATCTACCTGCGCATGGAAAGAGGTGGTGTCGTAAGCTGAAGCTAACTCAGCAAACTGCTGAAGCCTTCACTGTGTCCACACGTAATAATGTGGATGCTGCCAAATTGCTTCTGGCAGAGAAAGACTTTGACTACGTTCTTCCTGCTATATTTGCAGATGAAGCCTTCGAAAAGTTTTTCGGCCAAGCCAGGCAAAGAAGCGGTGGAAACTTCTACATTGACGTGTTGACATTATGGCTGCAGCTAAAATTGTAAATTTGCAAACACTCATTAAACACGACATTATGCCCGAATCTAGTTCTCGTGTGATTGATTGCGACAAGAACTGTAAACTTCCATAAATCCAGATGAGCGAAGTGAACTCATTGACGAGATTACTCCTCAAGACACTCAGGATCTCTTGGGGTCTGACGATGCCCTTAAGCATAAAGTAGTTTATTTGGCTGGACACCTTGTTCATAAATATGGCGTAGCACTAGTATGGAGGAGATCATTGATGATGAAGATGGTAACGAGGTGTCATCTGAGTTTCTAGATAATTTGAATAGAGGGGATTGAGTGTGCCAACTATGTCAACCGTCTTTTTTGTACATAATGCCTATAATTTGTATGACAAGACTAAAATGCATTGCCGATTTCATTTTGCTGAGCTGTTATCCTCTGTAGATGCACCTTTAGCTAGTAGTAATGCTGCATGTACTACATTAGCTAACGTTCTATTGAAAGCTCATGTCCTCAATGTAAGTGAAAAGAAAAAGCTTTGGGATGCCTCAGGAGGCAAGAAAAGCTCTCCAACTAGTGATAGACATAGACATAGTTGTAATAGGCATAGTGTTGTGACATGCATATAATGTTTATGTAATACGATATATGACAATAACTATCAAAGTTTGACAGCTCTACACACTTGCATCTTATTACAATCAGCCATCTCTCACCGTTTATGAGTTAGACACAAAAACGGGCAAAAAATACCAAAATTCAGTAATTTGACCTTGAAATATGACCTTTTGACCTTGAAGATACCTCAGGTGGTGTTGAAAATGACACTATTGAACTCGCCGTCCTCAAAAACCCCTATTAGATCCCGAGATCGTGTCTCTAGCCCTTCTAGAAGTCATTTTAGCCCGGACTCAAGTTAATCCTTCAGACTCAAGTTACAAACCCCGAGCATGGGAGGTTCCAGTCCTTCTCTATAGGATCTATGGTTCTGTCTCACTTTTCCTCCAGGCATTTTCAAGCAGACAGTGCACCACTATCTCAGTTCTTACTAATGATGTTTATTAGCCCTATTAAACCTTATGTAACTCAACCACCTTACTTGTTAGCTTCAATGTTTCCTCTCCTCCTTCCTCTCCTTTTTCCTGTTCGTTCATTCCTTTGATATTTGCCTCACTGTCAGTTATACCATTGCTCTTCCATAAGCCTTGCCTCTGGAAAGAAAAGAAAAAAACCGTCGAGAACTATAAACACCAATCTGAATGAATAAGACTCATTCTTTATGAAGGATGTGTTTGGGTTTTTTTTTTTCGAAAAAAGAAGCATTTTTCGTGCAATAATATGAAAAGTATTTTCCAGATACGCTAAGACTTGCAAATGTATCGAGGTAAGCAATTTTGCATTTTTTTATTTCCTTGTTTGTACAATTTCGATCATATTGGCATCAAAAGAAAGGGAAGTCTTTGTGAGCTGAACCATACATATTATTAAACAAGTTAAAGCAAAGAGAAGCTCAAATTTCAACCTCCCTCCATCTAATGCCCCCCTCCCCAACTCAGTAATTTCTGGAAAAGCAGCCTTGTTGTGTCTTTGTGTGTCTGTGATTCGCTTTAAAATGCATATTTACATCACATGTTTTCACAATCAATCATGGACTCTCAAAGGCAGGATATGACTGCTTATGCAAATAAAAATGGCAGATTCACTGTAAGGTTCCATTGACTGCTTAATGGTGCGGTAGTTTTCACATGAGGATGTAAAGTTTAAAAAACATTCAAAATGATGACATCTCGTGACTCTCAATTGTTGAAGTTGGAGTTTAGTTTCCTTATAATTTAATGATATAAAGAGTACTGTACTTTAAACTGGCATGTCATAGCTTTGGC
Source organism: Eptatretus atami (assembly GCA_035128595.1). Taxonomy (NCBI): domain Eukaryota; kingdom Metazoa; phylum Chordata; class Myxini; order Myxiniformes; family Myxinidae; genus Eptatretus; species Eptatretus atami. Next base: position 104,389,225 of record CM068961.1, on the reverse strand, counting down.
TTATTTTAAATTTGGCAACAAAAATTGAAAGGAAATCATCACTTACACAATGGAGGGATGACTCCTAAAATAACAACAATAGTTACGCATGGATGGTTTTTACATTGCCCTTGACATGACAATTGGTTCAGTTTATGTTGGCAGCGGGTGGTGGCATTGGAGCGGTCTCAGAACAATATTAATCTTCTGACGGTCACATTTAAGCAATAATATCCCAATTTGAATCTATTCAAGTAATGGCTTGTGGGGAAGAGTAACATGGTGTCATTATGGCTTCAAAAGATTTACATCATGAACACTCCATTACATTTAACTCAAATGATGCAACCAACAAACTTTATTTGCATTTGCTTTCTAATAATGCGTGTATTCGGCAATAATAAGTTAGAATTCTGGACATAAAGTGTGCTCTCCTTCAAAGGGGATGTTGAAATGGCTGTCCTGCATGGTAGCACTTGCTTGTAGATGTTAAACAGCCAATGGTATCATTATAATGGTGTAGGCCACAATATGCTGATATCCTGGTTGAAGACAAAATCCTTGCTGTTGGTCTGTTGAGTTACTCCTCAATTGGTTCTCGTAGTCTCTTTTCCATCAATATATGATGTCATACTGAGAGAATGGCTCTGTTGCTGCAACTGCAGAATCGGCTTAAAATTAATGTCGATGGAGTACCAATCATAAGCAATAATGCTTCCAGCATTTTCCAACTTTTATACTGCCTTACTAGGTTTTGCATGGAATTTCACCCACCACAAAGCCAAAGGCCCACTCAAGGTGGAGGCTACATAAAGGAAAGTATGGATTTTAAACAGAAAGAAGAAATCTATTTACATTCCTCTTCAACTGAGGTAGGTTAGGATTGAGGGGGAAAGCAGGACACAAGTAAAAAGTTAAAAAGTGATGTAGTATGTGGGTGGGGGGAGGGGAGGGAACTAGAATAGTACCTCATATTACTCCTCAGGACAGATACACTTTATGGATGGGAAGAAACTGGCAAACATGTAAAGCGACTAAAAGTACGCTCAGGTGGAATAACCTGTGAGAGATCCTCAGAGCACATTCCATGGAAATATCTATAGAAAAGACTCAATAAAGCAACAAAGCGCGGAATGAGAGAGGTTCCAAGGATGATGCCAATTCCTGTCCCGCCAGGTTGGTAGCACATTTCTCTACTCTGTCAAGGAGAAATTTGTGACAGGCTGGAGCACCAGCCCAAATATGGCAACAATACTCCATGGCGGGTCATATTGTGGCCTTGTTTAGATAGAGCTTAGTAGCTGGAGGAAGGTATCGCCGACCACAGAATAAGCAGCAAAGGTGCTGGCTATCGAGTGCAGCCTGTGGCTGCTGGTTGCATCATTGGTTGGGACGCGGCTTTTTGCCGCTGATGCAGTGTCCCTTACCAGTACACTGGTGCTCATTTTGCCGACCTCGGAAGGATGACAGGCTGAGTCAACCCCTGGTGTATTAATTCAGCGGCCCAACGGGGCTTGAACTCAGGATCCTGGGATCCCAAGCCGCCGCCCTCGCCACTAAGCCAACACCAGGCTAGCAAAGGTGCTAAAAGGCTCTTTTAGCTATGCTCGAGATTTAGTTTTCCCAGCTGAGGTTTGAGCTGATATTCTTCTTTTGGTTGAAAGTAATGAGCCAGTCCTTTTCCACAGCGAATCACACTCTCCAGGTCCCCAATGAAAGTGGCACTGGCCTGGACACAGGAAGGAAGAGATATGGTTCCTGGGTAAGTTGTATACAGTGTTGAGTCATCTCCATAAATGGTTAACTGTGAAAGAATACAATCAGACAGATCAATGGTACATAACAAAAACAATGTAGGACCCAACACAGACCCTGAGGAACACCAGAATTAATATTATGGAAAGGGGGTGACTGTCCCTCATGGACCACAGATATTTGGCGATTTGCAAGGAAGTCAGAAATCGTGGAAAGCAATTTTCCAGAAATGCTATATGATTTTAGCTTGTGTATGAGCCCCTTGGTGCCACACTTTGTCAACAACCCTCGAGATTTCGAGAGCAAATACCAGGCTTCACCACGATGATCCAAAATACTATTCATGTGTTAAGTGATTATGGATAGAACATCACCAGTCGATCTTGAATGTCGAAAGCCATAGTGGGCATCAGTTAGGAGGTTGTGGGTTTCCACATGACTCATGAGTTGCAGTTTGATCAAGGATTCAAACACTGCTCATTATGGATAGAAGGCTAATAGGCTGATAGTTGGAAGGATCCGATGTCTCACTGGAGCCTTTAAAGACAGGGACTATAGAAGCCTGCTTCCAGGAAGGTGAAAACAGTTTTGACAGACACAAGCGATACAATTCTGAGAGAACAGAAGACAGTTCTGGTGAACACACTTTCAGAGCAATATGCGGCTTTCAAAATGACGTAACCGGCTCCAGAATACTCGGTGACATGTGCACAAATCCCTAGCACCAGGGTTCATCGTGGCAGCTGAATGTATATTGTGCGTGCTAGATAAGGATTGTTACCTAAAATGGCTCACAAAGCTTCTAAATCTAAAAAAAAGCCGAAAATACTTGGAAACATAACTGCAAAAATGGGGTGTGCCTCTGCAAAACAAGAGTTGGAGAACTCGCTGAACTCACCAAAAAGCGATAGCTTGCAGCTCCCAAGGACATAAACTGGTGCAAGACCGGAAGGTTCGTAAACAGGAGCATTTCGACCATCACTGCCAATGAGTGGTCTTTGAACCTTGTGAGATTACCGCATGTGAACATGGCAGGCTTAGTTATATATTTAATGAACATCTGCTATTGGAAAGACGATGCCATCATTCTCAACATTCAAGCAAACTTCCCAGGGGGAGACACCGTATCTGGTTTGGTTGCTTCTTAACACCGATAGGAAGGTCATATTCGGGGCTGGTCAATACACATGGTAAGTTTAAAATGCAAATGGTGATATTTACGATTAATCATGTTTGGGAGGATTTGGGGGTGGGGGGAGTGGGAACTCTTTGGGCTGTTAGGGCCGTTTCATATATACATTATATATATATACATTATATATATATATACATTATATATATATATAATATTATTTATATTATTATATTTATTAAAAAATTTATATATTATATAAATATATATATTACATATATATTGCTGCGGTTCTGGGAAAACCGCATGCCTCTAAGGCAATGGCACCCAACATAGTGATCCCCAGGCAGTTATTTCATTAGTATTCCTGTAGTTAGTCCTCCCCTCGTGTCTAGTGTGTTGACAGGACGAAGTGCGTTGTGTTGGTCTCGTAGTTATGTCTAATAAATGTCTCTTATCCCTACTCGAACCCTTTCCTTTTAGCCATAGTACAACAAGCATGCAAGCACACATGCCATTCAATAGACAATTGTTTACAAGCACACCACGATACCTCCCGTGACTCGGATCATCCACATCCCCACTGCACACAATACAACCCGCGCAAGGGAATCGCGCGCCAATATTTCATTCAAATCTGCGCGCCAATTCCCAACTGGCACCTCACACCTCACTCACCAAATCTCAACACATTGACCATAAACACCTCCGAACATGGGAAAAACATTCCCGCACCCCCTCATACCTCTGCATCGTAACAATTCACCACTCTATTTTGAGGAGCACCGTGCGGCGTCAGATTGTCCTCGGCGCTGCGCGAGGCTCGACCAGGCAACAGACACTAATATCTCCACCGCGTTTCACCAGGGATGTGCCGGGTGAGCGTCCGGAATTGATACAGCCCTCATCCAGTCGCCAGACCATGGCAAGACTGGGGGGCAATGAGGAGGGGTCGCGAGAAGGGTGATCCGAGAGTTTGATTCGGGTCCCGGGTGTGCATTTTGGCTTATGAGAGAGCCCCTGGGTGGCGAGGAAAGTCTGCTCGAGGTACACGCTACACATACAGACCTTTACACAGTTGGTTAGGGATCTTTCTCCTCACGCGTCTATTCTTCTCTCTCTATCCACCCCTCTATCCCGTTCTGTGGACGCACAAAGAAGAATGTTTCTGACTCGCAATCCCATTTTCCTCTGGCATGACACCACACCCCCCACATTGCACTAAACCACACCTCCCACTCCCACATCTTAGACACAACCAGTATTCCTCCCACCTACCTCTCCCTAAGAATTCTGAGTTGCGTTGGTCTGCCGACCACGCCAGTATTGAGAGGTCGTTTAACCTCACCTGCTTTCTTTCTCTCTGGGCGAGCTAATCTTCCTCGGGTTTGCGTGTGTGTGTGTGTGTGTGTTGTGTGTGTGTGTTTGAGATGGTGCCTGTCGGTAATAAGCATTGTAGAAGATATAATGGGAGATAACTCTGCTCTGTCTGCTTTTGTAAGATTGCTTCTCTTTTGCCGCACCCCACGAATTCCTTACTTTCCTCTGCAATAAGTAAAATAAAACCCCATTCAATGTGCCACATACTTTTCCTCGCTTGATTGTAAATAACTGCTTTGTATAGAAATCTTCCCAGCTCATTTTCATGTTTTCTTCCATTGGTCCAGCATGGCTCGCATCCGAGTTTAGCTGGGACATTATTCCCCAATGACCTGTTTCCTCACCGGTATGTGCTTGGCACCTCCGCTCAGCTGCATCTGATCTGGTAAGGTGATCCAGTTTGAGCAACTGATCCAGTGCGTACCGATGGCGTGTCCCCCGATAATTAGATCATGTGACCTTTAGGTAAACGGTATAAGATGGAGGACCCTATGTCACGTGGTCGAGTTATTCGCATTCACAGTCGATTAGTGACCTGCCGCGTCACGAAGTTATTCGTGTGCGACGGCCTGCGATTCCAGAGAGTCTGCTGGGAACCTGAGGTAGTTCATCCCTCATGATCTTCGCCCCCGACCCCGGGTCCACCATATATATATATATATATATATATATATATATATATATATATATAGATATATATGTATATAGATATATATGTGTATAGATATATATGTGTATATATATATATATAAACATATATATATATATATATATATATATATATGTATATGACAGAGAGAGATGGCTGTCCATTCATCTGTTCACGGTTTATGCTGATTGGCTGTTTGAGGCTAGGTGCAATGTAATTGGTTCCTGGCATGATTCAATAATGTATTATATAGGCTTATTAAAAGCTGATATTTCAAAATCTTATTCCATATTTGACCATCAAAACTCATGGCCTTAATCATTATGTCAAAATCTAGGGTTAAATTGGAAAATATTATTTGTATGTCCATACACCACGTCAGGTTCTTCTTTTTTCACTGGCAATGTATTGTGCTCCCACCAAATGTCTGCTCACGGTTTTGAACAACTCATCAACGTCCTCTACAGAGTTAACTGGATTTTAACATATCATCATCATCATCATCACATCAAAAGTTATGTCACATATTCAATAAAAATTGGAAAGAGTACCGACTGTTGTTCGTCTTTATTTGTAAGCATTTTTCATGAAACTGCAATGATGTACATTTGTGTTCGTAAAATTATAAAATCTGTTTGATATGACAGTTTTAAAGTTGAAATTTTCCCTTATGAATCACGAACCACCATGAACCTCACCCCCTTTTTCCCATTCAAATTATGCCCTGACATTCGAAAGTCAAAATTCATGGAATTTTCCAGGAACGTATCCCCCACGAATGTCAGGCTCAAACTGCATATCTAATTCCAAAGCTATTTAAGGTACTGGCAAATTGTCTTGCATAAATCAAATGCAAAACCAACCTCACTGTTGTCGTACATTTCTGCAAACTGACAATCCTTTCGTTTGAATACGGACATTAAACTTTTTTTCCCTTTTCTCTTACTTGTACTGCCAACAGACATTGCATGGCATGGACTTGTTGTCATATGGACGATTTTGTGAATCGATATAAATTCAACAGCCTACAGCGTATATATATATATATATATATAATGGATGAGCAGCAGGGTTTCCGGTCACATCGGTACCGGAAACCACGCTGGTTTTTAACAGATGGGTAGTACAGTAAATTTTAATTATTACAACAACCCTTTCTCAGGATATTCATTTTAATGTCAATTGGTTATTTACTGCAGTCGTATTTGAAAAGAGCCATTCGTTGGCACTTGACAACAAAGCCATGTCTGCTGCTGGAAATATGGAGACCGCGTATCTCCCGGTCATGTGGAGCGGAAAGCTGGCTTGTGGGGTACACGTGTGTGTGGGTTATACGTGCCTGAAATTTTCCGAGAGCACATTTTTCCGCAGGTGCAGGGTATACCAGGAGGCAGGTTATTTGTGTAAAAACAAAGTAAGAGGAAAAAGTAGGAACTCAACATCTCTCATCCACAGATATTTATTGTATTTCCTATATTTCCATGAGTCCGTTTTGCATTCAGGAACAGAACAGTTATGGTTAACCATCTAGGAATTGCCACTCTTTCGTCTAAATGCTGAAAAATATGTGTGAAAGACGATTTTAATTACACATTTCGTGCAAGCAATGGCAGGTTAAAAGTGCCTGGTGAGCAGAAAGAAGTCACTGTAAACAGCCTCAATAGCATTCATACATCATTTTGAAAGTCACGTATTGCAGGGATTCAATCTGGTCTGGTAGCTGTTGAGACGTCAACCCCTTGAATAATCTTAGCAATTTTCTAGGGTGTGATAATAATAGTGGAAATACTGGTGTCAACACAGGAAGGACAAGCAGGCAATGGTTGTCCATTGAGTTCAAGTGTAGAGTCTGGATGCCTCATTTTAAAGATTGCTTTGCTTATGTCCTGTTTTGACCAGTTTTGTATTTCTAATGCTGAAGTAAAGTCAGAATCGACTGACTCAAAGTGGCTGTTGATGTGACCTTCTGCAAACCCATATAACCGTTGCACATGCCACATTTTGAGTAGTGTTTTGTCCTACTCGACTCTGCAGACCACTCCCTGATGAATCCTGTTGATTGAGATCTCTCCCCTCTGCACATCTCTGAAGACAGTGGCACTGACAAAGCCCAAGTTTCCCTCTTCACCACAGTCATACCACTTCTCCATATCAGGTCAGACCTCCTGTACTTTTAAATGACCTCATCAGAACTTGCTCAATCACCAGATTGTGAGCTAGTCCAGCTCAGCACCTGTCATTTATTCGTATCACGTGGAATCTATTTTCAAACATGCAGGAAACAGTGAGATTATCTGTGGGAAAGTTAATCATATTCTGCAGGTACCAGTAGGCTGATTTCAAGTAGTTGTACAATGATCAGCAGCTGCAAAAGTGGGACAGTTTCTCATAGGCAGCATGAAGATGCAAGTTCCATGATCCTGTGTAATCTGCAATGAGTTTATGAACAACACCACAAAACTGGCTCTTCTTCGTGTCCGGTGCATTGCCAATTTCAAGATAGTATCTCAAATGAAATGACTTCTTGTATTGTTGCTTAATGGGACATTAGCGACAAGTATGATATTGATGCTTTATTAAGAAATTTCAAGTTGCTTTGATTATATTCTCTTTTTCTTTTGTATGCAGCATCAAGGCCCATGGAAGATCGAGAACACAGAACAGATCAAGATGCACAGAACAAAAGGAACAGGAGAAAGAGAAGGAGGAAATTCCAACAGCAGGGCCAAGGGACAAAATAGATGAGACAGACAACAAGGGGTGCGTAGATAAGGATGAGAGGTAGAAGAGAATGCAGGAGGTGAATAAGATGGATACAGAGGCTCTTCAGAGAATACTTGTGATGTTACTTATGCACTTAAAACATGCATCCACGATCAAACGTCCATGGAAAGCTTGAGACATAAATTTTCCTTGTAAAATAATTATGCACTCCTGCATTTTGGCCATAAAACTCCTCTCGGATCTCACAAATGCCAGACCCTTCCATCAACGTACAAAAATAAATCAATAATAAACTCGCTTGGTTCGGCTTTGAAATAATTTTTTGAACATTTGCTAAATTCATGCAAAAGCTCTTAAAACTGTAATATGCTGTTTGTCCATCCTCTTAGTTTTTTATTTTTGCAAATAATGATGAGCGAAACTATTTTCAATCAACAATCGCAAGATGGCTGGTGGTGAGCTGCAACCAATTTGTTTTCTTCATTTTGAAGTTATGACCAAAATTTTAAACAATCTGCATCCGTACCCACAGCAGCACCTGACACACTCATAGCTAAGTCGCTAAGTCGCAGCTAAGTCGCATCTCAATAAATACCTGTAAAATATAATATACTTTAAAATAAATACCATTTTGTATTTCACCACCAAAAACTTCACAATATCATGTTCTATGTTCGCATAGAACGCCTCACCAAAAAATAGTTTGCATTAGAGCCAAACAGACTTATCAGCCATATTATAAACCTATTTCCAAGGTGGTCCTCTCATGCTCCAATGTTGTCTAATTTTGGATATTCTTTCAGCAGTCATTTCTGTCAAGGAAACAGTTTAAAAAGCTTCCATTGCAATATATATATATATATATATATATATATATATATATGTTATATATAATTTATGCATACATCAGACATTTTAAATGAATATGTATGTGTATGTATATGTGTGTATGTAATATATATATATTATATATATATTATATATATATATATATATATATATATATATAAATATTATATATATATATGTAGATATAGAAGCAAGAGAAGTGGCACAAGCACTCCGCTGATCCCCATTGTACACAGTCCACACCAAAGCGTCGCCTCCAACACAGAGGCTTCAGCCTGGTGACTCTGTCAAAGAAACAAAGATTATATGGTCATCATGATCAGTACAACATCAAACGGAACCACCGATCAAAATTTCGGGCTTAGTTTCCCTCATCAGGATGGTATTCCGATAAATATCCAGCCAATGATAACCACATTCGTCATTTATACATCAGACGCACCACCTGACTGTTATGGTGAGAATCGCCGCAGATTATGTCTCACACGGCAAAACCACATATGTGTTGCCTCCACCATTGGAAGTAACGCTTTGGTGTAGAATGTGTCCAATGGGGATCAGCGGAGTGCTCGTAACACTCCTCATGTTTCGATCTTACCGCTGGTCACATCACGTGCCTTCTAGTTGAATGGTTTGCATTAACAGGAACAATTGTCTGGGTGGCAGACGGAGGGTTGTTCTGTGTGGATTTTGCGGTTTTACCATGTGAGATATAATCCGTGGCGATGCTCATCATAACAGTCAGGAGTTGCGTCTGATATACGTGTATACAAATACGTGTACAGATACACATAATATATATATATATATATATATATATATATATATATATTTATAATATATATATTGCAATAGAAGCTTTTTAAACTACTTCCTCGACAGAAATTACTGCTGAAAGAATATCCAAAATTGTACATATACACACACACACACATATATACATATATATGTGCATGGCTCACAAAGTGGGTATGCTGTGGTATGTTTGTGGGAAATTCCACATAAAACTATATGAGTACCTTAGACAAATCATCAATGGTCAGAAATGAAAGTGGACATCTTGGGGAACCTGTAGAAACCAGCAATATCATACTCGCCATTTCCCTGTTTTATTAAAGATGAATTAAAGCAACAGAATATGGCTATTGTAACCTTAGAAATGTAACAGTTTGATTGGTAAAATTATTATTTTACTGTACGTTTCTTATGTGATAGTTATTTTGAGTGTGGTGACTCAGAATGTGAAATTTGGTGTCTCTTTTATGTTTTGATGATGTTCTGTCTCCCTATTCGGGTTTTCTGGCATCTACCCTATCTGATGAAATAATGGATTCGTACATAACGCTTCGTGTCCACTGCATCAAGAAAAATAAGGAGTCCAGTGTTGATAATGTTTGTTATGATTTTTATTCCAAATCTCCCTTAATTTCTTGGAAATATGACAGTCTAACGGCAGAAAAATATAGATCAAAATTGTGTTCAGAAAAATAAAATTCGGACCGCAAGTAATCCCTTCTTGATTTTCGTGTCAGTCCCGTTATGTACGA
>CM068961.1:104355446-104367260 GCA_035128595.1 Eptatretus atami | reverse complement strand
CGGGAGGGAAAATTTAAAATTTGATACATCCCTTAACCCGATCTTCACAAATATGCATTTTTCAACGATAAGATTGTTAGGATTTTAAGTCAGCAAATAGAAAGGTTCACGTATAAGCTTAGTTTGAGTAAATCGGATCATTTTTTTGCGAGTTATGATGCGAAAACGATTCTGATCTTTTCGTGTGACCTTGACCTTGACCTTTGATCAATTGGACCCAAAAGTTAATGGGTCGTCCAAGGTTCATTGCCCACCTGTGGATTAAATTTGATAGTGTTTGCTAAAGCATTTTGCCGCTAGTTGCTAACAGGAACAGACAGACAAACAAACGGACAAAACAAAGACCGGAGATTACAATATCCCGCTCCCTCCCGGAATAACAATACACCCACATTAAAAAAACGGATCGTTTCAACAGCTGGCTTCCCATCATGCAAATTCTTCCGCGCTTGGGCGTTTGCAAAACACGGAACGGATCTCGCACGCAGCATCCCGCGGACGATTGTTTCAACGCCGGCTTTCCCGTCATGCAAATCGTCCACGCTATTTGGGCGGTTTGCAAAACACGGACGGATCTCGCACGCAGCATCCGCGGAGCGATCGTTTCAACGCCGGTCCATCATGCAATGCGTCGCGCTTGGGTGGTTTGCACACACGGAACGGATCTCGCACACAGCGTCCCGTTGGAGCGATCGTTTCAACGCGGCTTCCTTGATCATTGCAATCGCCGCCACTTTGGGCAGGGACGCGGAGGCCATTCTGGTCGTAAGGTGTTCTTAAAGTGGTCGTGGTCGTAAAGTGTCGTAAGTCGACACGCGTCGTTAAGTCGCATAGGTCATAAGTCGACGACTACCTGTAGATAATAATATAGTATAATATATATATATAGTATATATATATTATATATATATATATATTATTATATGTTACGGCTGTGGAATCGCATTACACCCATTCAGGTCCCGTAGGTGAGATATAGTTTCTTGAAGTACATGTATAGTTAGGCCCAAAAACCCATTGTTTTTAGAGGAATATAATGTGATTCATTCGGCTGCGATCCTTTGAGTAGCGTTTTTTCTGTGTCTACCTTTGTTTTGCTCCAACAACAACAACAACGCAGCAGCCACAACCTACCTTTCACCACTCGTTTACCGCCAACCTACAATCACCCAATTCCAAACGGCACCAATGGCCACTCGGACACCGCCGAAAACCCTCCACCACCTTCTCCTCGGCCAGTCCCGCACCCACTGTGTGGCCCGGAAAGCGTCGGAGCTATTCTTCAGCGATACACAGCGAGCCGCGGAGTGGCACGATGGCGGTTTTTTCGCGAGGAGAAGTTCGGCATCAGGTAATGCTTACACGCCCACATCTGATCCATCCCATTTAGGAAGCGCGGGGCGGCTCGGCCCCGCCTCCAGCGACGATCTGCAGGAAACAATCCGGATATGCAAATTTGAGGATCAGGAAGAATCACGTCCCCTTTTTCTCCGTCAATCGGCGAGCGTGGCTCCGCCCCTGAGTCGTTATGATCCGAGAATTTGCATTGGTGGGTTCCTGAGCGATAAAGGGACGAGCGCAAAGGCGAAGTGGGGCAGAATGAGACTGGAGGCGAACGGCTACGGACGATGCGAACGGCTACGGAGGCGAACGGCTACGAGGCGAACGGGCTGCCGGAAGAGCGAACGGGCGCGGAGGGAGGACGGCTGAGAGAACCGGAGAGGCTCGGTCCGGGGCGAAGGAAGCAGCGACTGAGGATCGCGTTGAATCGCGCATCCGGGGACCGAGCAAGCCAGCCATACTCCCTCCCCAGAGGCCATTCAACATTCCCCCTTTCCCCCGCGCTGAGAGAGTGCTACAAGGGGCGCCCGTTCCACTTGTACACCAGCAGGGCCCACGAAACCGCCGCATGCAGCGACATTTTGGGCTCGCCACGAGGCGCGGGTAGGACCCTTCGGTCATCGTGACCTGGCCGGCTCATCCGGTCCACGCCATTAGGCCCCCGGGCCCAGTCTGACTCGCTTGCCTTTGAGGGGGTCTTTTCTTTGCTTTGTGTGAATGCGTGTTGTAGGCGCCAGTTGTATTGTAAGGTAGAAAACTGGTATAAGTGTTTGCCGTGTGTAACGCGTATTCGGTGCGTACTCTTGCATTATTGTATTTGTCTTAAATTTTGATATATTGTGCATTTGTGATTACTGTGCTGGCTGCTAAATACGTGCTATATGTGTGCCTCTAGTTGAGGTGTGAATTAATGTGCTTTCTTGTTGAATTGCTGCCCGATTTTCGCTGCGTACCTTCCTTTGTGGGTCTCCATCTTTGCTTTACGTAAGGGTTTGAGGGGCGCTTTGGGGACGCCCGATAATTAATCAGCGAACCAGTCCGAGGCCGCGATACACACCGCTCGGTTATCCCCGATAGCACGAACGGATCGCTAAGCGGTCCCGTGTCCGGAAGTCGACCTGCGGCAGAGTGCGGTCGCCCGGATTTACCATCCGCGTGGGACTTAGGGTTAGGTCGAGTTTGGCGAACACACCTATCACCACGCGATAGTGCGGATTGGCACGATCGGGTGATGCCGAAAGGCCCACCCCGTGACTGGATCCCGGCGTTAGTCCAGTGAGGGTCACGAGCGGAATTGGTCCGTCCAGGGTGCCAGGCCATACGTCTTACGCGATTCGTAGTTCACGTAGGTCGTTCCGCACGCCGGCATGTGCGCGAATTCGCAACAATATTATATAATATATACTATGATACTATAATATTATATATATATACATATATATATACACATAATAACTATATATATATATTATATCACTATTTTACATGTATATATATTGATATATAATGATACTACTATATATATACAATATCTTATATTATATATTCCAGTCATGTGCCGCATTACGACGTTTCGGTCTAACAACGGACCCATATACGACGGTTGTCCCATAAGATTATAATGGAGCTGACCAAAAATTCCAATCGTCTCGTGATGTAGCCGTCCAACCGTAGCGCTGCCCAGTCGTATAAAAGTAACAGTACAGCACCATACAATTATGTATAGTATCATAATTACTTGATAAATGCATGAAAACACTACAGTGTCTGCCCCGTATATAACACAATCGTTGAGTCCATAAAAATGTCATCCGCGATCGTTGCTGGGGTCGCGCTAAATCGGGATTCAAGAAATATCCACCGTTCAAAACTGACCCAATGTTGACCGAACACTCCTAAAAACACCCTATTTTCATCCTTATTGCACTCGTTTTTTGCGACGTTTATACTGTCAGTAAGTAGAATTCTCCTTTGAAATTAAGAATTCCGCCGAATAATCGTTGTTACGGTAGAAATTAAAACACCCAAATTAGTCTTTAGTTAAAGCTTTCTATGTTGTTAACACACATTCGCCACTGTTCCAAAAAATATGTCACAGCAACTGACAGTGTGCTCGTTTCTTCATTTCGTACATTCATAACATCATGCATGTATTATTATATAACATCCCAAAAGCTATTACTATTATACTTCTCTTATCGATGCGAGCAGGAGATTGTAAGCAGGCCGCTAACATACCAACACAATGGCCGTTCATGAACAGCACAAAGTAAAACTAACCTCGGTCTTCCGTCTATCTTGGATTGTGGGACAGTGGGACAAGATGTGGAGCGTGAAAGACAATGATTGTTGATGATCCGACTCTGAATAGGCCATCGGCTAATGTGTATGGTTGTGTCTCTTAGTTTTCATCAAACAAAGAAAAATATTTTTGCTACAAGTCGGTCCAATCGTGTTTGTGTATTTAGGGCTTAGGGTTTATTTACAAAAGAGTCAAAAAGTAAAATGAAAAAAAAAGTTTATGGAAGTAAAAAAGTTACAGTAAAGCTAAGGTTAATTTATTATTGAAGAAAAATTTTTTTTAAAAATAAATTTAGCTCGTAGCCTAAGTGAATGCAGCTGTTTATAAACATCCATTCTAGTATGCGTGACGAGTAACTGTCCTGGCTTCACATTCACTCAGCCCCACTCACTCACTGACTCACCCAGAGCAACTTCCAGTCCTGCAAGCTCCATTCATGTTAAGTGTCCTGAGCGAGGATGGTACTCGTCCATGACGAGATATGACTGTGTGAGTGGATATGTGTTAGTGTAGATATGTGCTGTTTGGTAGATAGTTTGTGTGGGATTATATATTAGTATAATATATATATATAATATATATGATATATATATATATATATATGTGGTTGATATATATATATATGTACTATTTACTTATTGTACATTATATATCATATTTAATATATCATATTTAAATATTTTTTTAATTTATACATGACTAATTTATAACATTAGTCTAATTATATTTTAATATAGTAATTATAATATTAAATTAATAATATTTCTAATGGACTTAATAATAAAACTTTATAATATAATGGACTCTCGGGCGGACCGGACCTTAATGTTTATAATGACTCACTTTCTAGAACAGACTATATTATTCACTAATTTGGCATTCCAAATTTCTTCATTATTGGCACTCAGATAGCTTCTGCGGTGCATATTCTCACTCATATAGGACAGCTAAAAATGGCATCTTTTGGCCAAAACGAGCTAAAAATAAGGTGAAACTAATAGGAGCCCTCCTTGAAAAATATGGAAACAACTTATTAATTCTTTTGCCTATAACACATGATTCATAGGGTCATTTCTATGCCATAGATACAATTTTGCTGGGATAAAGTTAGTGATGAGAAATTATTAAAAGTTTTTAACATAAAGCCCTTGCCTCCGGAGGGCCTCTAAAATGACCCAATTTTGTCCCCTGGTTTGACAATGGGCTTCTGGGATTAGAAATCTTTGTCTTTTTTTTCTAATAGATCTGCCTCATTATAAGATGTCTACTGACCGAATAATTTTATCTAACGCCCATGGCTTCATTGTAATATTAAATTCTTTATTGTACATGCACGTTTTTTTTATAATTATTCCACTTTCTTTTCATATTCAGACCGCGTTACATAACTCTTAAATGGCAACTATCCAGGAAAGAAGTTACTGCAGAATTTTATAAACATGGATGACAAAATTTTCAGATTGTGGCATCAGAAATGTCTCTAGAAAGCAGCCATACTCTAGTTTTTGGGAAGCCAAATGATGGCAATTTTGGCTCTACTTGTACAAAACCAAGGTGAACTCGCTAGGGATGCGCATGAGAGCCTAAATTAGCTCTCTTATTAGCTTATTGATAAGGATGTTATTTATTCATAAATACTATGCTAATGATTACTTTTCGCTAAGTTGATGCAAATTATAAATTAGAACAAATGGATGAGATTGAGTAGCAGCTTTTTTATTTACAGATATACAGAGACACATGAATATTAAGTAATTTTATATACCTAGAAAAACTCTTTAATGACCTTTCATCTCTTTAATGACATTTCCATTATCATGATTATCTACGCAGCTCAGTTGGCACAGAATTTAAATCTTAGAAAACAGGTCTTGAACATGCTTAAGTCATGCATGTGACAGTTGTACTGACGTCCACCAGTTTTATGTCTGGGGCCGTCAACCACACAAAGAAGTCGAGTAATGCAGCCGCATTGATCTTTCTTTTTTTCTGAGGCCATGAGAATTGTGTACCCCTTCCTTGCCTTCATGACAGTTTCACAAACACATCATTCATTCATCATCATTTTTCTGTAGACAATGTTCCCAATGTACCATTTTCTGTCATAAAACACAAGGCCAATATATTTCCACTTTAGGTATACATCCAGAATTCAGTTAGGGTTGGGACTAATAACTGGGACAGTGAGCTTGTGTGTTCCGCCTGTGCATACTGTGATGATAAGCATCAGAAGAACCGCTTCTCATCTCCAGAGTGTGAGGGAGAATTGGCAGGGAAACATTGGTGTGACCGCTGTACAGCAATGGGTTGTTGCTGCTCTGAAGCGCTTCTCAAGGTCAACTCATTGCATTTTGTTGGATTTCTTGTAATGTCACAAAGTAAGAGTTCTGTCACAAAGAATCACAAGAAGAAGAATAAAATAACCTCAATTATGCCCCCTGCATATTCACCATTTTGATCTCAAATGGCATTTTTCAACTTCCTACAGATAGAAACATATGCATTTATCAAGTCATTCTGATAACAGATCCTTAAAAATTTTCATTGCCAGTTTATAAATATCTGCAGTATCACTTTGCATAGAGTGTTCAGTTTCAGATTTTAAGCTCAATTGAACTATGAAAAAGATGCAATAATTATAAAAAAACGCTGCAAATGTAAATAAAAATTTATTTTAATATGAAGCCATGGCGTTAGATAAAATTTATTCGCGTCAGCTTAGACCACCATCCTTATGACCCAATCTCTTAGAAAAAAAATTAAATCCTAAACCCCTAGCCACATTGGTCAAACCAGGGGACAAAATTGGTCCATTTTTAGAGCCCTCGGAGGCAAGGCGCTGATATGTAAAACTTTTATAATTC
This sequence comes from Eptatretus atami, assembly GCA_035128595.1. Lineage (NCBI taxonomy): Eukaryota > Metazoa > Chordata > Myxini > Myxiniformes > Myxinidae > Eptatretus > Eptatretus atami. The sequence goes on along the minus strand of CM068961.1, from coordinate 104,360,753 downwards.
ATCACCTAACTGTTGATTATCCCCACAAAAGTATCATATGGGATAGATTAATGACCTTAATAATCACTCTGTTATGAGGAAAAAATTCATAAGTTGTTCCAGTATTTCAGGAGCTCTATAGTTTCACCTTATTTTAGCTCGTTTTGGCCCAAAGCCATTTTTAGCTTCATATAGAAGTGAGAAATCATGCTTCCCAAAGGCTAGATCTTGATGCCAGAATGAAAATTTTGGATGCCAATTAGTTAAATATTTGCCAATATTAACTTTCTAGAGGAGTCCATTATAAAATTATAAGCCCCATGAAGTGAAAAAAAATGCGTTTTTCAACATTTGCATTTTTTAGGGGCCAAATTTCCCAAAGTCTCTAGAGAAGATATTTTTTAAAAATATGAGGCAATTGAAAGCCTAATCTTTTGCCATGGTGGCGACCATATAGATCTACATTTATAGAAGTTTTTCCAGCAAAATTCTGAGGAGGTGAACCTGGGAGGTTTTTGAAATTTAGGTGATCATGGCACGGAATGACATATATATTACTTATAGTTATATATAGTATATATATATATACTATATATATACTTAATTATAATATATATATGTGTGCTGCATGCTCACAAAGTGGGTATACATTTACTGTTACACAAAGGGCCAAAAAAACAGTTTTGCGGAAACATGAAATGCAACCCCCATTATGTTAGATCTGCATTCTGTATTTTCAAATCGCTAAACTCTAAAGTTTTTACAGATGCCAGCACAGTCCAGTTTTAAATTTACCACTGAATATATACAACACTGTAGGTACACGTCGAATTTCGAAGTCTGACGTCAGTGTTTATGTACGGACATCAGATGAAAAAGCAACGTAAATATTATATTTGCGGATAAGAAACAGATAATTTTTTTACTCTGCCTTTTTAAAACAGGCTCAATATGATGAACAGGAAAAAAAAAAAACAACACATTTGAGAGTGTCTTGAATGATATTAAATTACGAAGAAAACACAGACGAGTTCAGTCAGCAAAGAAAGCCCACTTGGCGTAAGCGAAAAATTAACGTTAAATCGAATCTATTATCTTCGAACTTCTGAAAATAATCACTATTAAACATGAAAAGAAAAACATTAATTCTTACCTCTCGGATCCTCACGAAGCACCAAAAAAAATTCTAGCGTTAGTTAAAATGAGAATTATCAGACAATTGCGAGTCACCATTCGTCTCGGCTCGGCATCCTCACGCTGGATTCGTACGTTATGCTCTCGCAAAGACACGGACACGAAGACAAACGCTGCCGCTTCGCAACGGCGAATGGAAATGTCTGACACGCTTGCAATGCCTATTTACTATCCATCAATCGAGTGGAAGTTATGCAAGATAGCAAGGTTTTCTAATGCTTGCGTTATTGGCACGTCGACGAGAATGATGATCGTACATACGGGACTGACACGAAAATCAAGAAGGGATTACTTGCGGTCCGAATTTATTTTCTGATACACACATTTTGATCTATATTTTTCTGCCGTTAGACTGTCATATTTCCAAGAAATATAAGGAGATTTGGAATAAAAATCATAACAACATTTATCAACACTGGACTCCTTATTTTTCTCTGATGCAGTGGACACGAAGCGTTATGTACGAATCCATTATTTCATCAGACTTAGGGTAGATGCCAGAAAACCCGGATAGGAGGACAGACATCATCAAAACATAAAATGAGACAAACCAAATTTCACATTTGAGTCACCACACTCAAAATAACTTATCACATAAGAAACTACAGCTAAAATTAATAATTATTAACAATCAAACTGTACATTTCTAAGGTTACAATAGCCATCTGTTGCTTTATTTTTCATCTTTAATAAAACAGGAAATGGCGAGTATGATATTGTCTGGTCTTCTACAGGTTTTCCCCAAAGATGTCACTTTCTATTTCTGACCATTGATGATTTGTCTTAAGTACCTCATAATAGTTTTATGTGGAATTTTCCCACAAACATACCCACAGCATAACCCACTTTGTGAGCCATGCACATTATATATGTATATATGTGTGTGGTGTGTATATGTACAATTTTGGATATTCTTTCGCAGTAAATTTCTGTCGAGGAAGTAGTTTAAAAGCTTCTATTGCCAATATAATAATATATATATATATATATATATATATATATAATATACTATATAATATATATATATATATTATAGTGTTATCGTACACGTTATTGTATACACGTATTTCAGACGCAACTCGCTGACTGTTATGGATGAGCATCGCCAACGGATTATATCTCACATGTAAAAAACCTCAAAATTCCAACACAGAACAAACCCTCCGCTGCCACCCAGACCAATTGCCTGTTAATGCACCATTCAACTAGAAGGCACGTGAATTTGTGACAGCAGGTAAATCGAACATGAGGAGTGTTACGAGCATCCGCTGATCCCCATTGACAATTCTCACCAAAAGCGTACTTCCAATGGTGGAGGGCAACACATTATGTGGTCTTTGCGAGTGTGAGACATAATCTGCGGCGTTCCTCACCATAACAGTCAGGTGTGCGTCTGATGTATAATGACGGAATGTGGTTATTCATTGGCTGATATATTATCGGAATACCATCTGATGAGGGAAACTAAGCACCGAATTTTGATCGCGTGGTTCCGTTTGCATGTCTGTACTTGTCAATGCATGACCAGATAATTCTATTGTTTCTTTGACCAGAGTCACCAGGCTGAAGCCTCTGTGTTGGAGCGACGCTTGGTGTGGACTGTTGCATACAATGGGGGATCACGGAGTGCTTGTGCCACTTCTCTTGCTTATATTTATACATATATAATATTATTATATAATAATATTATATATATATTATATATATTATATATATATATATATACATACACAATATCACTACACCATACTAATTTCATTTAAAATTGTCTGATGTATGCATAAATTATATATACATATATATATATATATATATATATATACAATTATTTGCAATGAAGCTTTTTTAAACTGTTTCCTTGACAGAAATGACTGCTGAAAGAATATCCAAAAATTAGACAACAATTGGGAGCATGGAGAGGACCACCTTGGAATAGGTTATTATATGGCTATAAGTCTGTTTGGCTCTAATGCAACTTATTTTTGGTGAGGCGTTCTATGCGAACATAGAAACATTGATATTGTGAAGTTTTTTGGTGGTGAAATACAAAATGGGTATTTATTTTAAAGATATTATATTTTACACGGATATTTATTGAGATGCGACTTAGCTGCGGACTTAGCGACTTAGCTATGAGTGTGTCAGTGCTGCTTGGGTACGATGCAGATTGTTTAAAATTTTGGTCATACTTCAAATGAAGAAAACAAACTGGTTGCAGTCACCACCAGCCATCTTGCGATTGTGATTGAAACATAGCTTTCGCTCCATCATTATTTGCAAAATAAAAAACTAAGAGATGACACAAACAGCATATTGACAGTTTTAAGAGCATTTGCATGAATTTAAGCAAATGTTTCAAAAAATTATTTCAAAGCCGAAACCCAAGCGAGTTATTATTGATTTATTTTTGTACTGTTGATGGAAGGGTCTGGCATTTGATGAGTCCGAGAGGAGTTTTATGGCCCAAATGGGGCCGGGGGGGGGATTTGGGTGCCCCAATAATAATTTTTTAAAAACCAAGGGAATTTTTTTTAATTGTTCTTTCAAAAGGCTTTTTCCCAGGGGACGTTCATGATCGTGGAAATGCTGTTTTAAAGTGCATAAGTGACTCACAGTATTCTCTGAAGAGGCCTCTGTATCCATCTTTTCATCCTCCTGCATTCTCTTCTACCTCTCATCCTTATCTACGCACCCCTTGTTGTCGTGTCTCATCTATTTTGTCCCTTGGCTCCCTTGCATTCGTTGGAATTTCCTCCTTCTCTTCTCCTGTTCCTTTTTTCTGTGCATCTTGATCTGTTCTGCTGTTCTCGATCTTCCATGGCCTTGATGCCTGCATACAAAAGAAAAAGAGAATATAATCAAAGCAACTTGAAATTTCTTATAAAGCTATCACAATATCATAACTTGTCGCTAATGTCCCATTAAGAACAATACAAGAGTCATTTCATTTGAGATTACTATCTTGAAATTGGCAATGCACGGACACGAAGGAGAGGCCAGTTTTGTGGTGTTGTCATAAAACTCATGCAGATTACACAGGATCATGGAACTTGCATCTTTCATGCTGCCTATGAGAAGAACTGTCCACTTTTGCAGCTGCTGATTCATTGTACAACTACTTGAAATCAGCCTCCTACTGTACCTGCAGATATGATAACTTTCCCACACGATAATTCTCACTGTTTCCTGCTGTTTGAAAATAGAGTCGACGGTGATACGATTAAATGGGACAGGTGCTGAGCTGGACTAGCATCACATCTTGGTGATTGAGCAAGCTTCTGATGAGGTCATTTAAAAGTACAGAGGTCTGACCTGATGTATGAGAAGTGGTATGACTGTGGTGAAGAGGGACACTGGCTTTGTCAGTGCACTGTCTTCAGAGAATGTGCAGAGGAGAGAGTATTACAACAGGATATTCAGGAAGTGGTCTGCTCAGAGTCCGATTAGACAAACACTATCAAAATTGGCATGTGCGCTTGCATACGGTTATATGCGTTTGCAGAACGGTCACTATCAACAGCACTTTGAGTCAGTCGATTCTGCTACTTCAGCATTAGAAATACAAAACTGGTCAAACAGGACATAAGCAAAGCCAATCTTTAAAATTAGGCTCCAGACTCTACACTTTGAACTCATATGGCAACTATGCTCTGCTTGTCCTTCCTGTGTTGACACCAGTATTTCCACTATTATTATCACAACCTAGAAATTGCTAAGATTATTCAAGGGAGTTGACGTTTGCTCACAGCTACCAGACCAGATTGAATCCCTGCATACGTTGACTTTCACAATATGTATCGATGCTATTTGAGGCTGTCTTGACAGTGACTTCTTTCTGCTCACCAGCACTTATAACAGCTTGCCATTGCTGCACGATAATGCTATGTAACTTAAAACGTCTTTCCACACATATTTTCAGCATTTTTAGCAGCGGAAAGAGTGCATCCTGATTGGTTAACACTATACACTGATTCTCTCTCTTGATCTCCCCAAAATAACTTTATGCCTTAAATGGGCGGGATTTGTTGTGCCTGGCACCACTTGTTTAGTATGTTTTGTAACTACTGTAAAATGTTTTCTGTTTTTGGTATTTTTGTATGTTTTTGCAAATATTAAACCAATTGTACTGTAGTA
>CM068961.1:104325607-104351051 GCA_035128595.1 Eptatretus atami | reverse complement strand
AGAGAGATTTACCAGCATAATTAAAAATAAAGTACAGTGGAGTTAATAACCAATGAAGCTGTTGCTCTTTTGAAAAGATTTCACATCACATCCAGCAGTCTCCAACACAGATGGTTTTGGTTGATGCATGCCATCTATCCATGTCAACTACACTCCAGCAGGAATAATATTTCATGTCTGATACATGTTTTATTGCTTGTTAGCCTCCAGTGTGAATGGCAAATGCAGTCAGCCTGTCCAGCTCACATGTATCAACAGGCCGTCCATCACTCACGATGCTTGGGTTTTGGAGACTTAGTCGACTGTTGGACTAATGTGTCTGGATCGGATGCAACAACTTTAATCCAAAATTTCTTGATTTTAAGTGTTGTGACTATTTAACTATTAAAATTAATTTTTTATTCATTGTATGCCATTTGGATTAGATAAAGAAAAACAAAACAAAAAAACGCCCCGGAGGGACGGGGATGGTGTGACAGTTCTCAAACTGCGTTAATCGACTCGGACTCATCTTTATGATTTTGAACAGGCCACTTAATTTCAGATAAGATACCAGCTATTTCCATCCTTATGATAAGCTTGTTAAATAATATATCATATGTGAATAACCAGGTTGCCGGTGGTGTATTCCCATCTCCTCTTTATCAACCAATATAGTGCTCATGGCAAGTTATGAACATTTCTGCAACCTATGAACAAATCTGTATGAAGGTTGCATGCCATCACAGTTTATGGGATCTGCGGGCAGCCAGGGGATCATAAACACATCTTTTTCTTCTTTTGTATACAGTGCATCTGCACGGTCATGTCAATTCGGCAGAGAGCATGGTTTGTGGCCACTGTGCAATGCCCCTGTAGTTAAGGGCAGGAATTTTGTAATTTGTTCAGGGGTGCTGGCGATAGCTCACTACTGTTTTAGGAAGGACACTGTAGAATCATTTAACATCCATCAACTCATGCCAGCAGACAGGACTTCCATTTAACGTAAATCCTGAGGGATGGCACAACAGATTGATAAATACCCTTCCTGTGAAAACGGAATGACGTTTATAGCTGGTCAAGATTCAAACCTCGGCCAGACAGCTTAGAGGTGATATTGCAATACCTCTAAGTTTTACCCCAGCCTGGTGTTGGCTCAGTGTTAGGGTAGCGGCTTTGGGATCCAAGGGTCTGAGTTCAAGCCCTGTTGGCCGCTGAATTAATACACACCAAGGGGGTTGACTCAGCTGTCATCCTTCCGGGTCAGCAATTGAGTACCAGCTTGCTGGGATAATTGAGCATTCGAGTATCCTGGCGACGGAGAGGCGACTTTGTAGGATTGTGCGCCAACAGCCGCAGGAAACTGCCCCTTTCCGGCAAGAAACACTGGCACCTCTCTGTAGAGGAGTATGGTTCCAATTATTATTATTATTAAGTTTTACCCACTCAAACCCACAAATATCAACACAGTGCCTCAGGAGATCCAATCCAATCCAATCATCCAATCCATCGGGACACATACTCTGTAGCAGAGGCATTGGTGCTGCCAAAAGCATGTTTTCTGGGGATTGGGCACAATCTGGATGGGTTGGCCAACTTTCAACACAGAACACATCAAATAGGCTCAATCATTCCAGCAAGCTGGTACTACATTTTTGCCACCCTCAAGGAATGAAGATGACAGGACTGAGTCACCACACCTGTATAATCAAACATCCAAGTGGGATCAAACTCAGGCATGTCTAAGTGATCCAACCTCACGTACCGCTAACCATTCAGCCAACACCAAGGCAAGCACACACAGGAGTGTTGTTTGATCATTATAACCAAACTTTTACGGAGAATTGTTAACCATATGTGCAAGCTAACATCATTTACTTTCTTGTGATTTTTAAAAGACAAAATCCAATTAAAAAATACTGTCACTGTGGCCTCACTCCTGCCTCTTGTCCATCTCGTTCTATTTAGCACACCGTGGTCGCACACATTCCAGAATCACATATAACAACCTGGTTATTCCTCCCAAATTCAAAGTTGATTCTCAGCTGTAATTCCTTCATCCATCTATTCTTCGATTTGTGGAAACTATGCCCTGAGTCCTGTTTTCACGTCCCACCCCCTCTCACGGTCTTTCAAGAGTGCTGCCCATAACATACCTTGTTGCTTTCTCACATCCACCCTCCCCCCTTCCTCTTTCAACTCCACTCCAATGCTCTCCTTCTACTTCTCGCCTCTCTCATTTCGGCTAATTCATCAACTACCACCTTTTAATTATGTTTTCCATGTTCACCTTTGAAACCTGAACAGCTACTATGAACCTGCTGCCGCCTTTGTCATTCTAGACTCCCCCAGGAAATCTGGAACTTCAGAATACAAAAATGGACCATAATGATGGGAATATAAAATTTAGGAACAGGTGAAAAAGGGCGATAGGCTGAAGATTACGTGGAGCAAGGGTTAACGTGAAATATTTTCCATCCAGACCTTTTCTGATATCTTCCCGCTTTAATACTTTGACTACTCATAGTTATGAATATAAGTTTTCTTACTGTCTTTAACTTCGGGAGCAGAAATCGACCTGGGATCATTCGCACTCAACTGGGAGACCGAAGTGCAACACTCTAGCCGTGATATGGATTGCATAATTTTGTTTTTTGAAGATTAAACCTCAGAGTTGCCATTTTCCTACCTGTTGAAGATTATATCATACAAATGCCATTCAGGGGGGTTATCACAAGAGCCCAAAAAAGCACAGATTCTTCAGCACAAATTAGCAGACTCACTTCAATACTTTGCTTTTCAAAAAGAATTTCAGAATTGATAATAAATTAATTTGGATAGCACAACAACTCCAACAATAGAAAGGACACATGGATTATTCAATCAATAAGCACTTTTACCACTGATGTTACAACTCGCTTCTTTGTTTGTCCATTGATGTTTCGTATTGGTTCTTACTTCCCTGGTTTTCCTTTTCAATCCTCCATAAAAATTCAGAACTGGTATTACAAGTAAGAATCCCATAATTACAGCTCAGAACTCGGGATGCAATGGGTACTGGTGAGAGAAGGATCGTAATGGATTTCCAAGGAAGCCAGACTTTACAAGCTGTGAAAGCAATGCAATATGAAGGATTAATTATATGAAGCATTAAATTGTCTTGTATTTTTTTTTTTCTTCTCATTCACTGTTACCATTTTGCGTCACCACTCTTGCCTCTTCCTTCCACCCACCCCACTCAAGCATGCGTACAAGTAACAAAGTGGCACTTTGTCTTCTGGCCCCACAGGTATTTTTTAACTATTTAAAATTTTTTCATAATATAATTGTCGTGATCCTCATGTGCTCAAGACCATCCACAACGTGATCAAAAAGTAATAATTCATTTGGCGAATGTCAAGTCAGCCATACCTGCAAACAGTAACACAAAATGTTATAATAATCTGTGCAATCCAAATTTCCAGACAAGTGATATTAATCATCCCTGCAGTAAGCTGTAAGCCTTGAGTACTTGTGGCTGCCACAAGATTCATTCCTATCCTGAGCCTGGTGTTGGCCTAACGTTAGTGGGTCTGGCTAAGATCACAGATCTTGATTTCAAGCGCCCCTGCTTTGCCAATTGAATTAACACCAAGTAGCGGTTGACAGTCAGCACTTCTATCTTTTCTGAGAAGTTGGCAAAATGAGTACAAGCATGCTGATAACAGGGCATTGCATCAGTGGCAGCAAGACATTGCCCTCAGCAAATGATGCCTAACTGTGCAGCCTTGTGATGACTACATTGCTACTTGCAGCTGTACATGAAGAAGGAAAGATCCTATCCTTACAAAATGCACTATCATTGGAGTGGTAGGGATGGTACCTGTCTCTTCGTTGTGATGCAGCACAAGGATTGTGAGGATAGGCATCATTGGCTGAGGGCATGGCTCGCTGCTGATGCTAATGCCCACGTGCTGGGTAATGGCAGGAATTTGGAAATTTGGTCATGGTGCTGGCAATAAACTTGCCAACTTGTCGTGCAAGGACCCTGTTGAACTCAGATGCTCCTTAACATCATCCACTCAACAAATTCCTGGCAGTATGGGTGGGCCTGTCGAACATCACATCCGAGGGAATCGGCACACTATGATGATATCACCCTGCCTTGTAGCAACAGTTGTAGCAAACCTCTGAAAGTTGCAGCTTACTAATCAGAAGAATGGTACCATCCCAAGCCAGGCGGATTTTGTCAAGCTTAAGGATGATGAAGGGTAAGCTGAGAAGTTTGTGACAGGCTGAGTGGAGATTTGGGGAGGGGAGGGGTGGGTCAACTGGTACTTTGGGGGAATCCTGAAGGAGTTGTGGAGGTGCCTTCAAGAATCATTGTCCGTAATGTCAGCCGGTAGATGTCTTGGAACTCACCTATCGGACGAAGAATAATTTGTTCTCAAGGAGCACTGGAGTACCATTGACCAGAGTCGCAGGACCAGGCTGAATAAGCAGAGCTTGAGCTTGTTCAGGTAGCTGAGGCGTTAAAACTGTACGTGCACTAGAGGTGGAAGAGGCACTATGTGCGAGGAATACTGTGAGGGGTAGAGCAATCACACTTGTGTCAAGTGATTCTTCATCCGCTTACAGGGGATTCCACACATTGCGTTCTCAAGCCCATCCCTCGGTGTATTGCAAAGTTAGAGTACGGGGTGTGGGGCTCTTGACAGGAGTTTGAAGTGAAGGCAACGCTGTTACCGGTTAACTTTGAGCGGATACCTGGTACCAGGCTGATAACCCAGCTGTGGAGCATGGATGTTAGAGGTGTAACTTATCCCTTTTGCGCCCCTGCCAATCAACTGTGATCCACCTATGCGTTTGGAAACAGGCGTGGTGAACCGGTATGAAATGGGGTAAAATCTGGATCTGGGGCATCCATGCTGAACTGCTCAAGGCTGGTGAATAATGCTGCACTCGTGTCATTAGCATGCAAGGACTGGTGTCTACTTGCCTGGAACACTGGCATCAATCCACAACTGAACTGAATGAGGGGCCTTGTTATCCTCTCTGGAAAGGGAAGGATGATTGCCAGGACTGCAACAAACTACCGAGGGTGACGCTGGCCTACATAGTGCCTGAGGCCAAGGTCTTTGCTCGGATAAGTCTTGATGGAGCGTTCGCCAACAATCATCTGCTTGAGCATCAGCGTCCAGAGCAGTCAGGCTTTACACCAAAGAGGTCACGATTGACCGTAACTCTTTGGCACTTGAGTCTCACGTGAACACCAGACGAGAGTTTCGGCAGGGCTACTTCCACCGATGTTGTGTCATAGCAAAGCGTTTGATTCAGTGAATCGGGGATCCCTTCCTGAGAGGATTCTTCGTCTGCGTGGGAGGCTGCCACCAATCTGATCAAATCTGATGTCTGAACTATACTCTGGTACTGGAGAGAGCTGTGAATGTGGTTTATTTTCCAGTTGTTACTAGGAGAATTTCCAGTGATACTGAGTTTGGCAGTGGGTGTGCGACTGGCCCCCACACTTTTCAAGCACTGTGACATGACTGAGATTCCTGGGAAGATATTGGAAAGTTCAAGCTGTGGTGCATTATTTGGAGAAGTTAAGATCTCTGACCATTTGATTTCGCAGATTTTTTATTCTGTATACCTGTCGAGGCTCGTAAGAGAGCTATACACCACAACACAGCAAGGGGGGCATGAGAACAAGGGACGGGAGGTGGAAATGATAAATCAGTGAGGGAAACAGAAGACATTAGGAGATCTGTGGAGGGAAAGGGATGGGGTGGGGAACATGGGGAATACAAGATGGACATTACAGGGACTTTCAGGAAGAAAGCAGGGAATTTGAAGGAGAGTGGGTTTGGGGTGGAATAAGGGGGTAGAAAAGAATTCGAGGAAAACCACTGGCCATGCCCTGTGGGTGAGAGAGTGAAGAGGCCCAAAACTCAGCCAATCGCGAGAGATGCCAATAATCCGAATGCCTTGGTTTCACGCAGCGATGAGCCGAGAAAGGTGGAGGCAAGGAGCACCAGCCAAAGGGGAGAGCAAACCCATCAGGCTGCAGACCAAAAGCTTTGTATGTGGTCCAGGAGCTCAGGTGGCCGAGGAGGACTTTGCACACGAAGGAGGATTACCAGTCGTGCGACTGAGTTTGTTAGTCAGGTTGGTAAATGTGGCTTTCTTAGGAAAAGATATGGCAAGATAGTGAAGACCTCAGTATCTTGAAAGCAAGGACATTCTTCCAGAGGATTGTTGAGAAGTAGATGTTGGGGGGGGGGGCACAAACGTCCTTTCGTAGAGACATGGTGAGAGTTAATTTTTGTCCGGACATTGAAAGACATGTTCCACGGTTGGACGCAGTTTTGTGATTTTACCACACGATCTGGCAGTGAGTGAAGCAGCTGTCGCTTGCCCATCTGAGGGATGACCAGATGGTACGGAAGAGGTGAGTCACAGCAAAGTGATCAAAGAGAATTTCCCAGAGTCGGAGAGATCAATGATGAAAACCAGAAAAAGAACAGGGCCTAAACACGCCATTGAGGTAACTCCAGCCTGAGGCAGGAAGAGGGGATGAAAGAACTCCATTAGGGCCAATCACGTTGAACTTAGACAAGGAAGGGAAGTCCTGCGAGCCATGAGTGGTAGATGGCCTTGGATACCACTCGAAGAGAGTTATGGTGACGCAGGGCAGGGGAACTACCATTGTCAATAAGCACGCGATAATGTCAAGAGAATTTACATGTCCGAGTTATGAAGGACCTCTCGCATTGTTGGGAGAGCAGAAAGCAGAATATCCAGGGTAGAGTGACCTGGTCTAAAACCAAATTGATGATCAGAAATACAAGGCCATTGGATGAAAAAAGAGATGATGCGTCATCTTGCGGAGACTAATAGATATCCTTTGGGGGGCCCTCAGTGCTGAATGAAGGAGTCGGAGCCAACGGGATTGCGGGTTTACGCTGGTCAAAAACTAAGAAATCAGCAGCTTTCATTGACATCTGGGGATTGCTGCTAATCCTGTCTGTACCTGTTTGTGTGAGCATGTTGAGTACACGGAGAAGATTTATACCTTGGCAGTGAATATTGATGTCTCTGTGTTGGCTGTGAGCAAGAGTCAACAGACGTCTGGGTCAGAGCCTGGCAAGTCATGGATCCAACTGGATCATGGGGTGTGGTGCTAGCCAGTACTTTGTGCGGGAGGACGATAGTCCGAGTATTCAGGTAATTGGTACTTCCAGTCTGCTCTACTATGAGATGTGAAGACCTTGGACTCTGACCAGGTAATTGAGATGGAGATAATTCCTTTGGTACGCAGTCTCTTCGGAGAATCATTGACTCTCGCTAGTTCGGAACTTTGTGATCCAACGGAGCGGTTGCTCAAGAAGACGTCAATGCAGATTGTTACATGCATGGTACCGTGAGCATCAACATGCGGCTGTATGGACAATGTGGCTTTGTTTTCCTGACGCTGATCCTGCTCAACGATCTCTCAGCGAGGGAGTCTGTGAGTGTAGGAGGCCAATGGAAGCCGACCACAGTGTGCCTCGTGGTTTGCAGCATGGTATGATCGGCAGGTCTCAAGAGATGGGAAATGGCCAGGCATCTTGCCTGGGGATGGCCAGACGGAGGCCCATGGAGTACGCCGGGAAAGTGACGCAAGGAAGCGCGCTGCTCCAGCGCATGCTCGTCCATACCTTGACCTGACCCTGCATGTGAAACACCTGGATGACAGTTTATGAGCTGGGTCCAGGATTGGAACCCATGGTAGACTGCTTAGAGGTGAGTGTGCGTACCTCCATGATTCTATCATGCCACTGGATGGTATTGTGTCTCTTCCAAAGAGTTTAGTCCTGAAATTTCCAGCAGTTGCTCATTTATATAGAGAGATGGGAGCTGAAACAATGAAGCATGACCTCCTTCCAGTGGGAAAATTTTAAGCTGGCTGCAATCTGGCCATAGGTGGTCAGAAATGGATAGAAGGTACAGAGGTCTCCTTCCATTCCCCCTAACTCAACACTTACCTATTTTAATGAAAATCACTGCATTATTAGCTCCACCTGCACTTTAGTCCCGGTGAGCTTATGTGATATACAAGTGTTTGTAGGTGAGTGAGAGTGAGATGAATGAGTGAGTGAGTGAGTCAGTAGTCAGTCCAATAACACTCAGTCGTTAATCCCTTGGAACCAAATTGGGCGAGAAGCTTCATAGCTAATGCTACGAAGGTATATGACGCATAAAAATCTGGCATTGAGGGGGTCTATTGAGGGGGGGGGGGATGGTTGACCACCCAAAATAAGTTATTTGTTCTCTATCTCCAAAACTACAAAAACACAGAATATTTTGATGAAACTTGACCACAACCAATTCATCACCGCAAGATGTACCAAAGTTTGTTACACGCAATAAAAAACAAATCAGGTCTTGGGTGTTCGGCGAAGGCTTTGAAGTGGCCTGTTGCTCCTGATCTGGTGAGCTTCATTGGACCATGCGGTCCGCTATTTATTATACCTTGAAAATCAAGATAACCACGCTCATTAACAAATAATTTTTACTCATGTTTTTCTGCGTGGAATAATCTCCAGAGACAGCCAATTTCACTATAACACCAGGCCAATTATATGAACTTGGCCATTATTTTTAAAAGACAGGTGCATCACCTTGCATGTCTCATTTCCCCAAAATCTCTGGATTAACTCAGCCTCACAACATAGTATATATGTTATATTATTATAATATTATATATAACATATAGTACATATATATATATATAATATTTATAGTATAAAAATAAAGCATACACACACTAACGGAAAAAGTTCCTGTGCAAACCATAAAAAAATACAACAAAAATGAGACTGACATGTACGCTATAATATAAATGTTAAGCGCAACATGGTGCATTTGACGATGTTCCCCAGTTTAGCCCGGAATATCGCGAATTTACAGTGCACACGTGCCTGCATGCAACAAATTGCCGATGCATGTCCCTACTGAGCAACTTGTAGCGTAGCACGATTCGGTGAAGCCATCCACGCTGTGAAAAACATTTTTTATGGACGGTCTTAATACGTCCGTAAACGTGATGCCACGCCTTCCGATAATGTACCGGTCTTTGGGGGTATTGCTAGTGCAATTGCTTTAAGAAAGAATGCACAAAGCGTTGTTGCTATGATATTCACCAAAACACCCTAACAAGTCACTACTGGAGAATGTTTATCAACAAACTAGGCAACATCAGAGACCATCCAACATTCTGCGCGAACCATGTGTGACGTCGACTCGGCAAGGATAACCATATCCTGGTTGGTGCATCTTCGGAATCAGTTCAGTCAGCCAGTTTTGGCAGCAGCGCAGTGTCGTGGCTTGTTATCAAAAGATGTGACCAATACTGTCAGGAATTGGTTACATGAGCATAACATCCCACATGACAGCCATGCAGTACATCCAATTTTGTTGCCTCGTCTTTGATTGCGTGACGCGCCTTGGATGTAGTCAACGTCAGAGGTTAGGAAGACATGAATTGACGCTATCCTCTTTACAGAATAGTCGAGGTTCATCTTGACAGTCGTGATGGCCATTGGTCACATTATTGATGGAAGGGGAATGATTGCTGACCATGCGTTGTGCACAGCTTTGTCTTTCGACGGTAGAAAGTTGTCCATGGTAGGGAAGGTATACATTGCAACATCACATAACCCAGCCTGGAAGTCATCAATGCAATTCAACAGGTATTTGGTTCTCGTTGATTGAGTTCTCCACCTCATTCCTACCATTCCTAGCAGGTTCATTGACGTCACATCACACCTTTAAACAGGAATAGACGCTAAGCCTCACCTCTCACGAGAGTCGTCACCGACTTCATCACACAAACAAACATTCCCACCTCTCCTGCCAGCTCTTCTACTGATCTTCATCCCATAGAACCATGTGTGGGATGAAATATGAAAGGGAACGATGATTGCACTGTTTTTCAAAACCAAGCGCAGAACGTTGGCTCCAAACTGTGCGGCAGCCTTTGTACAGATCTGGAAAAGACATCTCAACCTTCTCCAACCACTTGTGCCTCATGAGGCATCTGTTGCAAGCAATTAGTGTCAATGCAAAATGGTGGGTCACACGATACTCGAACTGTTAACTGCTTCAGTCACACCCCTCTTCGAGCTTACTTGGAGACATGCACTAACACACATTTTCATGTCGATTGCATGTTTAAAGTTTATAACATTAAATATATGATAGAACAAGACAACATGATAATTTTGTTTTCATTTCATCATTTACATTGGTGTAATTGAATGCACAGGAAACATTTCTCCACTGGTGTGCAAAGTTTTTGTTATTACAACGATATTCATCAGTTTAGTGATAATTCATAAAATTATTAATCAGTGGTAACAGTCATAGTGTTTATATTTTGTAAATTAACGGCATTTTTAAGTGTCGTGAAACAAAACTGCTTCATAAATAAGAAAAACGTTATTCAATTTTATAGATCATCAATAATTTATTTGTCTGCACCTTTGCCTTCTTGAGTGCAATCAACTCTTTTACCCATGCTCTTCCTCTATTGAATGAAGCAGCATCGAACAGGATTATTGTGCCAAATACCTGTGGTAATTAGAGCAGTTTCTGTCAAGGTAAGTTGGGTTCCTGTGTGTTCTTTCTATGCATTCCAGGCAAATTCCAATACGTGGACCCTGATGGGACTCATGTCCCAGATTTGGGGTGGCCATTCCAACACTTGGTAGCACATCAGCTGTGACCTTGTTTCTCCAAAATGACTGTTTTACAAATCGGTAGTGTGGTATTCAGATCAATTATTTTCTTGAAAGTGCATCCTTGTTCTGATTAAATGAATTTCCACTAAGAACTGCTTAGTGCTGCAGTAATCTGCTTGTCTTTCTTTCCCTATGTCCACATTGATTTTAACAGTTTTCCTGCACATAATTCTGAATTTCACTCCAGACGTCACAGAGCTTCTCACCTTGTTTTAACAATAAGGCTGCAAATATTGCATGTCGTAAAGTCTCCAAGGTCTTACAGCCATACAAACTAGCATCTCTTAGATATAAAATTTCAAAACTTCTATTCATTCTCATAAGTACCTGATTCGTTTTGTTGCAGGTCACCCAATGTTTGGTGTTGCCCTTGCAGATTTCAGTCTTTTCATCTTATTACTGAGTAGGTATCAGTTGTTTCTTTGCTGCAGCTCTGCCATTGAGATCTCTCTTCTCTCTCTCATCTCTCTCCGTCTCTCTCTCTCCTCAATCTCTCTCATCTCTCTCTCCCAATCTCATCGTCTCTCTCCGTCTCTACTCATTGGGCTATACTCTGTGCAAGCATTGGTGCTGCCTAAGCAGTCTCTTAGCAAATTGGCGCAATTCTGGACAGGTCTCCAACTCCAACACAGGACAACAACGCAAATTGGCATCCAATTTTGTAAAACCTGCAGAGGATGACTAGGACTGAGTCACCCACCTGGTATTAATTTAACAGCCAGTGTGATTGGAACTCAGGATCCTGGATCCAAAGCCACCACCCTGACCATTGACAACAACCGCATCTGCCATGATACCTCTGCAATCACCTTCTGACAGATAGCTGGATGAGATGGTTAATGTTCTGGCCGCTCTAGTTTCATTTGTCCAACTGCTGATTTGATTCTTCTTTGGCATAAGCTGAGAACTGCGAGTGCTTGACTTATCTTTTGAGGATTCTTAGCTGAGTCCTTCCTGGATCTTTTTCGTCTTGAGTACCAAGTCAGTTTAATTCAGAGCGTTGTAAAATGTACCTCATACCTCTGCAGGAGCTACTTCAGGCATTTTCTGCTATTCTTCATAGTGGATCCTTCCTCTTGCAGAGTTGGATCTTCAATGCATGTCCTGTTGAAAGTGCTTCCTTGGTGCTATTGTGAATCGCCACTCAGACTTTTGAACACAGGGAAAACTGAATGAAACTTATTTCTACATATTCACTAATTTTGACATTTTATTGTGGGTTCTTAAAATAATTCCATATTCATAAGAGTAACTGTGTTAATTACTTCAATAAGTCGGTTTATTATTTTACTGTATAAAATACATAAACTGTTCCCTGCATGATATTTCTTTGTGGTCATGAATATACTAAAGCACAGTGATAATATAATATATATATATATATATATATATTATAATATATAATATATATATATATATATATAGTATAATTTATATAATAATCTTCCAGCAAAAAGATACTTTCAAATTTTCCTAATTTGCTAATTTAATTTCTTCTTGGGTGTCTGCCCCATGGACCAGTTGCAATTGGAATTATCCGAGCATATATAACCCCACGATGTATTATATTATGCACAAAAGCAGTCACGCAGGTTTTTGGCTTCATGTACGACCCCGGTTAATTTTTATTATTTTTTGAGAGTGATCGTGGCAGCATGTGCATGATCACTTGCTTGTGAAACACCCAGGATGACAGTATAAAGCTAGTTGAGATTCAATCCAGGTTCACAGTCAGTGGCTGAGTGTGCAACTCCTACTCAGCTATCTGCACCTTATATAAACATTCCATGATAAAATTTGCAAATGGTTATTTGTTTTGGGGCAGTACCTTAAAACTCTACTGCCAAGGTCTTAACTTGGTAAATCAGAACTTCCAACAATGTACATGGCCTCTTCACGTCTCATCTGCATCTCGATGGAGTATTGCTCTCCCTTTGGGCTGAGGCCCTGTTTTAAAAGCATTGAATATTCTGTGAAGCCAAAATCTCTTTGCTTTCTACCCACATCAATACATCGGTGCACTCTCTGTCTTGACTGCCTTCTAGGTCTTTGTACTCATGCCCTTCCTTCTTTCTTTGACTCCCTCCCTCCCCCGCAAGTTTTGCCAGTGCGTGTGTGTTCTGATTGTCACCACTTCGCATGAACTCCCAAAATCGCAGGTTCACTGTCACCTCACTCATCTCGTTGTATTTTTCTTCACCTGTGGAACAATTTCCTCAGCTGTTCAATTTCAACTCTTCTCCTCCAGGGATTCAGGATGGCAGTTCACCAACAATCTCATATCATCCCCATCAAACCTTCTACGCCTTCAATAACGCCTTCTCAGGCCACCCTTGCTTTCCTGTTATCAATGTTTCTTCCCCTTCTCCCTCCCAACCACATTTATTTTTATTGTTCAATTTTCTTACATCCTGGTTTTCCACTTCCTGTTCTTCTGCCCCCTTCCCTTTTTGCTCACATTTTGAACATCCATTCAGCTTGTTTCCTCCTGTTTCTCTCCACGTCCCTTCCCATTGCTCTCAATCATACCTTGCCTAATTCTCCATCAAGTATCCTCTCCTCTTCTGTATGGTGTGTTTCCCACTGTTCACTTTATTCGAGATTTGTTAATGTATTCTGTTTGGTTGTAGCTCTTCGACTTGAACCTTACTGTTAATCCAAGAAAAAAAGATAAATAGATTGAGTAAAATAGGATAATGTAAGTAAATGTAAAAAGGTTTAAAACTGTAGAATTGAGAACTGTGAAGGCAGATGCAACATAGAGATTAATTACTTCAAATGACTTTTTAATTGATCTTTCAATTGTACTGCACGCCCCTTGCTCCTTAATATTGAATGTCTCCTCCGCATGTCTCCAGTCAATTCACCACCAGCAATCATTCTTTAGATATCAATGACATCAAGCATGCCTTTCTGTTAACCTCATTTTATTCCAATAATGATGGAAATATAATACTCGTGTGTTCTTGAAACTTTCGTTTTCATACAATATGAGTGAGATGAATTTTGAATGACCATAGCTTATATATGTCTTCTCATCACCCAGACCGCATGCTAAGCGAAAAGCGGGTTAGCAATTAGTTCACTTTGTGGTCTGTCCGTCCATACTACAAGTCAGTTTATGATGATGGACAACTTCATTTAATTGAAATGTTTATTTTGAAACAAATCAAAAAACAAACATGTAACTGAGAGGCAATGAAAACACATAATATGATTTAGATGGAGTATAATGTATAGCCTGGTATTGGAACACAAATGGTGAGCATAATAGTAAGTAATATAACATGTAGAGGACGTCTGTGAAGCGCTTGTCACAACCTTGACGATGTAGCAGCGTATGCCGATTTATGAAAATTTGTCTAAAACGCTGGCACACGTCGAATACGTTATGGGTACGTTTTGTATACGTTAAGAGCACGCTGAAAAACATCTGCCATACGTCGTAGTACGCTGGCTTAAATCGTTGTACTTTTGGGTTGTCCTCAATTTTTGCATGCTTGAAATTTTGCGACGTATGCAAGCGTATTACTCACACGTTCCGCTACGCTGGCCATACGTGTAAGGCACGTTATGCGATCGTTGACACACGTCGACACACGTTACTTCAAGTTACTCAAATCGAAACACGTCGAGTAATGTTTAGCGTACCAGAAACTTATTTCTAACCTATGAGTAACGTTTTGTAACACGCTACAACGAACGTTGTTCACACTTCGCAACACGTTACTTGAAAAAGAGTAGACGTATTGACGTCTTCAGGACGACAACAGAACTTAATGAACGGTTTTCTAACTACAGATACGTATAATGGCGTTTGGCAGCGATAGGGGAATTGGTATATAAAAAGGGGCTTCGCAGGAAGAACCCGTCTTTTTTTTAGACTTCGTGGTGAGTACATGTCCATAGTCATTCCGAAGAGTAGGGGAGATACCGCAACGCTGAGCCCGACAATACCTACTGTCTCGAACATCAACTGACCTCATTGAGTTGACACTGCAACCAGTTGCGTGCCAAATGAGCCGGGAGAAGAAGACGTGAACGAGGAGAAGGAACTGGTGAGACCATGGATCGGGAGGCGATGCCATTACGGCATAATATGACCAGCTCATGGTGGAACTCCAGAATGAGGACCATGCATCTTCATACAACTTCCTGCGAATGCCCCCAGCGATGTCGAACGAGCTGCTAGCCAGAGTGGTCCAAGGATAACCAAGCATTATTATTAAATCATTTCAATAGTCCAGTGAAGCGATTTAACTCGTTCAATGGAAACGATTTCAATGCCGAGCACCAGCGTCCAAAAAACAATAGGCGAGTGACAGGCATTTATTAAAGTGAAGTTGCAGCCTATGGAATAGAAAAACTCACGTAATCGTCGACGATACGCTGCCGCGCATGATACGTTAGACATCGTTGGGCATAGGTTGTGGACGCCTAAAACACGCTAATTAATCGTTGTATAAACTTATCTATAAGTTATCGAAGTGTTCTGTGTTCATTACTAGAAATTAGCATTTGTCCAAGTCGTTTTGAATACTTTTAAAACTGAAACAAAAAAATAGTTCATCGTGGGAATGAGAAAAAAAAATTAGCCGAAAAGAACAATCGAAACAATGGTGCAAAGTAGTTCCTATTCGTGGACGCAACGAGGATCCATATCACACACCCTCATCCCATCACGCTCACCTACTACTATACTGACATGGACATACTATAACTACCAATACTACTACTACTACTACTACACTGACACGCTCTACTACACTACTACTACTACTACTATACTAAACTACTGATACTATGACAATTGACATCTACTCAACATGGAGTCTGGAACACTGACGGATTCCTCTGTGAAGCCCATTGTATATCCAATTCCCTAAACGCTGCCAATACGCCATTATACGGTAGTATAAGTTAGAAACTCGTTCAGTAAGTTCTGTGGTCGTACCAGAATCATCAATTCGTCTACATACAACAATGTGCGTTTGAGATACGTTACACATAGGTTCAAAGATCAGCGCTACTCTAAGGTTCAAAGCACGCATCATAGTTCAAGCACGTTACTCATAGGTTAAAATTAAGTTCGGGTATGCTAAACATTACCTGACGTGTTTCACTTATGAGTAACTTACAAGTAACGTGTGTCCGACGTGTGTCAACGATCGCGGAGCGTGCATAGAACTTATCCAGCGTATGCGGAACTTGTGAGCATACGTCGAGTACGTCGTAAAATTTTCAAGCATGGCTTGAAATTTCACGACGTACTAACGTACCACGGAATATGAACAGCGTACTCCCCTCGTTTTTCAGCGTGCTCCTAACGTATACACAACTACCCATACCGTATCGACGTGTTGCAGCGTTTTACACACATTTTTTCATAGGTCGGCATAACGCTGGCTAAATCGTAAGCGTGTGACTGCGATGTTGACCACTTCCAATTTTCAGGCGGTTATGATTTAAATCGGTGTGTGGCAGCCTTTTAACAGGCTACGCACGAAGTTCGGCGGCCGATACGTGCAGCGCGCTATGCTAAGTTAAACTATCATTGGGCTATAGGTGTGAACGCCGACAACAGGCTAAGCATTCGTTGGTAAATAGTTAATACTATAACAACAACGAAACTTTCTGTGCACCGTTACTAATATGTATGCCATACGCCAACCACTTATGAATACAGACCAAACTTAAAAAAAAACCTCAAAAACTTCAAGCGTAACGCCAGAACGTTTCGTTGTGTTATAGATAACTTATACCAACGAATGCTTAGCCTGTTGTCGGCGTTCACAACCTAAGCCCAATGATAGTTTAACTTAGGCATAGCGCGCTGCACGTATCGCCGCCGAACTCGTGGCGTAGCTGTAAAAGGCTGCCACACACACGATTTAAATCATAACCGCCTGAAAATTGGAAGTGTCAACATCGCAGTCACACCTTGACGATTTAGCCAGCGTATGCCGACCTATGAAAAATGTGTGTAAAACGCTGGCACACGTCGAATACGGTATGGGTAAGTTGTGTATACGTTAGGAGCACGCTGAAAACGAGGAAGTACGCTGTCATATTCCGTGGTACGTCTAGTACGTCGTGAAATTTCAAGCATGCTGAAAATTTTACGACGTACTCGACGTATGGCTCACAAGTTCCGCATACGCTGGCATAAGTTCTCTGCACGCTCCGCGATCGTTGACACACGTCGGACACACATTACTTGTAAGTTACTCATAAGTCGAAACACGTCGAGGTAATGTTTAGCATACCCGAAACTTAATTTTTAACCTATGAGTAACGTGCTTTGAACCTATGAGTAGCGTGCTTTGAACCTATGAGTAGCGTGCTTTGAACCTATGTGTAACGTATCTCAAACGCACATTGTTGTATGTAGACGAATTTGATTGATGTCTTCCGGACGACCACAGAACTTACTGAACGAGTTTCTAACTTACATCTACCGTATAATGGCGTATTGGCAGCGTTTAGGGAATTGGTATATACAAATGGGCTTCAACAGAGGAATCCGTCAGTGTTCCAGACTCCATGTTGAGTAGATGTCAATGTCAGTAGTATCAGTAGTAGTAGTAGTAGTAGTAGTAGTAGTAGTAGTAGTAGTAGTAGAGCGTGTCAGTAGTATAGTAGTAGTAGTATATTGGTAGTAGTAGTATGTCCATGTCAGTAGTAGTAGGTGAGCGTGATGGGAGGGTGTGGGTGATATGGATCCTCGTTGCGTCCACGAATAGGAGACTACTTTGCACCATTGTTCGATGTTCTTTTCGGCTAATTTTTTTTTTTCTCATTCCCACGATGAACTATTTTTTTGTTTCAGTTTTAAAAGTATTCAAAACGACTTGGACAAATGCATAATGTTCTAGTAATGAACACAGAACACTTCGATAACTTATAGATAAGTATACCAACGATTGATTAGCGTGTTTTAGGCGTCCACAACCTATGCCCAACGATAGTCTAACGTATGCATAGCGCGGCAGCGTATCGTCGACGATTACGTGAGGTTTTCTATTCATAGGCTGCAACTTCACTTTTAATAAATGCCTGTCACTCGCCTATTGTTTTTGGACGCTGGTGCTCGGCAATTGAAATCGTTTCCATTGAACGAGTTAAATCGCTTCCACTGGACTATTGAAATGATTTAATAATAATGCTTGGTTATCCTTGGACCCACTCTGGCTAGCAGCTCGTCGAACATCGCTGGGGGCATTCGCAGGAAGTTGATGAAGGATGCATGGTCCTCATTCTGGAGTTCCACCATGAGCTGGTCATATATGCCGTAATGGCATCGCCTCCCGATCCATGGTCTCACCCAGTTCCTTCTCCTCCGTTCACGTCTTCTTCTCCCGGCTCTATTGGCACGCAACTGGTGCAGTGTCAACTCAATGAGGTCATGTTGATGTTCGAGGACAGGTAGGTATTGTCGGCTCAGCGTTGCGGTATCCTCCATCTCTCGGAATGACATGGACATGTACTCACCACGAAGTCTAAAAAAAAGACGGGTTCCTCCTGCGAACCCCTTTTATATACCAATTCCCCTAATCGCTGCCAATACGCCATTATACGGTATCTGTAAGTTAGAAACGCGTTCATTAAGTTCTGTTGTCGTCCTGAAGACGTCAAATACGTCTACGTCTTTTTCAAGTAACGTGTTGCGAAGTGTGAACAACGTTCGTGTAGCGTGCTTACAAAACGTTACTCATAGGTTAGAAATAAGTTTCGGGTACGCTAAACATTACCTCGACGTGTTTCGACTTATGAGTAACTTACAAGTAACGTTGTCGACGTGTGTCAACGATCGCATAACGTGCCTACAACGTATGGCCAGCGTAGCGGAACGTGTGAGTAATACGCTTGCATACGTCGCAAAATTTCAAGCATGCAAAAATTTGAGGACAACCCAAAAGTACAACGATTAAAGCCAGCGTACTACGACGTATGGCAGTGTTTTTCAGCGTGCTCTTAACGTATACAAAACGTACCCATAACGTATTCGACGTGTGCCAGCGTTTTAGACAAATTTTTCATAAATCGGCATACGCTGGCTACATCGTCAAGGTGTGACAGCGGCTTCACAGACGTCCATCATACATGTTATATTACTTACTATTTGCTCACCATTTGTGTTCAATACCAGGCTATACATTATACTCCATCTAAATCATATATGTGTTTTCATTGCCTCTCAGTATACATGTTTGTTTTTTGATTTGTGTTCAAAATATAACATTCAATTAAAATGAAGTTGTTCCTCAATCATAAACTGACATTTGTAGATGGACGGACAGACACACAAGTGAACTAATTGCTTAACCCGCTTTTCGCTTAGCATGCGTGGGGTGATGAGAAGGACAAATAAGCTAATGGTCATCAAAATTCATCTCACTGCATTATGATGAAAACGAAAGTTCAAAAAACACGAGTATTATATTATTCCATCATTATTGAATAAATGATGATTGTTAACAGTAAGCATGCTTGATGTCATGATATCTAAATGATATGGCGGTGGTGAATTGACTGGAGACATGCAGGAGACATTTCAATATTAAGGGAGGCAAGGGCTGCAGTACAATGAAAGATAATTAAAAAGTCATTTGAAGTAATAATCTCTATGTTGCATCTGCCTTCACAGTTACTCAATGTCTACAAGTTTAAACCTTTTTACATTACTTACATATCCTATTTTACTCAATCTATTTATCTTTTTTTCTGGAAACAGTATAGGTTCATCGAAGAGCTACAACCAGAACAGAATACAATAAAACATCTCGAATAAAGTGAACAGTGGAGAAACACACCAACAGAAGAGGAGAGGGATACTTGTTGGAAGAATAGGCAAGGGTATGATTGAGAGCAATGGGAAGGGGACGTGGAGAGAAACAGGAGGAACAAGCTGAATGGATGTTCAAATGTAGCAAGAAGGGAAGGGGGCAGAAGAACAGGAAGGGAAAACCAGGGATGAAAGAGAAATTGAACAATTAAAAATAAATGTGGGTGGAGGGAGAGGGGAGAAAACATGATAACCAGGAAAGCAAGGGGTGGCTTGAGAAGGGTTATTGAAGGTAGAAGGTTTGGATGGGGGATGACTTGAGATTGTGGTGAACTGCCATCCTGAATCCCTGGAGGGAAGAGTGAAATTGAACAGACTGAGGAAATTGGTTCCACAGGTGAGAGAAAAATACAACGAATGAGTAGAGGTGAGCAGTGAACCTGGATTTTGGGAGTTTCATGCGAAGTGGGTGACAATCAGAACACACACGCACTGCAAAAACTTGCGGGAGGAGGGGAGGGAGGCAAAGAAAGAAAAGGGCATGGAGTACAAGACCAGAAAGGGGCAGTACAAGACAGAGAGGCCACCGATGTATTGATGTGGGAGTAACATGCCAAGAGATTTGGCTTCACAGAATATTCAAATGCTTTTAAAGCAAGGGCCTCAGCCCAAAGGGGAGAGCAATACTCCATCGAGATGCAGATGAAAGCCTTGTACATTGTTGGAAGTTCTGATTTACCAAGTTAAGACTTGGCAGTAGAGTTTAATAGTACTGCCCCAAACAAATAACCATGCAAAATTTATCATGGAATGTTATATAAGGCTGGCAAGATAGCTGAGAGGAATGCACACTCACCACTGAGCTGTCGAACCTTGGATTGAATCTCAACCTAGCTTTATACTGTCATCCTGGTGTTTCACAAGCAAGGTGATTCATCAATGACTGCCACGATCACTCTCAAAAATAATAAAAAATAACCTGGGGTACGTACATGAAGCAAAAACCTGCTGACTGCTTTTGTGCATATATAATACATCGTGGTTATATAGCTCGGATAATTCCAATTGCACTGGTCCATGGGCAGACACCCAAGGAAATTGAAATTAGCAAATTAGGAAATTGAAAAAGTTCTATTTTTGCTGGAGATATATATATATATATATATATATATATATATATATATATATATATATATATATATATATATATATATATATTATCATGTGCTAGTAATATTCACTGACCACAAAGAAAATATGCAGGGAACAGTTTATGAATTTTATACAGTAAATAATAACGAATTATTGAAGTAATTAACACCAGTTACATGAATATGAATTATAAGAACCCACAATAAAAGTCACAAATTAGTGAATATGTGAAATAAGTTTTCATCAGCTTGTTCCCTTGTTCAAAAGTCTGAGTCGATTCACAATAGCACCAAGGAAGCAACTTTCAACAGACAGCATGTGAAGATCCAAACTCTGCAAGAGGAAGGACACACTATGAAGGAAATAGCAGAAAAGCTGAAGATCTCCTGCAGAGGTATGAGGTACATTTTACAACGCCTGAAATAAACTGACTTGGTACAAGACCAGAAAAGATCAGGAAGACTCAGAAGAACCTCCAAAAGATAAGTCAAGCACTCGCAGTTGCTCAGCTTATGCAAAAGAAGAAAATCAAATCAGCAGTTGACAAATGAAACTAGAGCAGGCCAGAACATTAACATCTCATCCAGCACTGTTCAGAATGGTGATTGCAGGAGGTATCCATGGCAGATGCCTGGTGTTGGCTCAATGGTTAGGGTGGTGGGCTTTGGATCCTAGGATCCTGAGTTCAAATCACACTTGGCTGTTAAATTAATACCAGGTGGGGTTGACTCAGCCTGTCATCCTTCTGAGGTTTACAAAATGAGTGCCAACTTGCTGGTGTCCTGTGTTGGAGTGGAGACCTGTCCAGAATTGCGCCAAATTGCTAAGGAGACTGCTTAGGCAGCACCAATGCTCTGCACAGAGTATGGTCCCAATGAGAGAGAGAGAGAGAGAGAGAGAGAGAGAGAGAGAGAGAGAGAGAGAGAGAGAGAGAGAGAGAGAGAGAGAGAGAGAGAGAGAGATCCAATGGCAGAGCTGCAGCAAAGAAACAACTGATACCACAGAATAAGATGAAAAGACTGAAATCTGCAAGGCAACACCAACATTGGGTGACTGAACAACAGAATCAGGTACTTTGGAGTAATGAATAGAAGTTTGAAATTTTTATATCTAAGAGAAGCTAGTTTGTATGCTGAAGACCTGGAGAGCATTACGACATGCAATATTTGCAGCCTAATGTTAAACAAGGGAGAAGCTCTGTGACTGTCTGGAGTTGAATCTCAGAATTTGATGTGCAGGAAAACTTGTTAAAATCAATGTGACAATAGGAAAAGAAAAGTACAAGCAGATACTGCAGCACTAAGCAGTTCCTAGTGGAAATCATTTAATCAGAACAGGATTCACTTTCCAAGAAAATAATGATCGAAACCACACTACCGATATTGTAAAACAGTATTTGGAGAACAAGGTCACAGCTGATGTGCTACCAAGTGTTGGAATGGCCACCCCAAAATCTGGACATGAGTCCCATCGAGGTCATATGGAATTGCCTGGAAGCATAGAAGAACAACAGGAACCCAACTTACCTTACAGAACTGTCTAATGTACCACAGGATATTTGGCACAATAATCCTGTACGAGTGCTTCATTCATATAGAGGAAGCATGGGTAAAAGAGTGATTGCACTCAAGAAGGCAAAGGTGCAGACAAATAAATTATTGACTGATACTATAAAATGAAACTGTTTTTCTTATTTACTGAAGCAGTTTGTTTCACGCACACTTAAAAATGCCGTTAATTTACAAAAATAAACACATATGACTGTTACCACTGATAAAATTTTATGAATTTATCCTAAACTATGAATATCGTTGGAATAACATAAACTTTTGCACACCAGTGGAGAAAAGTTCCTGTGCATCAATTACACCAATGTAAAATGAGAAATGAAAACAAACATATCATGTTGTTTGGTCATATCATTATTTAATGTTTAATATTAAAACATGAAATCGACATGAAAAATGTGTGTAGGGCATGTCTCCAGAAGCTCGAAGAGGGGTGTGATGAAAAGTCAGTTAACAGTTCAGTATCCGGTGTGACCACCATTTGCATTGACACATGCTTGGCAACAGTGCCTCATTGAGGACACAAGATGGTTGAAGAAGGCTTGAGGGATGTCTTTCCAGATCTGTACAAAGGCTTGCCGCAGTTGGGCCAACGTTGCTGGCTGGTTTTGAAAACAGTGCAATCATCGTTCCCTTTCATATTTCATCCCACACATGTTCTATGGGAGAAAGATCAGGTGAAAGAGCTGGCCAGGGAAGTGTGGGAATGTTCTGTTGTGTGATGAAGTCGGTGACCACTCGTGAGAGGTGAGGGCTTGCGTTATCCTGTTAAAGTGTGATGTGACGTCAATGAACCTGCAGGAATGGGAGGACATGAGGATGGAGAACTTCATCACGGAACCAAATACCTGTTGAATTGCCATTGATGACCTCCAGCTGGGTTATGTGATGTGCAGTGATACCTTCCCCTACCATGACACTTCTACCGCTGAAAGACAAAAGTTGCACAACGCATGCGTCAGCATAACATTCCCCTTCCCATCAATAAATGTGACAATGGCCATCACGACTGTCAAGATGGAACCTCGACTCATCTGTAAAGAGGATAGCAGTCCATTCATGTCTCCTGAACCTCAGACGTTGACTACACCAAGCGCGTCACGCATGCCAATGACGAGGCAACAAAATTGGATGTACTGCTGGCTGTCATGGTGGGATGTTATGCTCATGTAACCAATTCCTGACAGTATTGGCACTCTTTGATAACAAGCCACGGACACTGCGCGCTGCCAAACTGGCTGACTGGAACTGATTCCGAAGATGCACCAACCAGATATGGTTATCCTGCCGACGTGACGTCACACATGGTCGCGCAGAATGTGGATGGTCTCTGATGTTGCCAGTTTGTTGATAACATCTCCAGAGTGACTGTAGGGTGTTTTGGTGAATACCTAGCAACAACGCTTTGTGGCATTCTTGTCTTAAGCATGCCACTAGCACAAAGACGGTCATTATCGGAAAGGCGTGGCATCACGTTTACGACGTTTAGACGTCAATAAAAATGTTTTTCACAGCTGGGATGGTTCACCGAATCGTGCTACGCTACAATTTGCTCAGTAGACATGCATGGCAATTTGTGCATGCAGTGCACAGTGTGCACGTGTAAATTCCGGATATTCACGGGTAAACTGGGGAACATGTCAAGGCACATGTTGGCTGAACATTATATTATTAGCGTACATGTCAGTCTCATTTTGTGTATTTTTTTATGGTGCACAGGAACTTTTTCCGTTAGTGTGTGTATGTATATATATATATATATATATATATATATATATATATGTATATATGTATATATATATATATAATATATACATATATACATATGTTGTGAGGCTGAGGTAGATCCAGGATTTTAGGGGAAATGAGAATGCAAGGGTGATGTCCACCTGTCATTTAAAAATAATGGCCAAGTTCATATAATTGCCTGGGTGTATAGTGAAAATTGGCTGTCTCTGGAGATATTCCAGCAGAAAACATGTAAAAATATTTTTAATGAGGGTATAATGTTGATTCAAGGTATAAAAATAGGACCGCATGTCCTGAAGCTCACCAAGATCAGGAGCAACAGCCACTCAAAGCCCTCGCCGAACACCCAAGACCCTGATGTTTTTTTTATGCCGTGAACAAACTTTGGTACATCTTGGGTGATGAAGGTTGTGGTCAAGTTTCATCAAAATCATGTGTGTAGTTTTGGAGAAGAGAACAAATAACTATTTTGGGTGGTCAACCATCCCCCCCCCTCCAATAGACCCCCTCAATGCAGATTTTTATGCGGTCATATACCTTCGTTAGGCATTAGCTATGAAGCTTGTCGCCAGATTTGGTTCAAGGGATAACGACTGAAGTGTTTATGGACTGACTGACTGACTCACTCACTCACTCATTCACTCACTCACTCACCTACAAACACTGCTATATCACATAAGCTCACCGGACTAAAGTGCAGGTGAGCTAATAATGCAGTGATTTTCATTAAAATAGGTAAGTGTTGAGTCAGGGGGGAATGGAGGAGACTCTGTACCTTCTCATCCATTTCCTGGACCCACCTATGGCAGATTTGGCAGCCAGCTTAAAATTCCCACTGGAGGAGGTCATGCTTCATTGTTCAGCTCCCCATCCTGCTATAAAATGAGAACTCTGCTGGAAATTTCAGGACTAAACTCTTTGGAGAAGACAACAATACCATCCATGGCTGATAGAATGGCATGGAGGTACGCACACTCACCTCTAAGCAGTCTACCATGGGTTCCAATCCTGACCCAGCTATAAACTGTCATCCAGGTGTTTCACAGGCAGGGTCAGGTCAGGTATGGGAGCATGCGCTGGAGCAGCGCGTCGCTGCGTCCACTTTCCGCCGGTACTCCAGGGCCTCCGTCTGGCCATCCCCCAGGCAGATGCCTGGCCATCCCCATCTCCTTGAGATGCCGATCAACCTGCTGCAACCACGAGGCACGTGGTCGGCCCATTGGCCTCCTACACTCACGAGACTCCCTCGCTGAGAGAATCTGGTGAGCAGGATCAGCGTCAGGAAAACAAGCCACATGTCCATACAGCCGCAGCTGATGCTCACGGACGATGCAAGTAACAAATCTCATTTGAGTCTATCTGAGCAACCGCTCGTTGGACACAAAGTCCGAACAGCGAGAGTCAAGGATTCTCCGAAGAGACCTGGTACCAAAGGAATTAATCTCCAT
>CM068961.1:104298089-104308416 GCA_035128595.1 Eptatretus atami | reverse complement strand
TTTGTTTTTCTTTATCTAATCCTAAATGGCATACACATGAATAAAAATTAAATTTTAATAGTAATAGTCACAACACTTAAAATCAAGAAATTTGGATAAAGTGTTGCATCCGATCCAGACAAACATAGTGCAACAGTCGACTAATGTCTCCAAAAACCGCAAGCATCGTGAGTGATGGACGGCCTGTGATACATGAGCTGACAGGCTGACTGCATTGCATTCACACTGGAGGCTAACAAGCAATAAAACATGTATCAGACATGAAATATTATTCCGTGCTGGAGTGTAGTTGAACATGGATAGATGGCATGCAGCAACCAAAAACCAATCTGTGTGGAGACTGTGGATGTGATGTGAAATCTTTTCAAAAAGGAGCAACAGCTTCATGTGGTTATTAACTCCACTGTACCTTTATTTTTAATTATTGCTGTTAAAAATAACGTTTGTATCAGTCTGTAATCATAGAGGAGTGTTCTTGTTTTTGTTGTTTTTTTAACCTTGCATTATTTAATTGGCTGACGGGATGGATTGCTGGTATGCGCACTCACTTTTGAGCAGTCGAGCCGAGGTTAGAATCTCGACGCGGATATAAGCTGTCACCCTGATGTTTCGTATGTATGTAGGGTGACGCAGACGTATCGATGTGTGCGTCATCCATCGAAAGGACGTTAAGCTGGAGGACCTGCTAGCACCGGTCATCGGAGGATGTTAAAGATCCCACGGTGTATTTCACGAAGAGGACGAAAGTTATCGCTGGCACCTTGAACATTTACAAATCCTTGCACCTTGAACAATTACAAATCCTTGCACCTTGAACAATTACAAATCCTTGCACCTTCAGTTGAGCAACAGTCCTGGCCAGCCGATTCGTGAAAGACGTCGGCTAAAAACTTTCTCCACAAGAATGTGAGAATAATTGGGGTCATTACACAGTCGGAAGAAGAAGCAATGTGAATCAGAATTCAGCACAACTATTTTGAAATCTTCCCTTTGAGATTGAAAAGTCAAAATCTTGAGACGGTAGAATAAAATGTCGATGAGAAAGTTTTTGAATTGCCCAAACATACAGTTTGCACCTATCAAATAAAAAAATTTTTTCACCCCCCCCCCCAATCTTTATAATAGGCAAGTGATTAATTCATAGAACCTCCGATAGTTTTGAGTAATAGAACCATTAACATAAAGATTCAATGCCAGCCAAGCTACTTTGGAAATGCTCCACTGAGTTCCCCCCATCGTGTGCTGCCTTTTTGGCTGCTGGTTGCATCATTGGTTTGGGGCACACCTATGCCGCTGATGCAGTGCCCCTATTACCAGTACACTGGTGCTCATTTCACAGACCTCAGAAGGATGACAGGCTGAGTCGACCCCCTGGTGTTAATTCAGCAGCCAACAGGGCTTGAACTCAGACCCTAGGATCCCAAGCCACCACCCTAACCACTAAGCCTACACCAGGCTATCTCCACCAAGTAAAACAGAGTTAAAACAAGTAGCAGTACATTCAAATCACACCGCCTTCATGCCAAATAAATAAATAAATCCTCCAGCGCACGACATTGCCGCCACGCAGAACGTGGAGACGGAATTGGGAGGGAGCGGTGTACTTCTGAGGTGAATGTGTACAAATGATAGTTAGTTTATGTGTACAAATGTACTTCTGAGGTAAATATGTACAAATTATATTTATTCACCACGCAGCACATGGAGACGGATTTGGAGTGAGTGGTGTGCAATAGTTGATTGATCAATTGCTTAATTTCAGTGATCAATTGCTTAATTAAAATAAATAATAACATTTTTGCCCAAGAACATTTTCACTTTTCTCCCCAAATTTCAGCTTCCGAGCTCAAAGGATGGCTGAAATATCACCCGGAAAGCAAGAAAGAAAATCCATCCATCCATCGGGACCATACTTTGTGTGGAGCGTTGGTGCTGCCTCAGCAGTCTCCTTAGCTAGTCGGAACAATCCTGGACAAGTTGCCACTCCAACACAGGATACCAGCAAGCTGGCACTAATTTTGCCGACCTCAGAAGAATGACAAGCAGAGTCAACCCCACCTGGTATTAATTCAACAGCCAAGGGGGATTTGAACTCAGGATCCTCGGATCCCAAGCCCACCAGTCTAACCATTAAGCCAACGCCAAGCATCAGAAAGAAAATAATTAATCGATTAATTGATGAATCAATAAATCAACAAGTAGCGGCGGTACATTCAAAATACACTGCCCCGATGCTAAATAAGTAAATAACAAATCCTCCAGCGCATGACATCACCGGGGCGCCTGGCGATGCCACATTGCAGCACATGGAGTCGGAATTGGGAGGGAGCGGTGTACAATAACTGATTGATTAATTCATTAATTGTCTCATTAAAATAAATAAATAATACTCTTAAAATAATTAATTTCTCAATCAGTTGCCGAAAAGCATTCCAAATCTACCAGTTTCATCCAAATCTGTAACTTTTTGAAAATTAAGTAATTAATCTAAAAATGAATAATCAATCGATTAATTGATCAATAAATAAGTCAAAAATACCCTTTATAGCCAAATCACTTGTTCACTGTGATGTCCAAACATCAATTTCCAAGCTAAAAGGGTGCCTGAGATATTGTCCAGATGAGAAAGAGAATAAATAAGTAATTAATAAATCGATAATAATTAAGTAATTAATCAATTAATTGATTAATAAAAAAACAAAAAAATACTGTTTTTGCCAAAGCACATCTTCAATTTGTCCCCAAATTTCAGCTTCCTAGCTCAAAGGATGGCTGAAATATCACCCGGATAAACAAACAAGAAAACAAACAAACTGGGTGAAAACTGAGTCGTCTCTTCATTCGGCGCCCGGCGATGTTGTCACGCATCGCCTGGATAAGAAATTGGGAAGGAGCGGTGTACAATACAAAACGAATCTGCATGATAGAACATGATTAAATAATAATTATCATTATACACCAATCCACCATGCTCTAGACCAGTGTTTCTCAAGGTGGGGCATGAGGATTCAGAATTAATGAATCAATATATGATCGCTTTCATAGCTTTGCACTTTCAAATTTTCAAAAGTTTGAAGCTGCGACTGATGCCTCATAGCGTCATAACTAAAAACTGCTTCACCGTGCCCTTGTTAGCCAATCCGCCAGTAAGGCGTGCCCTTGATCAATTCAACGCTGTTACGTCACTGTTATGCGAGTTGCAACAAGATGAGTCTGTGAAAACTCTTTTCAAGATCAAAGGAACCATGATGTGGCTGTCTGAGGAGAGCGAAAAGAAATACCCAAACTCGATTACTTTGGCAAGGGAAGTATTGATAAATTTTCCATCATCTTATTTAGTCGAATGTGGATTTAGTGTTGTTACTGATTTGCTGCAAGCTAAGAGAAATCGACTGGAAATCACGAAACATGGTGATTTCAGGCTGAAACTGACAAAATTGGTTCCTTGAATCAAACAAATCTGCAGCCAGCGTCAAGGGCAGGGCTCCCATTGAAGTGAGTACTGTAGCAATTTAATAAAATTTGCAATAAAGTTTTAAGAAAGCCTTTTGAATACATATGTAGTATTTACTGTAGTGTCTCCAATCATGGTGGGGCGTAGGATTTTTTTGAAAATCAAAGTGGGACGTGGGACAAAAAAGGTTGAGAAACACTGGTCTAGACAGACCGTCGGTTCAACTAAAGCTGTTTCTTGGATGGGGTTACAATCCAGGATGGGTCACCAATCTGACACGAATATTCACTAGTATTATTTTGTATGCAGCCTATGTGTGGCTGCTGGTTGCATCATTGCTGGGAGCAAGTACTAAATCGCCTACAGGTCGCATTTTTAATCACAAAACATAACCACCTGGTTGAGGTTGTCACAAGGTAGAAGCCTATTGTTTTTGAGGTCAATACATCAAAAGATCAAGGTCATAAATCGTCAATTTTCATCTGATTGACTTGACATCTATATGTATAAAACCGTAAAGCATGGGTGGACAGTGAATCCTCATTGGGGTAAAGCCTCAGTCGACTCATGTGAGAATGTCTATTAATTACGTATTGTTTGAATGTGAGTTGGATCGTCAGCACGTCTATTAATTACGTACTATTGGAATGTACCTTTCAGAATTAGACCTTTATACCTTTAGACCCCTTCAGACCCTTTAAACGCATTATACCCTTCTTAGCCATAACAACTATTTAAAAATACCCTTTAGATCTTTTTAGACCTCATATAGACCCTGTGGACTACTTAGACCCTTTAGACCCCTTCAGACACACACCACACAAACATCTATAGAGTCTTCTTGCAACATAGGCTACATACTATACATTGTTTAGCAAGTAATGTGCAAACCATATGGGTGGGTACTCAGCTATTTTAAACAGAATTTGCAAATTGGGTCACTGAATTGGTTTACCAATCAAAACCTAGAAGCATATTGTTTTTGAGGTCAAAAGGTTTATTTCATTAAAGGTCAAGGTCACATAAAAGCTTTATTAAAGGTCAAGGTCACATCAATAAATTTTCATCCGATTAACTTGAAATTTGAACAGTATTTGAATATTGGGTCACAGACCTGGTTCACCAAAAATCAGAACAATCAATTTAGCCATTTTGAATATGTCAACGGTTTCCATGACAACAATTTCACCCCATTATAATCAAATGTGACTTTTTGTTAATTTATAATTATAACATCTATCAAAAACTTTTCAACATATCAAATTGAAACGGAAGCAGCTTATTTGTACGTATGTGTGGTATATGTGAAAAAGATTTGGTCTAAATTAGTCAAAGGTCAAGGTCATCTGAAACATGTAAAACACCAATTCGGCTGCAATTAGTAAATGTATGAACCAAATTTGTTATTCACAACATTCCATCATGTAAAACTCTTGATAGATCAAATTTTCAAAATTATCAAATTGCTGTTTCCATGGCAACGATTGTTTATTTGGATTTCCCAAGTATCTTGCTATGCATGGCATCTTTCTTGTTTAAGATATTCATCCTATTTTGCTTCATTTTAATATCCCATCATGCTTACATTATTTGCATGAAGTATCTTTCAAATGACACTGGCCAAATGGCAAACTCTTGTGGAAGATACAGAAACGGGATTCCAAGGTAATTTGTCGATGCTGACATGACAGATCCCTGATTCTGATTTTCGATTCTCATTCGAGTCAAAAACACCTAGAGCAGTACTTGTTAGAGCATGCCTTGCTATAGTTGATACTGTCGTTAAACACATTTATTTTGAGCTATTTTGCAAAACACAAAATATCCACTTACATGTATGCTTAATGACCAACACGTCCACCAAGTTTTATCCTGATTCATTCATTGGTTATATTATTTAACTATACCCTTTTAAAGTAACCTAATTTTGCCAAACCTTTGATCTCCATTGTGACCTTGACCTTTGATCTATGTCCACCAGCATTTAATTACTTTTCTCCGAGACTTGCAACAACTCTATTACATTTAATTACAAATGACCCAAGTACCTAAGTTCACTCTTGGCCATTTAAGAGACACTGCAGAAAATTTTGATGTTGACCTTTGACCTACATTTACTAAAATTAAATCCTTTCGTTCTTGGCTACGAAACCTACCGAACCTACCCAACAAGACTCATCAAAATTGGATAACTTTTTTTGATATTCTTTGCAACACACTGCAGAAACATTTTATCATGATGGGTTTGGGGGTGATAAAATAAATAAATTGATGATGATTAAAACTTGGTATTTAAAATGAAAATTTTAAACCTGAAGTAAAATGTACTCAAATATGATATGATTCTTTTTAAGTATGTATCCATTTGGAATTAAACATAATTATATTTCTCCTCTGTATAAAGATCACCTGTATATTAAATGTGTAAACAGGTTGAACTTTGCCAGTAAGTTGAATATAAAGAAGTAATGAACCTCTCATTTTAAAAACTATCTAAAAGAATGTTTAAAACAGACACAAACAAGTTGTAATGTGGATTTGAGAAGATGTCCAGATGTATTCACGAAGCTCTGGTCGCTTCAAGATAATATATCTTCTCAGTTTTTGGAGAAGCAGACTGATTTTTGACCTACATAAGATGGAAACTTGTTTTAATGGCCATTAGGGTTGGCGTTTGACGTCATTCTAGCATTCTGTGCGATTAATATGTCTGGGTTTGAATATGTGTTCCAACCATTTAAGCAGGAGCTGTCAAAGAAGACTGAAGATAAGGTTCACCTGGAAATTGTCAAGACCGGGCAAACTGGCGTCAGCGTCAGAAAATTATAAATAAAAAAAACTGTGTCTTACTGGAAACTATATAAAGATGAAGATTCTCCGGTTATGTTGAGAGATCTGGAGTAAATTTGTCTGTCCAGGATCTCCTGTGCAAGCACATATAATGTTTGTTTGTTCAATAAATGTTTTAAAATTGTACTGGCGTTGTGTATCTGTATTTACAACACACACACACACACACACACACACACACACACACACACACCAATTATAAATACCCCACCCCCATATTGGGGTAAACTATAAATTTCCATTGTGGTACTGCATCAGTAAGCGATGATGCTTTATATTGAAACGGTAGACCAAGAAGGAACCCAAGGAAGTAAAGAGCAAAGATGGAGTCATCAGGACGAACCTGGATAGGATTCAGGTTTCAGCCGCTACTCCACTACGCTCAAACCCATCCAGGTGCAGCCAAGTGAGTCTTCCAGAAAATTTTCTGCAAGAATTCACTTCTCCTTAGAGAGATAGAAAAGGAAAGGAGATGAAAGAGAGAAGAAAAAGAGAAGAAAAAGCAAGAATTAGAAAGAATAAAGAGAACTGTGAAAAAAAGTAGAAAGAAGTGTGAAAGGAACAAAGAACACAGATGTCGGAATCCCGACAGAGGGAATGTCAGGCCAGCTTTCCAATCTACAATCACGTGCATGTAAATCATCCCATGATTTATTTGACAAGAGAGGACCGAAAGTCTGCAAGACTAATATCAAAATAGACATTGAGGGTAAATGTAAAACCCAGTATATCTACAATGAAGATGTATGTTGTGTAATATAAGTACACAGTTGGGTTAAGAGGCAAAATGTAATATGTGTGTGTGTGTGTGTGTGTGCGTGTGTGTGTGGTGTGTATCCAATGCGTTATATATATATATATATATATATATATATATATATATATATATATATATATATATATATATATAATATATATATATATATACGGTCAAGTTTAAAGATCTCGCCTTCTATACAGCAGCCAAGCACGCCGGCTAAATTTGAGATTGCTCCTGTGTCAATACACTCAACCCTCCTTCACCAAGGGGTCACAATATCATTCACAAGCCAACAGATTGACTGTGTGACCTTCATAACTCATGCTGGTCACATGAAACGAATACTTTTATATGATGGGATTTTTTCAACGATAAGGTTGCTTGTGGGACAGTCAGCTTAACAGCCTATGAAGAATAGTGTGCTTTGCAATGCACTCCATCAATGATGCATGAAAGTGCAGTTTTTGATTGGTTTACAAGACATACTATCGGAGGAGGGGGATACGTAAATTCAGGCAGAAAAATAATTGAGAAAAAAAGATAAGGATCGGGAAGAAAGGGTTATCGTGGAGGAGGGATATTAAGAGAGAAAGCTTGTGATGAAAGGGAAAAGACGGGAGGGCATTCATTTGTACAGAAAATAAATGGAGCTTGGGCAAATCAGATCAAAAATACTGTCCTTTCGTCACAGGATTGCTCAGTTGGTAGCACGCTGGCTACCGAACAGTCTAGTCTGAGTTGCATCCCCATGGAGGGTCAACTCAGCTCCCTATTTTGTAATTTAATATCTAATAAATAGTTAAACTCTGGTTTGCCTTGGACTTATTGGTGTCCAATTCATTCAATCACATTAATCCCTGTATTTAAGCGGAGTGAATCAGAGTTGATATTTGGATACAAAACCTATAAACCTTATCGGATGGCAGGATAGCTCAGTTGGTAATATGCTTTTGTCTGAGCTATCAGCTATCTGCTTATGGATTTGTTCCCCTGAGGTTTAATTGAATCCAGCAAAGACCTTTGCAAGTTGTCTTCTCTCATAGATTCAGAACTTATCTGTGCCAGAACGAGGGACAGCTGAAAACAAAGCTACGTGTTCCATTGGCATTGTGGAAGCCTCAACCAGCAACCATTAAATTTTACACCCATGCTCCATTCTTTGATTGTCATTCCATTCTCGTAACAATAACGCACATTAGTGCCTCTTCTTCTTCTTCTTCTTCTTAACGGCCACAATTATTCTCATATTCTTGTAGGGTGTGCTGGTGGAAGTTTTGGCCCAAGTCTTTCACGAACTGGTTGGCCAGGCCAAATGCTCGATTTAGCTTAAGGCAGAAATTTTGGAATATTGTTCATGGTGCCGGCGATAACTCGCCTACTCTTCATGAAGCACACAGTGGGATGTTTAACGTCCACCAACTAATGCCGGCAGACGGGTTGCCAGTTTAACGTCCATCTGAGGGACACCACAAACATCGATGAATCACCCTGCCTGTGAAACACTGCGATAGTTTATAGCTGGGTCAGGATTCAAACCCAGGCCAGGTTGCTGAGAAGCGAGTGTGCATACCTCTAGGCCATCCTGACAGCCCCACGTACACCAGTGCCTGCAGTTGTGAAAGTTTGCATTAATTGCCTTACATGGTGCTTTGTTTCGTCCAATGGGTCAATGCTCAACATCTACGCCATTGTTTGGCAAATGTTAAAATAATGGTGCATCTATACTAATAAAAGGCAATGTTTGGGTGTGTGGTGTGTGTGTGTGTGTGTGTGTCATTGTGTGTGTGTGTGTGTGTGTGTGTCAGAGTGTCAGTGTGTGTCAGAGTGTCAGTGTGTGTCAGAGTG
Organism: Eptatretus atami; assembly: GCA_035128595.1. Lineage (NCBI taxonomy): Eukaryota > Metazoa > Chordata > Myxini > Myxiniformes > Myxinidae > Eptatretus > Eptatretus atami. Next base: position 104,299,507 of record CM068961.1, on the reverse strand, counting down.
TGAGTGTGTGGGTGTCATCTCCATAACCCCAAAACTATAAAACCTATCAGCCTGAAACTTTGCAAGCATACCAAGAAACTCCTAGGAAGTGAAAGAGTGAAAATTGGGTGTTTGGGTTAATTAAAACACACATTTTAAAGATGTAATTAACTACCTCATTAAATTATATCCTTCATCAGTCGATCCTCAGCCACCTTGCTATCTGTGGTCTGAAGGCGTTTCCTGGGTAACGTTGCTGGGGTCTGGAGCCGCCATGTTTTTTGGCCTGCTCAACCTTACCTTGACTTGGAGCAGGCCACAATGATCTCTTCACGATAAAGTTTATTTTTCACTTTCCTCACTCATATCAAATGCTTGTTCATCAAAGCTATGAATCGCTGTGTACATCATTTTTGTAAGTACTATAAGTTTTCAAATTAGGAGCTTGGAGCGATTTCATGAATTATATGAGACGATTTTCCACGATCTACTCTCACAGGATAATTAAAGTATATCATCGAAATGTTGGTGTTGGCGTAGTGGTTAGGGTAGCAGCTTGGGATCCAAAAGGTCCTGAGTTCAAGCCCTGTTGGCCGTTGAATTAATACACAACCAGGAGGTTGACTCAGCCTGTCATCCTTCCGAGGTCGGCAAAGTGAGTACCAATGTACTGGCCCGGTGTATGCCCCAGTTAGAATAGGTGTACATATCCCTGTGCGTAAGAGGCGACCAGGGTTGCGTTAGGAAGGGCATCCGGCATAACTGTGCCAAATCATTATGCGGATCATAACGGATGATCCGCTGTGGCGACCCCGAACAGGAGCAGCCGAAAGAAGAAGAAGAAGATCATAGAAATGTTATTTCACTTTTTCGGATCAGATATTGTCCGGACTAAATAAGTGTCGAAATATGTTGTGAAATCTGATAATTTAAAGAAATCACGAGTCTTATAACTAAGCCGATATACCTATTTACTTTAAGCAAGCAAGGCTATGTTCTCTCCTCCATAACATGCACAAGAAAATGTGAAATTTCCAAAGCATTAAACTTATCTTTTTCTACTGTTTGGAGAATTATATTGAGTAAACAAAAATTTAGGAATGTAACAAAATTAACCAGCTTCATTGAGCTACTTGATTTAGTGCATTCACTGCTAGATTTCACACTCTGTCCCACAGAGGGACTGACTTTCTATAGCATCTGCCAGATCTGTGTCTAGATTTTCGGAGGGTTCATGGGGTGCTCTTCAGGGAATTAAAGCAAATCTGGTGAAAAACAGACATTTCACAAAAAAATTATAACATTTGCGCGGACCTCGAACCGATGTGTATGCCTGGTGTTGGCTTAATGGTTCGGGTGGTGGGCTTGGGATACTCGGATCCTGAGTTCAAATCCCCCTTGGCTGATGAATTAATACCAGGTGGGGTTGACTCTGCCTG
>CM068961.1:104262440-104282486 GCA_035128595.1 Eptatretus atami | reverse complement strand
GGGGTACTGACCGGCTTGTACCCGAAGGCCCATCACTGATGAATTCCTCGCTTGTGATTGGAACAGAAATGTTTTCATTTACAACTTTACTCATTAACCTGGAATGATTTTTTTATTTTAATTATTGGGTAATATTTTATATAATTTACCTCAATAATTTTTTTTATTGATTATTACCCATTTTATTGTGAACTTGCGTGGATCGGCTCTCGCTCCGCTCGCCTCACCGCGGTCGCTCAGAGGCACGGGCTTGTTTGAACTGACCATAATGACTGTACGTGAGTTGCTGTGTTGTCATGATTTACATCAATCATAATTACAAACATTTCTTTTGTTCAAATTTATTTGCAAAATTGGTGATATTATATTTATTTGTAATCTAAATAGGACCAATTGGTCTCAAGCTCTATATGGTCAAAGGTCTAAGCTGTCTGAAGGGTGTAACCCGTAAGGGGTGTAAAGGTCTAAAGGTTCTCACGATCTCAAGAGTATAAAAGGTCTTAAGGGTGAAGAGATGTAAAGGTGTCTAAAGTGTTGAAAGGGTCTTAAAAGGTAAAAGGAGTCTTGAGGATCTTAAGGATCTTGGGGTCATGCAGATATTTTGGGTCTTATGGGTCTTTGGGGTCTTATGAGTCTTAAGTTTAACCTTAATCTTGTCCTTTGGGGTGTTTTTACAACTCAAACACAAACTCATATATCATTGAATATTTCAGAAAGTACCATCTTTTTGATTAGGCCTATGTGTCTTTATGACTGTTGTCCAAACTGAATTTGTGTTGGTTTTACATGTTTTCATCGATTGAGCTACATAAATGAAGAAAATGGTAATGTTGCACAGAAAAGAAGCTTGATTTTGTAAAAAAGGCGTTTTTTTCACCATTTCTTTTTTAGGTTTGGTATCCAAAGTAACCATAAAAATGGTAAACTATCACAGAAAATGTATGATTTATTCAAAAATGCATCACAAATCTTCACTAATAAATGTCAGTGTGTGTCAGTCCATCCGTCCATCCGTCTCCTCCATAACTCCAAAACAATGAAAACCTATTGGCCCGAAATTTTGCATGCCGAGGGAAGTCCGAGGTAGTGCATGAGTGAAAATTTGGTGCTTGGGTTAATTTAGACAATTAACCTTTTGAAGATTATAATTGACGGCCGTATTTAATATAATCCTTTATGACACGTGCATACTCGATCACCTCGCTCCTCCCTCGCTGGGGTCTTAATTCGCCATTGTTGGCCTGTTCATTAATGCCTTGACTTGGAACAGGCCTCAAAGGTTTCCTAATGATAAAGCACACAAAGGTTTAGGTTTAACCTCATATCCAGATATGGATGTATGTATATATATATATATATATATATATATATATATATATATGTTAGCGAATTTGGGATTCGATTGCGCACAACATTTAGGTTCCTTTAGTCAGATATGTTGATAAGTGCTTGTTCCCTAGATAGTTCACCTTCCATTGTTTAATGGGCAGAAATCGATTAAGTGCGCTGTGCGATTCAATTTAATAGTTAGGGAGCGATCATAACACAATGGAGACGCCCTCCCCCTCTTCTGCGAAGAGGAAGAAGAGCCCTCCCACCCGTGGTTGAGCGGGGGATGGAGCACGAGGGCATGAGTCACGCCGGGAGTGGGGGGGGGCGGATAGGAATAAAAAAGGGATACTCTGCTTTGTTCGGGTTGGCTTTTCAGTAGAGCTTCGGCTTCTGCTTTGGCTTGGCTTGGGTTAGGGAGGAGGCTTTTTGAAGGCTTTTTGAAGGCTTTCTGCTTTGGCTTGGCTTTTAGTAAGCTTTCTGCTTTGGAGGCTTTTTGGAGAGCTTTTGCTTCGCCTGGCTTTTCAGCAGGCCTTCGGTTCTGCTCGGCTCGGAGTTCTTGGTCCTCGCTTTGTTCATCGGAAGAGAGTTGAGCTGGTTGCTCGGCTCGAGCTGCTGGTGGTGGCTTCTTGCTCTTGGTTCATGTTGTGAGATGCTTTGTTCATCGAAAGAGAGTTGAGCTGGTTGCTCGGCTGGCTCTTCTTGGTTCGTGGAGCTCTTTGTTCTCCGCTTGGTTCCCGGCTTGGTGCGACTCATCGGCCTCATCTTGGAGGTGGTTCCTCGGGGAAGCGACGCATCAACGGGAAGGATCGGCGCCTCGTCTCACCAGCACATGTTCGGAAGCGCGAGAGGATTCGCTGGAGCTCGGGAAGGATCGCGGTTCACGGCGATTGGATCCAGCTCGCTCTCGCTGGAGCCAGGGTCCGAACAGCTTGAAGACCAGACGAGGTGGAGAGGTTCGAGATAGGTTCTGGGTTTCAGCTCATCTGTCACTCCGAGCTGGAGTCCGTTATTAAAGGCATCAGCCACCATTTCTTGGGTGTGTGTGTGTGCGTACGTGTGTCCGTGGGCCCGTCTAATAAGTAGAGAATTGTTATGTGCTTTGTGTGCTGTAAATGATTGCATTGCATTTCATATAGTCGGTATAGTTCTGCTCTTACGTGCTTCCCTAGTTCCCCATTATTATTAATAAATACCCCAATTGTAAAATGTTTTCAGCTCGTCACGTCGATTCTTTCATTGACTGAGCATTTCGTGTGTTGGGAATTAGAAAGCCGTTGGTTTGCCGTAAGAGGGGGACATCGGACCGACGGTTCTCGGCGATTAAGCCGCTTGGAATCGCGCACGGGACAGGCTCGCTTAAGCGGCTTGTTCCGTATGAGTTCCGTCGAGGGTGGAATACCCCGGGAGTTGGATCACGTGGGTATTTAGGTAAATTGAAGATTGGCAATCGACCCTACCCCATGTGGTCTGCCCATTGGCGTATTTCGGTTCTTGCACAAGGACCCGTCGGCCTCGGAGTTATCCGGGCGGATCTATATTCCGGGCGATCGGTCGGGCCGACTCGACTTGCGGCTCGTCAGAGCGGTCGTTCGCGGCCGACCACCGGCACTGTAACAATGTATGTATATATATATATATATATATATATATATATATATATATATATATATATATATATATATATTTGTTACGGTTCTAGGAACCGTATGCATACAAACATAGTGTCCCAAGTCAGTTATTCCATTAAGTATATGTGCAGATAGAACCCTCCTTGTGTGTAGTGGGAAAACAAAAGGGGTGTGTTGCAATGGCTTTTGGTTAGGTTTATAAATCATTTCTCCCTTTTATTTTGAACCACAGTACCCTCCTCTCGCTTGCTACTCTCACATGGGCTGAACAAGCGCTTGTTCGCCGACTCACCTAACCGGCGACTCGTTCCAAGGCAAAATCTTTGTGCAGTACCTTTTTGGCGAGTCCGGACACGTGTGGAGTAGGGATACAACTTTTTTGCAACTCCATAGTCCTGTATCATATTCTGATGAGCTTTTGCTAGAAAACAATGAAAATCAATGTTTTTTTTGTATTTGTTCAAAAAAGTTCACCCATGACTAACTTTGAAATTTGCATGACTTGCATGACCTTAATTGCTCGCTCACAGCATTGATTGCTTCTGCTGATGTTTAGTTTTGATGGCTCTTGTTTCCAGTGATTTGTCAAGGATTTCAAAGCAGTCTTGCAGGGTAGTAAGGCTTTTTTAAAGTTAAATAAATAATTAAACAGGGTTCTAGTTTTTGGAAATCCACCCAAATGCAACTGAGTATAAAAATTTCAAAGTTAGTCATGGGTGAACTTTTTTGAACAAATACAAAAAAAACATTGATTTTCATTGTTTTCTAGCAAAAGCTCATCAGAATATGATACAGGACTATGGAGTTGCAAAAAAGTTGTATCCCTAGTGTGGAGTGGGGCGGGCTTCCGGTATGCCGAAAGCCAGCCCAGAAAGGGCGGACCCATGGAAGCCCCGTCCAATCAGGGCGGACAGTGACGTCAGCTTCACCAAGGCCCCTCCCCGCTGAGGGAGATCGATAAATTACGAAGCAACTCTGAGAGCGGGAGCGTTGGAGTGAGACAGTTTGTCTGCTGGTAGCGAAAGAAAGGAGGAAGGTCATAGAGTGGTTGCGCTCTTTGAGGGTCGTTCGTTTTGAGTGTGAGAGAGCTGGAAGACCGTGACCCGACCTTGACCGGGTCTCTCGTTGGGTCCTGTCTGCAGCCCTGATCCCCGCCTCGGACTCCTTCGCAGAACACAGTCTCCGCGTGCGGCCGTGAACCGAGCCTCATGACCATTGGCAGGTGCCGCACCATGGAGCATCCTCTTCCCTCCAACGTTCAGGTACCCGAAAGAACTGCGACCTCAGCTCACCTCCCTCTCTGGCTGCGGGGGTCCTTTGCCATACATCTGGGTTCTTTTCGTCTGAGTGTGTGGCGCCATCTTTAAGTAGAATCGCATGTGTTTTTATTTGATCATTGTAAATCTTGCCTGTTTTATGCCTGCGTAAGTCTGCTCTGTGTCCTTCTTTTGTAAGTTGAATGTAAATAAATTATTGTACAAATGTTCCCAGTTCGTTTCTGTCCTTTCCTCCATTGGTCCAGCATGGTTCGGATCTGAGTTCTAGCCGGGTCTTATTCCCGATAATCTGTTCATTCTAGCCGGTGCGTCCTTGGTGGTTCCCTCAGCTGCATCCGATCCGGAAAGGTGGTTGGTAGATTTGGTAGTTGGTAGAGTGATCCGGATCGGCAAGGCGCATCGAGGGCGTGGGTTCCCCGGTATAATTAGGTAAATTGGTTCGAGACAAAAAGACCCTACACCACGCGGTTGAGTTATTGGCGTCCACGGTCGGTTAAGCGACCCCCCGCTCACAAAATTATCCGTGAGTGACGGCCTACAATTCCGGGAGTCCGGTGGGAGACGACGTAACTCCCCCACCTAGTGATCGTTTCTCGCCACCGGACCTCCGGCCCGTAACAATATATATACATATTGTTGCGGCCGGCGGTCAGGTGAGAAGACCACCATTGGGGGGGGGGGGCGGGGAGCTATCACGGGCTCCCACCAGACTCCCCGGAATTGTAGGCCGTCGCACATGGATAATTCCATGATGCAGCGGGTCGCTAACCGACCGTGAACGCCAATAACTCAACCGTGGTGACCGAGGGTCCTCCCGTCTATGGTTAACCGGGTTGCCTAATTAATCACATGATTTAACTACCGGGGAACATGCCCTTGGTATGCCTTGGCCGAACCGGATAACTTTACCGGATCGGATACAGCCGAGCGACACTGCAAAGGACGTTCCGGCTAAAAGGAATGGATCGTTTGGAAGAAAGTCCCCACTAAGCTAGGATTCGACCATGCTGGATCAATGAAAGAACAGACAAAAATGAGCTGGGAACATTTCTCATAATAATTTATTTACAAGCAGGCAAGGAAAGTTATGTGGTACATTGAAGGTAGTTTTATTGGTGTGTGTAATGCAGGGATAGAAAGAAGCATGAGGTGTGACAATTATACAAGCAACTTACAAAATCAGACACAGAGCAGACTTAACCCGACATAATAATAATCTTCTGCAATCTTAATTATGAACACAGGCACCAGGACACACACACCACACACACACACACACGCACACACAAAACCTGATGAAGAGGAATTAATGAAGAGAAAAAGGAGGAGAGGAGATGAGGCTAACGGTCTCTGAATACCTTGCACGATTGCCCGATCGCGCTACCAATACGTTTTGGGGGGATGCTCCACTGGGCGATACCTCCCTGGCAGCTGTCGTGCTGTTTCTTGCTTCGTGGCACTTCGTGCAGCTAGCGTCGGTCCAGAGAATGAGAAGCGACAATCGGCGTGAAGGGAGGGACTTGGGTGGAGAAGGCGGAGTCGAGACCGAGTGGGCAGAGTGGTCGATGGGACCAGGTGTGTGGGTGGAGTCAGCGACGTGTTGGCGGAGAAAGGCGGAGTCGATGATGACAGAAGGGCAGGTGAAGAAGGCGGAGTCGAGATCCGGCGCATGAGAGAGAGAGAGAGGAGCGGCTTCGCGACCCGCTTTATAAAACCCCGCGGTGAGGGGCGGGGAGGGCCACCCGAAGCGATGCGTCGTCACCCGAATCGGGTGCTTTGGTTGGCCCCGGTCCCGCGCAACCCAGCCGCGATGGTCGGAAGCGGCTCCACTCCACTTCCGGAAAGATGACCCAAGCTGTGGAATCGTCTCGCTCCGACCCCACGACATGATATGAATCGCCCCACACTGAACTCCGCGACATGAATTGCCTTGCACGAACTCCCGGCCCGTGCCCTGCCAGCCGGCTGAGGGTGGCGTCGGTCCCGCGTGCGCCGCCCGGGCACCCCCGATTAGCACTGGTCAATGTGCCTGCTCCGTGATGCGTCACAGGCCTGAGCTGTACAGCACGCCCCTGCCTAATCCCGGCTTCGCCGGCCGGAGAGGCGAGGAGACGTCCGCCGTCCATGGAGAACACCCGCGGCCGCCAGCGAGGACGACGGTAAGGTGTTAGGGTAAACCCATGCACAGACGAGTACAAGATATGTGCCATTCGTGCCCTGCTCTGTACGATAATAAGGTGTCACGAGCTAAGCACAGGTCCGCCTGCTATCGGGCATGCCCCGTACAGTGCGCACGGATCCGCCATTAAGCACATGGCCAGCGCTCGCTTCGCCCGATTCTGCTATCGTGTGAGTGGGACCAACCCCGATCTGTGTCAGAAATTGAGGGGAATGATCAGATATAATAATTAGATGGAGAAATGGAGGGAAAAAGATGACCGATATATATAAATCCAGAAATGGGTTGGAGAGAACGTGCCACCCATATCTTGCACACTTGTGTCCTGCACAATGTGGCGTGGTTGTTGTTTTTCTATTATCGGCCTCTGACAATGTAGTTATTGGCACCAAGCTGCCAGCCACGCTCTCGCCGATATTGGGTCATTTGCTTCTGTGTTGTGAAAAACAACATTCTTGCAGCCTCTTTAAGAGATATCGTCACATGCCTTTTCAATGCAACCAGCAATCTCATCCCAGATCATCGGAAGCTCGAGCCGATCATCTCGAGCTGCCGAGCATACTGTATGACTTGCTGCAAAAGTTAGTGTTGAGGGATCGCTTGAGGACGGGAGCTCTGCGCTGTGCCACGCGATGCTGATCGGTGTCCAAGCAGAGTGCCTGCTGGCCTACGCGAGGACCGAATTCGGATTTACCTCAGGAATAAGGAAGGTCGTGTGTCATTGTCGTTGGCGTTGGTGCGGAAGAGCTCAGTGGACAAGAGTTCTGTGGACAGGAGTGGAGTACACGAAAGGAGCTGTGGTTGTTGTTTTGCGCTTGTCGGTGGCTGCACGGAGAAGGCGGTTTTGTCGGCACGTGGACGGAGCTGGCACGAGCTCCCGGACCATTAACCACCAGGTGCCGCATTTCCGAGCACGCTTCCCTTTTACTCTGACCTCCAGCTCATCTCTCCTCACGGCTGCGAGGGGAACAATAAAATCCTGGTTTCTTTTCTTTTGTGTGTGCATGTCCGTGGGCCCGTCTATAAGTAGGATTGTATAAGTGTTTTCCTTTCATTGTACATTACATTTCTTTATTCATGATAACTGTGCTCTGTGTCTCCCCTCCCTGATTATTCTTTGTAAAATAACCCGTTAAATGTACCAGCTCGTTTTCTGTGCTTTCTCCCATTGACCTAGCAAGGTGCGTATTGAGAAATAGTAAAGCCGTCCGTGCCATAAATTGTTCATTTGGTCCGGCACGGCTTTGGTAACTTCCACTCGGTTACACCGGATCCGAGTCGGTGATCACGATTCGATTCGGACAAAGTCGGCCGAGAGTGTGGTTTCTCCTGTAGTTGGACGGCGTGAGTACTTCGGTAAATTGGAATTAGACAAGTGGACCCTACCTCACGCCATCAAAATATTGGCGACCACGGTCCTCTAAGTGACCCATGACCTTTCGGAGTTGTCCGAGAGTCACGACCTAAATTCCGGGTGTTCTTTGGAAGCCAACTCCACTGCTCAACCTAGTGGTCGTTTATGATCACCAAACCCGGCCAAAACAGTATATATAATCAGATGCACCTCCTGACTGTTATGGTGAGCATCGCCGCGGATTATGTCTCACATGGTAAAACCGCATAATCCGCAAAGAACAACCATCCATCTTTCATTTATTTATGTTTTCATGTATGGATGTTTTCCGACGATTCTGTGATTTTTCCGGTATATCTGCTGCGATGTCCATCAGCACACAAAATTTCAGCTTTCTACGTCACCCAGAAGGTCCCAATCTTTAATTTCAGTCAGTGAGTAAATCAGTCAGTCAGTCAGTCAGTGCTTGAAAAAGAGCTTTATATATTCGATATATCGAAAGAGCATTATATCCAAGGTCGTGCATTCTAAAATCCTCAATATTTCAAAAGGTCATCAACATAGATCAAAAGGTCAACATCAGCCGAATTTCTAAAATCTTCAATTTTAATCCGATTAGCTTGAAATTTGAAGAGCATTTGCATGTCAGATCACTAAATTCAACCACCTATTAATTTTGAGGTCAATATTGGCCACTAGGTCAACATAGGCCAAAACGTCAACATGGGCCACATTTCTGAAATTGTTTTTAAAATTGTCAATTTTCATCCAATTGACTTGAAATTTGAAGACCATTTACACATCAGGTCACTGAATTCAAGCACCCATGAGTTTATGAGATCAGCATAGGCCAAAAGGTGAATTTGAGCCAAATTTTCTAAAATCCTCATTTTTCATCTGATTGACTTCAAATTTGAAGAGCTTTTGCATATAAGCTTAATGAATTCAAGCACCAATTATTTTGAGGTCAACTTAGGTCAAAAGGTCAACAAAGGCCAAAAGGTCAACATCGGCCAAAATTTTAACAAATTTTGTTCACTCTAAAATCCTCAGATTTCACCGATTGACTTGAAATTTGAACAGGATTTGCAGATCAGGTCAATGAATTCAAACACCTATTACTTTTGAGTTAACTTAGATCAAAAAATCAACATAGGCCATAAGGTCAACCCAACATAGACCGGATTTTTTAATTGTTTCTAAATCGTCAATTTTCATTCGATTGACTTGAAATTTGAAGAGCACTTGCACATCAGCTTACTGAATTCAAGCACCGATTATTTTGAGGTCAACATAGGTCAAAAGGTCAACATAGACCAAAGGTTAACAACTTAGGATCATTTCTAAAATGCTCAATTTTCATCCGATTGACTTGAAATTTGAACAGGATTTGCATATCAGGTCAATGACTTCAAACACCTATTACTTTTGAGGTTAACATAGTCCATAAGGTCAACCCAACATAGGCCAATTTTTTGAATTATTCTAAAATTGTCAATTTTCATCCGATTGACTTGAAATTTGAGTAGCATTTGCATATCTGGTCGTTGAATTCAACCACCTATTTATTTTGAGGTCACCATTGGCCAAATGGTCAACATAGACCAAAAGGTCACCATAGGCCAAATTTCCAAAATCCTCAATTTTAATCCAATTAACTTAAAATTTTAAGATCATTTGTATATCAGGTCATTGAATTCAACCACCTACTAATTTTGAGGTAAACATAGGCCAAAAGGTCAAAATAGGCCAAAAGGCCAAATTGGGCGGGATTTTCTAAAATCCTTCATTTTCATTCAATTGACTTGAAATTTGAAGAGCATTTGCATATCAGCTTACTGAATTCAAGCACCAATTATTTTTGAGAACAGCATATGCCAAAATATGAACATAGGCCAAAGGTCAACAACTTAGGATCACTTTCTAAAATTCTCAATTTGCATATGATTGACCTCAAATTTGATCAAGATTTGCATATCAGGTCAATTAATTCAACCACCAATTAATTTTAATGTCAAAAGGTCAACACAGACCTAATTTCTAATTGATAGACAGAGCCAAAAAACTTATGAGGCCCCGCGAGGAGGAGTGATGTAAGCGACATTTTTTAAAAACGTCAGAAATCCAAGTCAAAGTTTGCGCAACTTCAAACGCTGTAATTTCGTTACGTTATAGATAGAAACATCATTTAAAAACCACAAGAATCCTTGTTTCAAGCCAAAGCGGAGCAGTAGGGTACGAAATTTTACATTATGAACGGGTGGTTTACATGTTAACCAAAGCACTATTTTCCATGATTGTAGTGAAGTACAATACCAAAAAACGATAATTAGTGGTCATGGAAGGGTAACTGTGTGTTATGGTTGTCATTAATACGAGAATAATGGTGGGGGTGCAGCACGCTGCACCACGCCGCCTCCCACCAAGGAAGATTGCCGCGGGCGCTTACAACATTCCTCCACGGACTAGCATCCAGCCAGACACGGCTGGCGAGACAGCGCTTGTGAAAGTTTTTTTCGCGAGACTTTCAGCCTATTTCGGGTGGAGTTTTGATGTAAGGGACGTGCTCGGATGATAGGGGAAGGGTTAAAATAGTGCTATATGGCATTAACCAAAATGGCCGATGTGTTGCTTACATCACTCCTCCTCGCGGCGCCTCATATGTATATCACTATATCTCAAAATATTGTGGACGAGTATGACAAAACAACGTGGATGTTGTTTTTGACATGAACAAGTGGATTAGATTTTGGTTTGGATCCAGCCCGTCAGTGGGATACAAAAACGTGAATTGTTCCACCTGGCAGAGGTACGCGCTCTACCGAGTGCCGACTTTGTGCTGTTTTGCCAAGAGTCGCTCTATGAATGATTTTTCATTTGATTCTCTGTTTGTTTTGTCTGCACAGAACTTTCATGTTTTTCTTCACAACCGCTTGTCAGATTGAGATGAAAGTTTCAAACTTGGTGCAGCTACTCATGTAGAATGTTTGAATGATAATTATGATGTCATAGGTAACGTGGTGTGGCAGCCATATTGGAAAAATGGAAAAAAACTTTGGACCTCTATCTCTGAAACTGCACCAAGGAAAAAATGAAACTTGGCACATAGCAAGTTCTCCTCTTGCAGAATGAGAAGTATTTTTATGACATCATAGGGCCCTGTTATGACGCCATAATTGCATATGTCGAATGTCACATCCGATCAGTATGAAAAATTTTGGGGGTCATCTAGGGATGAAATGGTCTACAGGAAAAAAAATGATGTCATCAGTCACGTGATTCGGCAGCCATATTGTTAAAAAAAAAACAACCTTCAAAAATTTTCTTCTCTGAAGTGGCTGAACAGGTCAAGGTGAAACTTTACAAGTATAACCGCCTGTCCATGAGGAACAAAAGGTTTACACATGTGACTTCGTTGGTCACATGGTTTGGCAGCCATATTGGATTTACCCGAAAAACCTGTAAAAAATCTTATTCTCCAGAAGAGCATTTGCATATCAGAGAAAAACAAATCGAGAGAAAACTTCACACAAGTGTTCCCCAAGCCATAGGTGTTCAAGTATGTTCAGGAATAATTGATAGGTCACATGGTTTGACAGCCATATTGGATTGATGAAAAATATTAAATAATATTTCGCTGGAACCGCTTAATCAATCGACATCAAACACTTCACATTTAGGAGTGATTGTCAATAAATATTTAAAATTTCAACTTGATCTGATGCATGGGCTGGCAGCCAGAATTATTTAATTTTTTGATATGGGTTCTTTTTGTTTTGTTTTTATTATTACCTCCGCCACCGAAAGTGAAGGAAGTTATGTTTTCACCCCTTTCTGTCTGTTTGTCTGCCTGTCTGTTTATGTGCAGGATATCTCAAAAAGTTGTGGACAGTTCCGGATGAAATTTGGTGGGCAGGTTGGGTGTGTGACAAGGACGAACTGATTCGATTTTGGTGAAGATTTAGATCCGGATCCGGCTACGAGAATTTTTTATGTGATTCTTCACCATCGAGAGATCGGGCCAACACGATATGTAGCATGATATCTCCAAAAGTTGTGCACGGATTCGGACGAAACTTGGTGGACACGTTGGATGTGTGGCAAGGATGAATTGGTTCAATTTTGGGAAGATCCCAATTTGGATCTGGATACGATAACTATTTAATTTTTAAAGTGATTCTTCACCATTGAGAGATGGGGCCAAAAACGATATATAAAATGGTATTTCAAAAATGTAATGGGCCCGATATGTTGTCGTGGATCAGGCATTGTGTGGTGGAGGTATGCGCTCTACCGAGTGCCCTCTCGTTATTTTTTTTGATTAAGGCTCACTTGGCTGTGCCTGGATGGGTTTGAGGGTAGAGAAGTAGCAGCTGAAATGTGAATCCTTTCAAGGTTCCTCCTGATTACTTCATCTTTGCTTTTCTTCTTGTTTGGGTTCCTTCTGATGACTCCAATGCAGGACTGTACCTATTTGGTCTTCCATTTGATTTGAATTGAATTTATTTTAATCCCATTCTGAATTCAATTGAATCATGAAGAATAATAATTTTAAAAACGCCATGGGTCAGGGTCAGGTGGCCGATCAAAGCGGACGTCTTGTACCCACCCGGTCATCACTGCCAGCAGTTGTAAATTGGCAGTTCTAATTATGTCTCATTAATTATGTAACACACCAGTACACAAACACCAAACAAAAGCAGTCCTGGCGATGGTCTGCAATCTCTGATTGCTCTTTTTCTTGTTATTGTTGTTCTTCGTTTTTACTGACGCTCGCGAGATTGAATAAAGTGACTGTGAGATTTGGTACGGTGATGGCATCTGGTTCCTCCTTATGATCACGACAGTGAGGGTCTGAGTTGAGGCGTCGGTTAGTTAATGATGCAATGTTTGAACGGGAAATGGTGCGCGTATGCAAATCAGGTGGCTACCGCGCCGTGTCTGCCTGACGCTCCTGTGGCATTATTGATTCTGCGTGCATTCATGGCAGGTCTGTGTATGAAATAAAGGGAAGTAAAGCAAGTGAAAGAAACGAAAAAATAATTGGGTTGAAGACTAACTAAAAGCCCTACACAACGCATCTTGTCCCATGTTCCCACTAGACATATGGAAAGGAGGAGTTGCGGTTTTGTCGAGCCGCAAAAAAACCATTTTTGGCCCTATCTCTCAATGGTGAAGAAGCACTTTAAAAAGGATCAGATCCGGATTCGGATCTTCACCAAAAGTGAATAATTTTTTTCCTTGTCACATGCTCAACGTGTCCACCAATTTTCGTCTGAATCCGTCCACAACTTTTTGAGATATCGTGATATATATCGTTTTTTGCCCAATCTCTCAATGGTGAAGAAGCACTGAAAAAATTCCAGCAGCCGGATCTGGATCTTCACCAAAATCTATATCAGTTCGTCCTTGTCACACACCAACCTGCCCACCAAATTTAATCCAGATGTATCCGCAACTTTTTGAGATATCCTGCACACAAACAGACAGACAGGGGTGAAAACATAACCTTCTTCCACCTTCGGTGGCGAGGTAATGATGAAAATATATAAATGAAAAATAAAATGCAGGTGAGCGACCTGAGACAATGGGGAAGCACGGTTCATTTTTTGCTTACAATGTGTAAGCATACCCCGCTTGTATACTAGTGTATATACAGTATATTTAGGGTGCCCTTAAAAATGAAAGCTTGAAATATGTTTCTCTCATCCCCTAATTTGTTCCATTCCGAGTATGAACAATGTGCGCCAAATATTTTTGAAATCAAAGAATATTTAGAGGTCTCCCTCAGAGTTGGAAATTTTACCATCATGTAATACACAAACACAGCCACAGCGACAACTTCCATCAAAACATTGGTTATGCCTGTATAAAATTGTATATTGTGCAGGCATAAAGTACTGTTTGATGGAAGTTGTAGCTGTGACTGTTTTGTCTCAGTGTTGCAACCCCTCTCCCCATCCCCTGCACCACTGTTGGTTGCCAGTTCAGTTCAGTGTGGCTCAGGCTGTGTTTCCGCGTGGTTCTCTGTTGCTCGCTCTTCATTGCATCATTGTTTTTCGTGGCATTGTGATTTGATACATTGGGTCCATATTTGATATTTGATACATTTGCGCATCATTTACTTTCTTAGGATGAATTCGAAAATAAGTTGTATTTGATTGATTCTGTTGAACCGGAAATAAAGGGCACAAAAATTGCCATCCTACCGCAAGGTTTTGGGCATTTCCTGTTCTTAAATTTTGGAAAAGAAACAAAGCACCGGGGATGCCAGTCGCAAAGCAATACAGACCATGAAGGTGTTATGGGATAAAGCCAGCATCCCAATATGAGTTGACCAGCTCCAGCATTAAGAATCTGGAGGCGCTCTTCGTGGAGTGGAAAACTCTGAAAAAAAACATCAGAACAAGAGCAGTGCATCCCACAAGCAGAAAAACAGGAGTTTCAAAAGTGCTTGGAAGATCCCTTTGACCTTGCTCATGTGGATGCACTGGGCCTGATGAAGAATCCTGAGATCGAATTCCTTGTAGCCCAGCGACAGAAGGGGAGGCCAGGCTGCATCGGCTCTATGGATATGGTACAGTCCCGGAAGGACAAAATAGCTCTGAAAAGGTCAGAGCAGGCTGCCAGACGATGGAAGATGGTACAGGAGCAAGACGCTTCAACCATCCAAACGGTGCTGGTAGCACTTTATCAAGTGCAGGAGAGGAGATGGATGATCACAGGGAGAAGGAAGGTGCAGTCGGGGGTGCTGCCACTGTGTCTGCTCCGAAAGGAGCCAGGAAGAATATCATGACACCTCAACTGGCTGCTGCCCTCGACCGGACGCAGATCTCCTCTAGAGATGCGACCTACGTTGTTATTGAGGCCGTTGCAAGCCTTGACCATGATGCTACTGACTTAAACATCAATCAGAACTCCATCCACAGATACAGAGCTCGCCATAGTTTGGCTCACTCGAAAGGTTTGAAGGAGGAGCTCTCCACCGATGTCCCCCTTACCATTCATTGGGATGGTAAGCTCATGGAGGACCTGACATTCCTAAAAACATGTTGATCACTTGCCTGTCCTCATGTCTGGCTTGGAGTTGAGCAACTATTGGGTGTTCCAAAGCTTCTATCTGGAACTGGAGAGGTGCAGGCAGCAGCTGTCATCAAGTGTCTCGAAGACTGGAAGATTGCCGACTGTGTTCAGACATTATGATTCGACACCATAGCATCAAACACAGGTCATCGATCTGGTGCCTCTGTTCTCATTGAGAAGAAACTTGAGAGAGACCTTCTGTTCTTTGCCTATCGGCACCATGTGTTGTAACTTGTTATTGGAGCCGCTTTCGAGACTACCATCGGGGATCGTCGACGAGGACCTGAGATTCTCCTGTACAAAAGGTTCTGCAGTCACTGGCAGTACATTGATCATCTTAAGTTCAAGCCAACTTCAACTTATCCCTTGTGACGAGCCTAGTGGCATCCTCACAGGATGAACTGCTCGATTTCTGAAGAAGACAAAATGCCCATCTTCGTGACGATTACCGGGAGTTCCTCAGCTCAGTACAATCTTCCTTGGTGGCACCCCAGAGCGTGGAATCAAGTTCACAGCTCCTGGAGCAATGCATCACTCTTGATGGATGGTGAAGGTGCTCCATTCGATCAAAATGTGGCTTCTTCGGTGCAGTTCGGATGCCACCATCAGAGGAGAGAGAAGTGCATAATCTCGCAGTTTTTTTCTGTGCTTATACAATGTGAGCTTGGAACACGGATCCTTAGGCAGTGGGAGCCCCCTGAAATGACTTTCATCTCATGAAGGAACTGATATGTGACCAACATCAAGGGATTTCCACTGCCATCAGACAAGAATCTTTCTCTCCACCTCTGGTACCTGTCAGAGGAACTCGTGGGGCTGGCCTTCTTTGACGACAGAGTACCTGAGGCAATGAAGAAACTCATGATCAAAGCCTCGATGAAGATGCCATCAACCATTTACGAAAGAGTCCATAATTATCTTGAGTGGCATTTGTTGATGATAGTAAGGGCCTGAGCAATTTGTGATGAGAAACACAAAGGCCCCTTCACTCACGTCCAGCTTCCGGATGAGTTCCTTCTCAAAGATCCGGAGAGCTGGCCGGTGGAGACTCCTTCAAGAAAACACTGCGGGTCATGGAGATCCTAGCCATGGTCAACGACTGAGCAGAGAGAGAGAGAGTAGCTCTCATCAAGAGTTCAACAAGACGTTGACTCGTGGAGAGGAGGAGCTGCACATTCCCCTCCAAGTGGTCGCTCAATCACAGGCGAGAAGTTTCCCAGACTGATCATAAGCCAGCCACCTTAACCGTTAAGCCAATACCAAGCTATTAGTATTGACTTGTTACTACACAGCTTTACGATGTTCACAAATTTCATGAGTTGGGCATTTTATCGAGTTCTCTCGTTCCATCAAGTCATGTCTGACTTCTGATGACATCTCCTGATTAGATTTCTCCAACATCCTATCCTGCACTGCTTCCTGAAGCTCTGGCAAACACAGCTTGGTTGAAACGTTTACCCCATCCATACAGCGCATACAATATCGAGAAGGTCTCTTCCTCTTTCTCTCCTCAATCATACCCAACCAACATCGGTTGACTCTCCAGACTTTCATTTTCTGCACACATGGTGTGTCCAAAGTATGACATTTTTAGGATTCGTTTATTTTATCTGTCATTTCAGATAAGGTTTTACCTCACCTAAAGCCTTCACTTTGGTATCACCTCCAAATACATTTGTGGTGTGCTCTTACTTTTTCAATAATGGTGGTACCATATGACCAACCTCTAGTAGACAAGGCTCAGGGTCTGATGTTTTCATCACTGATTGGTATTCATCTGAACAGTGCACAGCATTGTGTGTCTGGTGTTAAATTTCCTCTCCTGAGGTTGGTTGGGGGTGCATCACATGACTGTAACATGCAGAAGGTGAGACAGAACATCGGTTTTCATCATGGAGATCAGTAGCATCCTGCAAAGCACCTCTCTCTTACCCCGCTGTTAACACTTCGCCTGCGATGTGAGCTGGCTTGCTTTAAAAGTTCTTCATATGAACCATTATCAACAATGATTCTGGCAAGCATCATAACTGCATCACCTGCTATTAATTTAGTGATTCCTTTTCTGATCAGCAGTACATCTTCCCAAGGAAGCTCAGGGGTGGGCCGTGGGGGTGGCACAGTGCGTTCTGAGGAAAGGAAAAAATGTCTGAATTAAAACTATGACAAACATGCTATGCCAGGATCATGTTCAGAATGATGAAAACAAAGGAGATTTGAAAACAATAGTCTTCCAATAATGTGAAGAAAATCAGAATAATCCTACTTTCTACACAAATAAAAGGCAAATGTATGTGCGTGTGCGTGCGTGTGTGTGCGTGTGTGTGTGTTGTGTGTGTGTGTATGTGTGTGTATGTCTGTGTGTGGTCTCCATAATTCCAAAACTATAAAACCTAGTGCCTGAAACTTTGCATGCAATACAAAGAAAACTCCAAGGAAGTGCAAGAGTGAAAACTGGATGTTTGGGTTAATTAAAACACCCTCTTTGAAGATAATTAACAGCCTTATTTAATTATATCCTTCATCAGGCGATCTTAGCCACCTTGCTCTCTGGGGTCTTCAGGCATTTCCTTGTAACTCGCTGAGGTCTGAAGTCGCCATGTTTTTTTGCCTGCTCAAACCTTAGCCTTGACTTTGAACAGGCCGCAACGATTTCTTAACGATAAAGTTTTTTTCTTCACTTTCCTCACTCATATTCGAATGCCTGTTAATCATCGCTATGAATTGCTGGGTATATTGCAGTGCTTATAAGTGGCTGGAGACGCACAGCGTTCGTGGCCTTTTTCATTTGCGCATATGATAACCGAGAGAATTCTTAAAGGTCCCCTGACATGCAAAACTTTCTGGTTATTTATATATTAACTTGACCTTCCTAGTGAAGAAATCACCGTTTTTTTTTAATCCAAAAATGATAATTAGAGCAATATTTCGATCATTTCCTGGTGCTTTTCACACTTGTGCATGCCCCGCCCCTAAAAAAAGTTGACTTCAGCGAATCGCAGCGTTGACGTCACATACAGAAACTCGCCACAGAGTGGATTGAACTCGAGATCTCTAGAGTCGAGACCAACGTTTCTCAACTTTTTTACTCTTGTGGAACCCTTGAAATAGTTTTCAATCTCAGGGAAACCCCTGCAATAAAAATTTTATATACCATTATTAATATCTAAGCTCTTTATATTTTTAACGTAGTTCAACGTGGTAAATATAATATATTTTTTTCGGATAACCTGGTTTAAGAAAAAAATGACCCCTTTTTGTCAAATGTATTGGGCAATGAAAAAAAAAAACATTACTGCTCGTTTAATGAGACCTCACACTCGAGGTTTTAATTCACAAAAAAAAATTTTTTTTTTTGTGTTGAAAAAACGTCATTTTGAAAGTGTTTGTCAACACCGAGTCTGTTTGACAATTAAAAAACACACTCATGTAACTTGATTCACGAAACTTAAACAAAATAAAGCCTGAAGGAATAAGAGTAAACAGAAGAACTAAACTTGAGAGAGCGAGAGAGACTTCGCGCTAGAGCAACAGAGAAGATAGATGACAGCCGTGCATGCGTCCCATACTGGAAGTCAGTCACACAATGATACACAAATCCGCCGCGTGCAGGACGTCACTAACCAGTGAGGGCGTTTCACACTGGCGCCCATATAGACAATCGTTAAATACATTCCCTATGGTTGTCATAATTGTAAATAATACAAGAGGTTGAAAGCCTCTATTATAATAACAAGGAGTTTCCAACAATATGGCCGTACGTGTATAGTAAAATTACGCAAATATTAAATCAAACAAAACTACTCAAAAATACATTAGCCTATTTTATTACTGTTTCTCGCGGAACCTAGCGACCTCTTGTCGAGAACCCTAGGGTCAGGGAATCCCGTTGAAAACATCTGGTCTAGACTAGTCCGATAAGTCCGTCGTCTCGTAGCCGGACCCGCTAGGCCGATAAATCCGTCGTCGTCCGGTCCTTGCCACGAGACATGGGACGATAGGCAAAATCCGTCGTACGTCCGACTAGGCCGATAAATCTGACGTGCTGCTTTAGCTTTCTTTTATTATCTCTTTTCTCTCATTGTTTTCTTCTTCTCTCTCTCTCTCTCTCTCTCTCCTCGTCTCTCTCTCTCTCTCTCTCTCTCTCTCTCTCTCTCTCTCATCATTCTCTCTTTCTCCTCTCTCTCTCTCTCTCTCTCTCTCTCTCTCTCTCTCCTCTCTCTCTCTCTCTCTCTTTCTCTCTCAGTCTCTCTCTCTCTTCTTCTCTCTCTCCATCTTGTGCAGCCTGTGGCTGTGGTTTGCATCATTGGTTGGGACGCGGCTATGCCGCTGATGCAGTGTCCCCCTTACAGTACACTGGTGCTCCATTTTGCCGACCTCGGAAGGATGACAGAAGCTGAGTCAACCCTAGGATCCCAAGCCGCCACCCTCACCACTAAGCCAACACCAGGCTTATTGTTTCTCTATGGTGCTACATGACAACAGTAGGAATAAAATAAATAAAAATGCAACAGAACGTCAGATTTATCGACTAACTTGAGACAATTGTGTCACAAGGTGTGTTCTGCACACAAGTTTTCATTGTATCCGGACAGCGAGATTGCGTTCGTTTTATGCGGCGGAGAGATACAGCCGATGACATGCGCTGGCCTTGTTTGTGATTCATTCGCCGTGGTGCAACATGTCCGCTGCGCTGCGCTGGTCACGTCACTCACTAAAATTTTCTGATATCGAGCAGTATGCAAGTCGAATTTACATTATTGATTTATGAATAGGATTTAGTCTACACCAGTTGTTATATGCAAGTCTTCCTTCGATGTCCTCCTGATCATCAATGAATTCCGGGAATTTCATGCCAGTTTCCTCTGCTTATCCTGCTTCGGGCTCGAACTGCTTAAGGCCGTATTTCATTTCCGCTGCCTGAACTTCACCTCCCGCGACTACGTTATCCGACAATTCTCCATGTGATCAGAACAAAATCCTTCATTTCTCTCACACTTACTGTCGTTACCCAGACAAATGAAGTCCCATGCCATCCATTATTCAAAACAAATGTTCGATATTTAAAAAAGCAGAAATGAACGAAGCGATTGAGTCGACCAATCAAATGTGGAAACACCACAGAAGCCAATAGAATCACGTAGACCACCACCGAGTAATTAACGTGCAGCCTTTGTAAATCCTGTAGTTGAAGCC
>CM068961.1:104252197-104262415 GCA_035128595.1 Eptatretus atami | reverse complement strand
TAGGGAGCGATCATAACACAATGGAGACGCCCCTCCCCCTCTTCTGCGAAGAGGAAGAAGAGCCCTCCCACCCGTGGTTGAGCGGGGGATGGAGCACGAGGGCATGAGTCACGCCGGGAGTGGGGGAGGGGCGGATAGGAATAAAAAAGGGATACTCTGCTTTGTTCGGGTTGGCTTTTCAGTAGAGCTTCGGCTTCTGCTTTGGCTTGGCTTGGGTTAGGGAGGAGGCTTTTTGAAGGCTTTTTGAAGGCTTTCTGCTTTGGCTTGGCTTTTAGTAAGCTTTCTGCTTTGGAGGCTTTTTGGAGAGCTTTTTGCTTCGGCCTGGTTTTCAGCAGGCCTTCGGGTTCTGCTCGGCTCGGAGTTCTTGGTCCTCGCTTTGTTCATCGGAAGAGAGTTGAGCTGGTTGCTCGGCTCGAGCTGCTGGTGGTGGCTTCTTGCTCTTGGTTCATGTTGTGAGATGCTTTGTTCATCGGAAGAGAGTTGAGCTGGTTGCTCGGCTGGCTCTTCTTGTTTCGTGAGCTCTTTGTTCTCCGCTTGGTTCCCGGCTTGGTGCGACTCATCGGCCTCATCTTGGAGGTGGTTCCTCGGGGAAGCGACGCATCAACGGGAAGGATCGGCGCCTCGTCTCACCAGCCACATGTTCGGAAGCGCGAGAGATTCGCTGGAGCTCGGGAAGGATCGCGGTTCACGGCGATTGGATCCAGCTCGCTCTCGCTGGAGCCAGGGTCCGAACAGCTTGAAGACCAGACGAGGTGGAGAGGTTCGAGATAGGTTCTGGGTTTCAGCTCATCTGTCACTCCGAGCTGGAGTCCGTTATTAAAGGCATCAGCCACCATTTCTTGGGTGTGTGTGTGTGCGTACGTGTGCACACACACACAACAGCACAGCATGGTATATCCCAAACTCATTTATCAGAAGTAAACTGGATCGTCATATTACAATCTCAGAGTTTTCAGAACTTTTGTAAAAATGAAGTGGCACTATATAAGACGACGACTAACACAATACTATGCTCCTACAAACGCCGGTGCCCAGTGAATGGTTCAATGCCAAACGTGGCTGTATTCCACCACACAGAACATCGCCCACATAGCGACATTAGAGATGCTATGAAGCCAAACCGGGCACTTTGGCGCTTTTCATGGTGTTCCGCCCTGGCACCGCCGCCGCAAAACCTTCTCCACAAGAGATGAAACACATATCTATGAAAATCCGGTTTCCCCAATCTTGGCAGCTGGTCTCGAGGAAGGAACTCTACTGTGAGAGAATTTTGCAACTGTGCTTGTGAAATGGAAATTGTGCAAATTTTGACCTATCACGTTTCGCCCCCGGCACTTCAACTTTAAGCTACCGACAAGATTGTTGAGTCCCAGACCACATCAACACCAGGTCGCCCTTTAGCTTTCACTAGAGCCATCAGTCACCAACTTTCCTGTTAAGCTGTCATATACGCAGTTGTTACATTCACATAGTATAAGGGTCCTTTCCGGACAATTGTCAAGTGTGTGAAACTTGTTAACTACTTCAACAAAGGGCACCTGCCTTGTTAAATGAAGCGTAATATCGACTTTTTCATGCACCAAGATCCATCGTCCTTGGTAAGTAGGACCAGGATCCATTCGGAATGCAGCATCAGGTGTTTTTACTCTACTCTGTCAAATTTAGTTGGCACAAAACTATTTGCCATCAAGGCCGAGGTTGTTTGCAGTGCTCATACAATTGCCCAAAAATCCTGCAAAACCGGAGATAAAAAATTGCCACCTTTGCTGCAGCATTCAAGTATGTACTTAGCGCGTCACAAAGATGTTATGGACCTCTAGACTATATTGAGACAATATACTCAAACATGGAAAACGTAATCACGACCAAATTTCCGTCTGTCTGGAATGTCCTACGGTTTGTGCCCACACTTTATACTTTCCGCACCAGGACAAAATTCGTAGTTCATACAAATCTCAAGAATACGTCGGAGTCAAGTATGTTTAGAGCGTGTTTATACGGAAGTTTGTCATCTACCTTAATTTTCCTATACTTACTTCACAATAAAGGATGTGAAAATGAATGTTGGTATCTGATTTTGCAAAAATGAAGGCCTTCCATGTGTAAGCAAGGATTGTTAACTCGGCGAATGGTAGAAAGTGGACGTTGGGGTGACCGGAAGTGGACGTTAGTTTATGACTCGAAAGAATGTGTCGAAGCGGTTAGAGTGTTCATTGTGAATGACGTCGAAGACATGTTGACCAACTGGAGGTTTACGTCATCGTGGGCCGGAAAGGGGATGTATACAACCACACACAACCATGCTGAGAACAAAATGCTCAGCACCGTGCGCTTATAATTGTGTCTGTAATTTCCCCCAACACCGCCAAGTTTTCATTGGTTTTGGCTGCAGGGAATTCCCAAGGTTCAACATTTCATGAAATTTTCCATCTAGCTGCTCGTCAAGGATTAACTGCTAGAAAATGTGAGAAGTATCTTGAAATGAAATTTCAATTTACTACGTTCGCCTCCTGCCCTTTCAACGTTTAGCCAACGTGTAAATTACACAATTCCATGTCCTGTAATAGAAAACAATTCACAAGTTTCTCTACAAGTATCCTTGACGAGCAGCTAGACGGAAAATTTCAATGAAAATTTGCATACCTGGTAAATGTTCCTTCGGCAAAAACCAAGTGCAGATACTTGAAACGTCGCTGTATAGGGGGATTCAAATGTAAAAAGCTTGTTCACCATACAGTGCGGCTAAGTGGTGTAGGACGACCCGTTGAACTGCTCGTTCCCTGAGTAGCGCCGCCTTCCTGCAGCGTCGCAAACACTCACAAATCGTACGAGTGACAACCTTTATGTCAGAGAGGAAGCACCACCTCCGGTCAAATCCTTGACACCCAGGGGCAAAGCCTATCGATTTTGCTAGCAATGGTACCAAAATCATCTTTACTCATATGGGCAACCTCATGACTAAAGAACATTAAGGACAAACTTCGTGAGAGAAGGGTGATGACAAAATCATCTCCCGGCACACCCAAGTACGTCGATCCACTTGACCCGGTTCAACCCAACGTCACTTCCGGTCAGTCTGTACACGCCAACGTCTCACTTCCGGCAACCTCTCCAACGTCCAACTTGCGACGGGAACATCTTGATCCTCAATAATAGTAAAATAATACAAATATAAATATACCAGGATATCAAGGGAGAGGTGCGAGCGGGTTTCCAAGCGATGTGTACATCCACGCCTATAAGTCTCTTATGGTTCACGGATAACCCAAGCGGTCATCAGCTATTACCACAGGGTGGAAAGCTCAACGTCCACTCCTCAGGCGAAAACGTAGCAGAAGCTGCATTCTGGAGTATAGTATAAGGTGTAGGTGTGCAAAAGACGTACTTGACAGGGAAAGTGGACACGCATAGGCGTATACACAGTAATAGCGTACGCGAGGTACACACCGACTCTTCGTCGGCTAAAATACGTTGAAGGCCAGAGTTCCCATGAGTCGTAAAAGTGAACTGTGGTGTATAATTTCCATTTCAAGACGATTCGCATAGCTTGTTCTAAGCAGTAATCCTTGACGAAGCAGGTCATTGATTGGAAAACTGTTTTCGATTGAAATTTGCTCATAGGATAGCACCATGTTGGGAGAATAATCCACTCTCAAGTTCATGAGAAAACAGCTTTGAGGAGTGACAATACCAACATAGAGGTCGCCGCGATTACTATATCGCAATTCACAACCAGTAGTTGTAACGAATGTTGTCGATGGCGTCACACGTATGTGTTTGTGTGCTGTACGGCCCTTTGCATGGGCCACGTGACGGACCGCATTGCACCGACTAACCCTCCTCCTGAGAGTGCAGCGCGCACGTCAAGATAAACGATTACCAGTTCTACCGATCACATAAGGAAAACACAACTCCCACAGCGATTTCAGTAAAACTAGCGCCTCCACTCCAGTGAATATAACACATAAGTTGCTCAACAACTGGCTCGAAAGAGTATATCTGATAAAAGGTGTGGTGTGCCAAACAAGTATAGCTATTAACAGAGATAAGTGGACATAATGTTCATGGGGTACGCAAGTTGAGCAATGTCTTTAGAGCGATTTTATACACGAACAACTCCTTTCTCGGCTAAAACATTCAATGCCGACAGACTCAGAAAGAGGGTCCAATTTTGAGAGTTCTAATTTCCACGATTTGGGCACTTGTAATCGACTGCAAACAACCCACTGATGGCAAATAAAGGTTTTGCCACTAAAATTTGACAAGCTCGAGAAGTAAACAACAACCTGGAATCTGCTGAAGTCAAGCACCCGCCGAGATAGGAAGCAGGATACCTGGACGACTCGAGACAAGGCGCAATGTATATTTTTGAGATGAGAGCACATATGTGAATCGTGCGTGCTTGCTTGCATCCGTCCAAGCACATAGGAGTGCCTGAGAGTACAACAGCGTTGACACTCAAAACTGAGAGAGTTTCGCTTGTGGAAATTGCCTATAAAAAAGATGTGGATTGTGCACAAGTAGAGTAACTTAACAGGAAGTGGAATGAATATGATAGAGAGAGAATAAAGGATTCATATCATAGAAGTCTGTCAGCCGGAGAAGAGTGTGCAAGTGGAGGCCGAGGAGTGACACAAGCTAGTATATCTTTGAAACTGTTCTTTTCATTTACAACTAGAACAGAGCAGGCAATCATTATCCAAGCAGTAATCCAGATCGAGCCGTTGTCCCTTATCACCTTTGGAAACATGTCATCAACTCGCACAATTTTGAGGGGGATACCTTTTGGGAGTGGTGGGCGGGATGGGGGTAGAATGTTCCCTGCAGCGGTGAAAACCAAATGACACCAAACTACCGAATTAACGCGAAATCAAGAACTTTGACTCCGCAAGCGGCGGATATAACACCCGAACGTGTGTGTGAATCTTGGTATGCAGCAGTTTTCTATCAGTCACACATCCACCTCCACGTCCCACTCTCACTTCTAAAGGAAATGCGAGGTGATGACAAAGTTCCGGTCATCTACAAAAGCAGCGTCTCAAGCAACTCGGTGGTCCCAATCGTGTTTTGGAGGGATCATGTTGTTTGATTTTAACACATAGCTGCACCAAAATAAATAATAAGGAGTAATGTAATACAATAAAGAATTATACGACAACTTTAATTATCAAAGCAGTAATACTTCACGCATCTGATACAGGTGGGCAAATAGGATCTTTTTATTGAATACGTAAATAGGACATTCGTGCAAAAGTACAAAATAGAAGTGACACACAAAAGTCTTTTTGACAAGGATAATAACAACGACTAAGAAAAATTTCATTAGATATAGCGCAGACTGCTAATAGGACTTCCTAACTCCGTATGCCATGATCTCAGTAGCATCATGATAATATATGTAAATAATATCTGAGTAAAACAACCGATTTGGGGTTTGTCTTGAGATTTTTTATGTGCGATAGTGAGACTTCAAAAATCGACGATACA
Organism: Eptatretus atami; assembly: GCA_035128595.1. Classification (NCBI taxonomy): domain Eukaryota; kingdom Metazoa; phylum Chordata; class Myxini; order Myxiniformes; family Myxinidae; genus Eptatretus; species Eptatretus atami. The sequence continues at coordinate 104,256,928 of CM068961.1, read as the reverse complement.
TTATAGATTATGGCGAAAGTAGCATTAAATAAAGCTTAAGGACGCGTATTTGCAGGGTTTTGGCGTCAGTAGTATTGTAGTGTAGTACCATATAATATTTGTAAGTCATGAGTAGTATCCTCGGTGCTGAGAGTGGATATGTAAAAGGCCATGCAGCGAGGATAGAGGTGGTAGTAGGTAGCTAAGTGGTGGTTGCCACCTTGGGTATTCACTCCAGTTGGGGCACACCCAACCTCATTACGATTCGTGAGTGGCGACACAGGTATAAGCAACAAATCCAAGGAAATGCCTTCAAAGTAATCTGAAACTATTAGAAAAGATCAATAGCAGAATACGTTACCTCTGCCACTGGTCAATATGTATTACATGAAACCCCGGGTTCCGTGAAAATTCACGTATTAACGAGTGCATCCATGAAAACATAGACTGTTAGCTCTTCTTAGTAAAGAATGTAGAGGAGCTGTGACGATATCACGAATCTTTGGCTTTGTTTTAATACGTTCACCTAGACCGGGGATTTGTTAGGTCAGGGTTAGGCTTTGAGAAGAATCCGCAGTCCGAACAAGAGCGTCTATGATCGTCCCAAAGTGGGATATGCCGATCTCCGAGCAGAGGATATACCCAGTCACATGGTAATGGAGGATAGGCGAAGGTTGATGTCCTCGTGTGTCCATTGCGCGAACGCCTTCGGCGAACATATCTGAGGCGGAAACTTATCTGGGTTATCTAGGTGAGAATGTCCAATGCTACAAACTCCCCAAGGCAAGTTTCTCAGGGCAAAAGTTTGCGTATGTCAGGCAATAGCGTGAGGACTCAAAGCTCTGTACCTTCGAGATACCGTTGACACTATGAACTTTGTGGCCGGCGTTATGATAATATTACGCCAGAGATTGTCAACGCTGAATCATGTCGTTTTCACAAGAAATTTGATTTGCTTTTACTGTCCAGTCCCCGTTCTGGTCTAGGTGTAATACCAATTCATCCCATAGCGCTTAAAATCTCTGCGGCAAGGTGGTACCATACAAATAATAAAAGATATAGTAATTTCTGTTCTGGTGTTTAAAAAATCCAAGTACGTCCTATCCCATCTATATACTTTCGCATAAAGTACGAAATACCTTGGTGGCACCGTGAGTTCCAAACATTTGAAGATGCCGTAAAGGAATGGCAGGTATATCCAGACTGGGTTTCACCTATTCCACTCTTGACTTTCGCCATTATAGCACGAGCTGCTTTCACTCACAATCAAGGTGATCAAAGTGAGATGACCCTGTAACAGCGGGAAACGCGCGATCACAATAAATATGAAACGTAAGCTGTGTAGAAAGCGGATAAATCCGTTGCCTATGATATTGCCGTAGCTCCTCGCTCGTAGCTGAAACACAAACTCGAATGCAAGAAGGATTTTAGAAGACCGTCATGCAAATCGACCATCACTTTCCAGGAACGATTTTTGCGTATGAAAACAAGCTTTCTACTGGAGCTCTAACTCCATATGAGTTAACCATGATGGAAATTCTATCGCGCGCTCGGCTGCTGTTGCTTGAAATATTTCTGGGGGCGCTTCAGAGGACAAAACAAACGCGATCGTACACAACTCATAGTACTAATAAAACAGAAGCAGACAATGACCACACATCAACATCCCCGGGGCGGGGCGGGGGAGGGGGTGCTTTAAAAATTGCACAGGTGCAATCAATCAGACAATCAATTGAATTTCTCTACTCGTGTTCAGAGGATAAATATTTCAGTCGTTTATTCCACAACTAAGTAATTGCACAATTATATTTATTCCTCAAGTCTTGTTCATAGCACAAGTAAGTAGTGTTAGTCCACACACAAAATGCCAAGCAGAAACCGGAAGCATCATTATGGTTTTACGGGCCTTCCGTGGGAGACGTTTTTCCAATTTCAACAACACAGGGAAAAATTCATTGTTACACAGAAAACCGTGTGAAAATTTGTCAAACGATCCACCACTGGCAATAACAGTATACAGTATAGTCCAATTTCCAAACGGGACAGTGAGAATAATTATAAATTATTAAATACAAGAAAGCGGTGCAATTCCTCATAGCCAACCAGAGGCCACCTTTTTTCAACTTTCAACGATTGATCCAAAATAATTAATTACAGTACACGACAAACGGTGTAATTTGTGAAAAACCACCAGATGGCGTATATATGTATAATGCAACTTTCCACGATAGAGGCAACACAATGATTGCACAGATAACCTGTAATTCCCAAATAAATCGTGCAAAGAGGGCGCATCAGTTTTTTTTTCCAACTTGGAACAGGAAAGTGAAGGACCTGGAGCACGAACGAAATCGTGTACTTCCTCAAGTTTGTGCAGCAGACGGCACGTCATTTTTTGGAGTTAACTGTGACAGGAACGGATGGAAAACCGGCATCAACTGGTTGCCATGGCAACCACTGTACATGACGAACCGTATGTCGAAGACACACAACCGTGCTTCCATGTTTGGACTGCATGGCATCTCTGGTTGCCATGGCAAACCACTGTACATGACGACATATGTCGAGACTGCACCATCTCCACGGTCTGTACCTAATGCACCAAAACACGAACATGAAAAGTTAAAAACTTGGGGGAATTAGTTGTGAAAAGGAACGCATTGAAACGCATCCTGGTTGCCAATGGCAACCACTTTAGATACGAAACGTATGTCGAAGACACACGTCTCCGACGTCTGGACCTGCCAGCGGCATACTGGTTGCCATGGCAAACCACTGATACATGACGAACCATAATGTCGAGACTCACCGTCTCCACGTTATGTACCGACGGTAGCAAACACGAAAACGGAAATTAAAAACTTGGGGAATTTACAGTTTTCTACAGGAACGCATGAAAACGGAGGCAATCCTGGTTGCCATGGCAACCACGGCAACCACTTGAGAATGACGAAAACGTATGTCGAGAAACACCGTCTCCACGGTCTGTACCTCGTACCGAAACACGAAACGTGAAAGTTGAAAATTTGGGATTACAGTGTGAAACAGGACGCATGGAAAACGCATCTGGTTGCCATGGGCATCCAGTTGCCATGGCAACCACTGTACATGACGAACGTATGTCGAGACCACCCGCCTCCACGTTCTGTACCTACGTAGCAAATGGGAACGTGAAAGTTGAAAACTTTGGAGTTTAAGAGCGGACAAGAACGGATGGAAAAACGGCATCCTGGTTGCAATGGCAACACTGTACATGACTAACGTATGTCGAGACAACACCGTCCCACGGTCTGTATATGTACCAAACACGAAAACATGAAAGTTGAAAACTTTGGGAGTAGAGTGCGGACAGGAAATTCCATCATAGTTTTGTCTGTGCCGTATTTCCAAAATTGTCTTGAAAGTGTTTGGTGCTGACGGCTCTCCCTTGTATCTCTGATAGATAAATGGAGAGAACCTCAACGATATCGGAAAACTGAACTCTTGCCATCAAGATGTAATCTGTGCTTATTGAAAAAATCTGGCAGGGTAATATTCTCTGCACTCTCTCAAAGCCGAGAACAATTATCTCATGCCAAAATTCCCCAATTTGTGCTTGTTTCTGGATCCGAGCAGATGTGAAGGGATACTGTGGGTGGATGGTACATAGAACAAACCCACTCGCCCACTTGTGTAAGTGTGTGCAACTGTTTTCAAGCTACATTCAAGTCATGCCATAAAATTGACATTCATGCAGTGATTAACTGAGTAATTGTTCAAATATCATATCAATGATGCTGCTAGCTTCAGAAACAGTGCTTGTGGATTCTGACACTTCTGTACTTGATTAGTAAGATCTTCTATCAGGAACTTGAAATTCATGCCTACCACTTGATGAGTCAAAAATACAAAAACGATTTGCTCATAACTGCAAATTGGAAGAAGCAAAGGCTATGAACGGCAGAATGTATCTGTCTGCAGAAATGTTGTCAAAAACCTTGTAAAAGTACGGAGAAAGATTCACAGTCCTCGGAAATAATTTGTACTGCTGCATTAAAAAAATCCAATGTGAGTTTTCCAAAAGCCACGAATATCAAAAACAAGAGTTGTCCTGCTCTTGCTGACTGCTGTCGGCACTAATCTGATAATCGATTTTGATTTCCTTTAATTCACCAAAAGAATTTGAATAAATTCACGAATGATAAATCTTCACCAATGATTTTCCTTTATAATAATATTGTTGTGGATTTCCCCTTCGCATGGGACGCTGCCATCGGCCCAATGCGGCCGCACGCGCCCACCAACGAGCAATCCAGTCGTAGTTCCGGATAACGCCGAAAAACTCCAGCTACGGTGTTGTAACCACACCATAAGATCAGCCAACTCTTCTGTATCAATCGCCAAATTACGATATCAAAAACCGTGCAGACAGCCGGGGACTACACCTAAACAGCCGCTTAAGCAGCTCATTCCGTATGCGATTGCCGAGGGGGGGGTTATTTTATCGCAAGCCCGTGGACCAGATTAGTTTTATGGCTTATAAACACAGCTAACATTCCGAACGCTCCATGGCAGTGCGATGTGAGGAGGGACGCCAACGAGCAGGTGACATTTAACAAATGGGACATGTTATTTCCACCACAGGCATGCCAATGATGGGGGGATGGGGAAAAAACAACGAAGCAAAAACCTAAGCCGCATTCTATTATGAAAAATGTAAAGAATCAACCGGCACTTAAACAGTTTTCCTACTTATTAGACGGGCCACACACA
>CM068961.1:104175642-104187527 GCA_035128595.1 Eptatretus atami | reverse complement strand
ACGGTCTTCCACAGGTGCTTCTGAAGCCAGAGACGACGCCCAGCTGCGGTACCGCACCACGGAGCCATTTCCCCCCCCCCCCCCAAAAACGTATTGTGCACATTCGTGCAATCAAGTACCAAATTAATGAGACGGAGCCTCAACTCCTCTCCCTTCTGTCATACTTTTCTCTTCATCTGGTTTCTGTGTCTGTGTTGAGTGCGTGTGTTTGTGTGTCCTCGGCCTCACTTAAGTAATGACTGTTAGAAGATTGTTATACTTTCGCAAAACTTCGTTTGCGGAAGGGTATTGTATTGACCCCTGTGATTTATTATTTGTAAATATGTGTGCGCGACACATTTGCCGCAAAAATGCTTTGGCCGATTTGCATTTTGAAATTTTTCAGAGATGATGTTGCAGTTACTCAAGACGCCAGGCGAAGGCTTTTGGGAAGCAACGGGATTAAAGGTCAAGGTCACAGTCACGAAAAGGTCAGAATTCGTTTTTTTTTTCGTCCAAACGCGGATCAATTTTTTTATGCGAACTAGTGGCTGCGGCGAAGTATGCGGCACTCTTACGCATGCCCGTTCTAGTTTTATCATATATTGTATTATTTTGCGTTAAGTCTTCTCTGTGTCCCCTTTGTAAGTTCCTTGTAAATAAATCATTATTTAGAATGTTCCCCATCTCGGTTTTAGTGTGGTTTCCTTCATTGATCCAGCATGGTCCAAATCCTTAAGCATACCGGGACTTTATTCCCCAACGATCCGTTCCTTTTAGCTGGTAGTCCTTGGCAGTGTACGCTCGGCTGCATCCGAATCCGGTAAAGTGATCCGATGCGGGGAGTTGATCTGGGTTCGGAACAAGGCGTACCGAGGCTGGTTCCGGATTAATTAATCATGTGATTCAATTAGGTAACCCGATTAACCCATAGACAGGGAGGAACCTAGGTCAAGCGGTTTGAGTTTATTGGCATCCACGGTCGGTTTAAAGAGACCCGCAGAGTCACGGAATTATCCTGTGCGACGGCTTACAAAGTCCGGAGACGTCTGTGGGAGCCGAGGTAGCTTTCCCCCCTAGTGGTGCTCTTCACCCGACACCCGCCGCAAAAATATAATAATCTGCTCCCTCCGGCAGTGTCAGTGTTAAACCCCTTGCACTATTCCCGTGTATGCATTAAGGGTTGGGTTAAAAGGAAAATTATTTTTGAAACCATGATTTGGCCCTCGGTGCCCCAAGCATGTATTTCCAAATTTGGTGGAGATGGGCCCATGCAGTTTCGATCTAGCAATAACCATACATACCATATGCTATTGCCTTTTTAGTTATGACTAGCAGAGGACCTGCCCGACAAGGCGATCTTGTTCCAAGCATGAAACACCTCTATTGGCATACCTTTATGTGGTGGTGTTAGGCATACTGTAAAAAGCTCTGTTAAAGACAAAACACCCTCTAGGTTACATGCATGAAAGCAAAACAAACTGCATACTTGCTTACCTAGTCCATCCATTGGGCAATAAACTCTGTGCAGAGTTTGGTGCTGCCTAAAGCAGTCTCCTTGGCTGATTGATACATTCCTGGAATGGTCACACACTTCCGACACAGGATACCAGCGAAGCTTTGACACTACATTTTGCTCGACTTCAGAAGATGACAGCGAGTCAATCCCACCTTGAATTAATTCAACAAACGAGGGTTATTTGAACTCAGGAATCCTAGATTCGCATAGCCCACCACCTAAACATCAGCTCACACCAAGCATATATTGCTTACAGTAATTCAAAACACCATCACTGGCCTGACACCGATGGAACAACGTGGGGGTACAGAAGAACTGGACTGTATATCGTGGAACATGTATACCCCTCCCCACCTTGTGAGCATGTTGCTGCATGATACACATATACATAGAGTAATTTGCACTCCCCCTCTCACCACAAGCAGACCATGGCAAAGATCAAAAACACTCCTATACTAATGAGTCATGCTGAATCCAATGTAGAAAGTCTGGCTGTAATCAGCCCCAGAACTGTAGAAGGAGTCGTGCGTTCAAACCAACAAACCAAAATTGAAAACCTCATTAACGTAGAGGTGAGTGACACTTGGCGAAAACGAATGCACTCGTAGAGCGCAACCTCTGCAGGCTGAAAGATTACATTTTGTATGCCACTGATAGGTTGTATCTGGAATCCATACCTTAACCAAATCTAATATGGCTTGTTCTTGCACTAACCAACTCTTCCACCTCGTTTTGTGACAAGTCATCCACACCTTTCGAGATAACATTGCATTAATAGTTTTTGGCCCCATTTTCTCAATTGGTGAAAGAATCACTTTGAAAAAAATTCTCAGATCCGATTCGGATTCGAATTCTTCAACCAAAAATTAGTTGTTGCTGTCTTGGCTGGTCGACCTACAACACAAAAAAAAAAATTCAGACGATTGCCTGAAAACTGTGCAAAAACTGATGACAAAAACAAGACAAACAAGACAAAATGCTACAGATCAAATCCTTTGGCGGAAAAGTAATTTTTTTGCCAAAGTAACAAACAAACACACGAACACCATCCGTTAGTTTTATAAGAATGTATGTTAGTGTGTTTCTGCTTGAAAAACATAGGCATTTATTTAAGAAGTATCGTCTCCTTTAATATGTTATATTCGATATTGTTTTTATTTTAACAAGACTAGCATTGAATTTTTATTACTTATATAACTTAACTTGCAACATCTCTCTGAGATGCCTAACTGGGTTTGATCCCTACCGACTGTTGTCATGGTGGCACTTGTTGTATGAAAACAGAGCATTGTAATCAAAGAGGCGCGTGCGTTTTGCGGAGGGTAATTAACCTGGTTGTCTCAGCGTGTTTCCTTTATTAGTATGGGCCAGAAGATCACATGGAATTGAAAAAACGGAAAGAGGCAGTATGCAGTCCTGACAAGAATTATGAATTCCTGTCTGTTACTTACAAAAGGGCATCTGAATCAGCTTGCATAGCTGTGCTCCGCACAAATTATTACAACCAGCATAGTGCACGTCTGCATTCACGGAAAGGAACTTACACATCGTACTTACATTAAATTTAATCAGGATTGATTATGTTAATACAAGCAGATCAAATGGTTTAACACGATTGAACAATCTGCACGAAGGCTTTGCTTTCCACGCTGACTACTTTGTACATCTCAGCTGGAAACTGACGCTTGGCTTAATCTCTTTTACAGGGGTAGGTGGGCCGCACAAGCGGAGGTTTCATATCGTATTATATTATGCTGTCACTAAATGTCTAATTAAGTTCAGGAGTGCGGTACATATGCAGGGGAGAGAAAAGTAACTCACGAGTAAAAAAAAGTGAAGATGTAGAACTCAAAGTTACAGGTACATCGTACATATATATATGTCATTGATGTTTGACTCTTGACGGCACTAGTAATAGTTAAAGAAAAAGAAGAATCAACTCCGTAGATTGCAGCATCACTCACAATGCAAAACACCAATTGCGTTAAGGAAAGGACAATGTCATGGCCTTCTAAGTTAGGTATTTCATTTAGGGCGCGACATGTAATGCACTAATTGGCATAGCTGAGCCCAGCGAGGTGGAAACAATCACGGATTCGCTTTCAATCAATTCCATCCTCATCTATTTTTTCTACATTTACCTGCATACTTTACTTGCATTCAAAACTGAGCATAAACAAATTGAGTTTGAGCTTCCATTTATGGTTTTAAACGTCGTTTGTTAAGAAAAAGCCTCTGTTTGAGTACGGAATTCCGGCATTCGTAATATGTTGCGCTCACACACCAGTCATTGAATATTTTCGTATGTGTTCTTGGACTTAAATCGACTACCTTATTACACTCTTACCTGCTTGATTAATGTTTGCGAATAAATAAGCGTGAACATTTCGAATTGTGGCTGGACATTGCAGCTCAGAGTACATACTCACTTTAAAGCTGCAATGTCTCGGTTGTTCCCCACCCAAATAATCAACTACCCTTCTAGTTCAAACTGCACTACCCTTTGGATGGACAATTTAAGCTGAGTAATCCTATCTTCTTACAATTCCTAGTGGATGTTTAAAGATCACATGGTGTCTTTTTGTAATAGTTGGGCATTGTAGAGATGCAGTGGACTCTGGCTAATTCCAAATTCCTTCCCTACTACTGATGGGAAAGGAAATGGCAAACTACTCATGTATTCTCTACACAGAGACGTGTTCATGCGATCCGCCGATTGTCGGGATAAGACTATGGGACATTGGATTTGATTGGATTAATTCCGTCATTTCACTTTTAATAAGAAAACCCTTTTCTACAACTTTCCAACATACATATAAAAAAACCCAAAACATGAAAATTGATAATCTAATGTGAAGGGACTTTTCCAGCGTAGCCAAGTGCCTTTTTGGCCAAAAGGGATATCAGAAACCTGATTGCAAGTTGCACATACGTAAATACCTCTGCCACCAAGGTGGACAGAGGTTAAATGTTCACCCCGTCTGTTGAGCAGATATCTTCCAAAAAGGTTAGAGACGGATTCTGACGGAACTGTGTAGACAGGTTGGTGTGTGACAAGAATGAATTGTTAACATTTTTGGTGAAGATCCGCGATCCGGATACTATAATTGACTTAATAAAATACTATAGCCTATAAAAAAGTACTTGGGATCTTCAACATGCATAGCTCGAGAAAAACTAATCTCCAAGTGCAACAATATCTGTGATGCTCAGAACTTTCCTGCCCTTTTAAAAAGCAAGAATAACAGCTTAAAAACAACCTGCCCCCCCCCCCACCCCCGCATAATTACTACCCAAGGGTGTCGTCAGGACCATTTCCCCAGCTTCATGCTGGCTGCAACATAAAAAAACAATAGGGGAAAAATCACAGAGAGTATAACATTACTGGGGTGTGCTATTTTTTACTCCCTTGGTAATTAATCACCACGCCACCCCTTTGTGGTACTGTTACACTAAGCCACAGATTCCTACTTATGATACATTTTGATTGCTTCCACTCGTCCCGGACCAAGCAAACTCTACACAATGCTAGACTTCCTAATAAACCATTCCACTACTCCCAAACACACCGTAACACTAATATATATATATTATATATATACATATATTAGTATATAATGCCCTAAGAAATGTTTCAATGCGTGTGCGTCAGTGTGTCTCCCCCATAACTCCAAAACAATTGAAACCTAGGTCAAGCCTAGAAATTTGACATGCATCGAAGAAAACTCCAAGAGAATTGCATGGCTGAAAATTGGGTGTTTGGTTCACTAAAACACCCCTTTTGAAAGATAATTTACGGCCTTACATATAATTAATCGTTTTATCAGGTGCCATCCCTCGCTCTGGGGTCTCAAAGTCATATCTGGGTTTACCTCGCTGGGGTCTGAAGCCGCTATGTTTTTGGCCTGTCTCAACCATACCGATGACTTGGAATGGGCTGCAACGATTTCGTAATGATAAAGTTATTTTTTTTCACTTCCTCACTCATCTTATGAATGCCTGTTCAATCATAAGCTATGAAATCTCCTGTATACATCACTTTTGTAAGTCTGTCATTTCAAATTAAGAGCATTTTCCTGATGTCAATTTTCCAATGATCTACCTCTTACGGATTCTAAGCAAGTATATTCATCAAAATATATTTCGCTTTGAGATTGGATATCGCCGAATAAGAATGTGTTTAAAATCTGGAGGAATCTGATAATTTAAAGAAATAACGAGTCTCTAACGAACTATAACAACAAGCAAGCATGGCCCTTCCTCAATGTATACACAAAAAATGAAAAATTCCAAATACAAGAAATACAAGGAAATTCTCAACACAGTGAGTCCGATTCAACCCATCAGCCTGCTGAAACACCAATACTAATTTATCCACATAAAGATCCAAGGAACGGAAAATGCAAAAAAAACCATCATTATTAATTAATTTATTTTATTTTATTATATTTTAAGTTTTTGGTATTTTTGTAATTTTTTTTTTGTATGTAAAAATATACTTTATTTTTCTTTCTCCCCCCCCCCCCCCCCAGAGGAGGGCATGGACTTGGTTAAAAACTATTACAATCAACCAACAAACACCCTTTGACAAGCCCCGCACCAAACATCAAACTTACCTTTTCAATGTTTGGAAATTATATTGAGTGAACAAAGATCTTGGAAATGTGCCAAAATTAACACACTTCATCGAGCAATTTTGATTGTATATGCATTCCACTGTTTGAAATATTGTGCCCTGTCCCTCAGAGGGACTGCTTATCTCTAGCATTCTGCCAGATCTGTGTCAATATTTCAGAGGTCTCATGAGTGCTCTACAATGTAAATCAAAGCAAATCTGAGTGAAAAACGGATGTTTAAAATAATTTATAATGTTTGCCGCAGACGCGAACGATGTATCAACATGACTGCGGCACGAGACACAGCGCAAGCGTGGCAATTATCTGCAATGTTGATTTCCACAGGCATTAAAAACTTTGTGATGTCTCCAGGGTTGTTCTATCGTAAATAGCAACTTGTTTTGTGAATAAAAGTCCATTATTTGAACATTCATTGAATTTAATTTAACGCTGCAGGTTGGTGAGATCACGGCGTGTAAAGTTAAAGGATTGCTATATGGTATACAACCACAGCCTGGCACCCTCCTATCAACCATTTAATGGGAGTGCTTGTTGAGTGCTAACCACTTGCCGACACCTTAGAGTCGATTGGCAGCAGTTGTGTCCGACTGGGATGCTACAGTCGGCAGTTGTTACAAGAGAGAGTACATGATTACAAAGGTTTATCTGGTTTCTCTGTGTGATGTTCAAAGCAAAATATATTTGATACACCCACATTTTCCGAGCCGATTTGCCATATATACATTTCTAAAGGCAGGACAAAGTTTTTTTCCACCCCATTCACATTGACGATTGGCAGCTATTTTATAGAAGATGTAATTTTTTTGCACATCTCCCTGAACGTCTGTCAGAACGTTGTTTTTATAATTTGTTTATGAAATTCCACCCACAAACAAGGGTGGACAGGCTACCAGGTTTTGGATTGGATACAGTACTATTCTGTATTGTAATCACACGACTCCAATCTGGCATTTCCTGAAGAATTGCCACATCGGCAGCACCAAATACATTGTGTGTGGTGTGTGTGTGTGTGTATGTTCACGAAAGCAGTAACATATTCTCTCTGCTTAACTCCCATGCCTTCCCTCTCCGTCTTCTCGTCTCTCCTCTCTCGATCCTCCTCTCTTTCTCTTTTCTCTCATCTCTCTCTCTCTCTCTCTCTCTCCTCCTCTCTCTCCTCTCTCTTCTCTCTCTCTCTCTCTCTCTCCCCTCTCCCCCTATCTCTCTCTTCCCTCCCTTTCCCTCTCCCCCCCTCTCCCTCCCCTTCCCTACCCTCCACTCGTCTCTTCCTCCCCTCCCTCTCCCCTCTTCTCTCATCTCTTCTCCTCCTCTCTCCCCCCTCCCATCTCCTCACTCCCTCTCTCCGGACCATGCGCCCTCTCTCCGGACTGCCCGTTGTAGTGATTATGTCCGGACGTAATTTTTCCCGTTTTTTTTTTTGCCATTAATTTAACAATGTTTTTCTAAATTGCCAGAGCACAAATTTTTTTTCCACCCAATCACAGACGAAAAAAACGGAATTTTATGGTATACAAATAATGATACAATAATATAATATAGTGTATAATTATATAATATCTTATGTGTTGAAGGGTAGATGTTAGAAAAAAATCTAATTGGGAATATAGCTTGTGCAGTAGTATTGCTTGGTCGGGATGTGTAGGGGCGATCATATGATTGAAGTAATGTAGGAAAAACCTGTATGAGTGGTGTTACATGTCCAGGAGGGTGCATTGGTGTATATTAGCCCTAGGAGTAAGAATAATTCCCCATATGTATTCCCTCTGTGTACTTTTCCCTGTGTTTTTATACTTCAAGATCGGAAATAAAGGTGGGGAACGTGTCCCTGAAAACACAACAAATGGGCAGAAGAGCCCCGCCTTCAAAGGTTGACAATCGAGCGAGTCACGCCCCCAAGGATGATTGAGGGGTGTCAGAAGCTAGCCAAGGAGGGAAAAGCCCCGCTTTCCCACGTTTGGTGCGAGCAGGCCACGCCCGGATGCGGAGGAGATAGATGGTGTGATCGAAAGTCAAAGGAAGGCTGGTTGCGCATTTTAAGAGGAAAAAGGAGTTGGCTTGTGCATTTGGGAGAGCCAGTGATCAGTCGGCTGGACATTTTGAGAGGCATCGGACTCAGTAGGCTTGTGCATTTTGTGGAGAGCCGTGATCAGAGTGGAGGCACAGAGCGCATTGTTTGGGAGAGCGAGATGGAGGGTGAGCGCATGCCGAGTATGACATCAGCCATTGATTTCCTGTTTGGAGGTGATTTTTGCTCGCGTGGTAAGGAAGAAGCTGGCCTTTTTGCTCTTGTCGGGTCGGTGAGGACGATCTGAGCACACGAGCCGTTAGACTGGGCTTTGAGCCTTGATGTGGAGTGCCCTCGTGGAATGCCCCGTTGCGTTTTGTCCTGCTACGAGAGAGTGCCTCGATTTCCAGTTCCATAAGATCACCTCTGGCCAAGCTAAGACAGTGAATAGTTAAAAGGGAAAGGCTTTTCTTTTCATATTTGTGTGCCCTTTGTCTGCATTTGAGTCTGTATGAAGGCACCTCGACTGTCGATTTATACTTTCTTATTATTTTCATTACCTTGAATTATTGTAATTGTAAATATTTGTTATTTCGACTAAATATATTCCTTTTAAGAAACTGTAGTTGTGTGCTGTCCTGCGTGCAGTGCCCCTTGTTGTGTCCTTCCTGGGTGGATCGCCTTCTCTCCGATTACGCCGTTAAGTGCGTGCTTAAACCCGAGTCTCGTTGGTAGCTTCAGTGAGAAGCTTTGCCTCCATCCGGTAGGGATTAAAACCTGCGACACGACATTATAAATTATAAATTATATATATATATTATATATATATATTGGCCTACCTGGATGGAGGGCAAAGCTTCTCACTTGAAGGCTACAACCGAGACTCGGAGATTAATGCACGCGCATTAACGGGGCGTAATGGCAGAGAGGCGATCCACCCAGGAAGAGCACAGCACAGGGGCACTGCACCAGGACAGCACACAACTACAGTTTCTTAAAAGGAATATATTTAGTCGAAATAACAAATATTTACAATTAACAATAATTCAAAGGTAATGAAAATAATAAGAAAGTAAATAAATCCGACAGTCGAGGTGCCTCTCATACAGACTCAAATGCAGACAAAGGGCACACAAAATGAAAAGAAAAGCCTTCCCTTTTAACTATTCCTGTACTTAGCTTGGCCCAGAGGTGATCCTTATGGAACTGGAATCGAGGCACTTCTCTCGTAGCAGGACAAACGCACGCTGGGCAATCCACGAGCGGCACTCCACATCAAGGCTCAAAGCCCCAGTCTAACGGCTTCGTGTGCTCCGATCGTCCTCACCGACCCGACCAAGAGCAAAAGGCCAGCGTCTTCCTTCACCACGCGAGCAAAATCACCTCAACAGGAAATCAATGGCTGTATCGTCCTACTCGGCATGCGCTCACCCTCCACTCTCGCCTCTCCAAACAATGCGCCTCGTGCCTCCACTCTGATCACGGCTCTCCACAAAATGCCCAAGCCTACTGAGTCCGATGCCTCTCAAAATGTCCAGCCGACTGATAATGGCTCTCCCAAAATGCACAAGCCAACTCCTTTTTCCTCTTAAAAATGCGCAACCAGCCTTCCTTTGACTTCGATCACACCAATCTATCTCCTCCGCATCCGGGGCGTGGCCTGCTCGCACCAAACGTGGGAAAGCGGGGCTTTTCCTCCTTGGCTAGCTTCTGACATCACACCCATCAATCATCCCTTGGGGGCGTGACTTCGCTCATTGTCAACCTTTGAAGGCGGGGCTTTCTGCCCATTTGTTGTGGTTTCAGGGACACGTTCCCCACCTTTATTGCCGATCTTGAAGTATAAAAACACAGGGAAAAGTCACAGAGGGGAATCACATACTGGGGAACTTATTCTTACTCCCTAGGCTAATTAACACCATGCCACCCCTCCTGGACATGTAACACTTCAGCTCATAGGTTTCCTACTTACTCACATCAAGATGCCTCCTACACATCCCCGAACCAAGCAACTCTGCACAATGCTATATTCCCAATTAGATTCTAACATCTACCCCTTCAAACATAAGAATATATATATTGTGTGTGTGTGGTGTGGTGTGTGTGGTGTGTGTGTGTGTGTGTGTGTGTGTGTGTGTGTGTGGTGTGTGTGTGGTGTGTGTGTGTGTGTGGTGTGGTCGTCTCCTCTTCGCGCCTCTTTTGCTCTCTTTGCTCTCTTTCCCTCTTTCGCTCTTTCCTCTTCGCCTCGCCTTCTCTCTCCCCTCGCCTCCTCCTCTCTCTTCCCCTCTCCTCCCTCTCTCTCTTCCCCCCTTCGCCGTCCTCTCCTTTCCCCCTCCTCCCTCTGCAGCTTGAGGGTTCTGCTGCAGTCGGTGTCTTGTCGTCCATGCTTTCGGTCCGCGCGTGCGGTCTTCGTGTGTCTTTTGTGCTTCTCCTTGCTGTCTGAGTGTATGTGTGACTCGCGTTTCAATGCATATGGGTATAGCTGTGAAGCGGGTGTGTGTTCATGTGTCGAGTGTTATGGAGCATGTGTGTCCATGGTTTGGAGCAGCGCTGTGTCGTCGCTTTCTACTTGGGTCCGCGGTATGTGTGTTTGGTGCCAGTAGGCCTGTGCGGTTTGTCCGTGGGTCGATTGGTCTTCCTCCTCGGCTGAGGATGCAGGCCGCATCGGTACGTGCGCATTGCTCCCTGTGAGATGGCTGGTCAACCCTGATGCGCCGATGAGGTCGACGTGGTCGGCCCATGGTGTGGCCTCCTCGGCGCACTTTACGAGGGTATGACTTCCTCGGCTGAGAGAATCTGGTGAGGCAGTGATCTAGCCGTCAGGAGAAACGAAAGCACATGTCCTACAGGCCGCGAACTGACGGTCGTCGCACTTGGGACTGCATCAGGTAACAACTCTCATGCGAGTCTCTCTTCAGCAACTGCTCGTTGGACATACAAAATCTGACCAAGCGATGCAAGGATTCTCCGAAAGACTGGTACCAAAAGGAATTAAGTCTCGTCTCAGATCCTTGGTGCAGAGTCCCAAGTCTCGGCATCCATAGAGAAGACTGGAAGCACCAAGGACCTGAAGACTCGGACTTTCGTCTCCGGCACAGGTACACCTGGCAGCGCGCAACCCCCATGATCAGTGATCCATGACTCCCAGGGGCAAACGCCGCAGACGTCTATTGACCTCTGACTCACAGCAGCAGAAGACATGAAATCACTGCCAGGTAAGGAATCTCTCATGGACGCTCAATCATCTCACCACAACAGACACAGACGGACAGCAGCATCCAAGATGTCTTTTGAAAGCCTGTGATCTTTAGTTTTGAACGCCAAGAACGCGGTATGCTCAGTCGCTCCGACTCTCATTCAGCACGCTCGAGGGCCCCCAAAAGAATATCTAAAGTTCCGCAAAGATGACTGCATCATCTGCGAAATTAAGGTTCAGAGATCTTTGACATTCCAAACGATGCACCGCAGATTGAGCTTTCTCCGACATCCTCACCTAAATCCAGTCCATACAAGTGCTGAAGTGTGGGGGCCAGTAAACACCTGACGAACTCCAGTAATAACTGGAAATAAGTCAGAGATGGTACCACACACTTCCAGGCACCTCTAGTACCGATAAATTTCAGACATCAGATCGATCAGTTTTGGTGGCAACCGCCACCGAAGACAAGAATCTCGCCAGAGGGCATTCCCGATTCACTGATGAAAGCGACTTTACAGAGATGCACCATAGGCTGGCAAGGCAGCC
>CM068961.1:104160716-104173703 GCA_035128595.1 Eptatretus atami | reverse complement strand
CCTAATGCAAACCATTCCATCTACTCCCAAACAACACCGTAACACTAATATATATATATTATATATATATATATATATATATATGCCCTAAGAAATGTTCAAATGCGTGTGCGTCAGTGTTGTCTCCCCTAACTCCAAAACAATTGAAACCTAGGCAGCCTTAAATTTGCAATGCATCAGAAGAAAACTCCAAGAACTGCATGGCTGAAAATTGGGTGTTTGGTTCACTAAAACACCCCTTTTGAAGATAATTTACGGCCTTATATAATTATATCGTTATCAGGTGCCATCCTCCTTCTGGGGTCTCAAAGCATATCTTGGGTTTACCTCGCTGGGGTCTGAAGCCGCTATGTTTTTGGCCTGCTCAACCATACCGAGACTTGAATGGGCTGCAACGATTTCGTAATGATAAAGTTTTTTTTTTCACTTTCCTCACTCATCTTATGAATGCCTGTTCATCTAGCTATGAAATCTCTGTATACATCACTTTTGTAAGTGCTGTCATTTTCAAATTAGGAGCATTTTCTGATCAATTTTCCATGATCTACTCTTACGGACTAAGCAAAGTATATCATCAAAATATTATTTCGGCTTTGAGGATTGGATATCGTCCGGACAAAGAAGTGTTAAATCTGGAGGAATCTGATAATTTAAAGAAATAACGATCTTCTAACGACCAATATAACCAAGCAAGGCTAGGTCCCTCCTCAATGTATACACAAGAAAAGTGAATAATTCCAAATACAAGAAATACAAGGAAATCTAACACAGTGAGTCCATTCAACCATCAGCCTGCGAACACCATACTAATTTATCCACATAAGATCCAAGGAAGAAAATTCAAAAAAAACCATTCATTATTAATTATATTTATTTTATTATTATTATATTATTAAGTTTTGTATTTTTGTATTTCTTTTTTGTATTAAAATATATTTATTTTTCTTTCCCCCCCCCCCCCCCCCAGAGGAGGGCATGACTTGGTTAAAAAACATACATCAACCACACAACACCCCTTGACAAGACCCCACCAAAGCATCAAACTTACCTTTTTCTAATGTTTGGAGAATTATATTGAGTGAACAAAAGATTTGGAATGTGCCAAAATTAACCAGCTTCATCGAGCAATTTTTATTTAATGCATTCACTGTTTGAATATTGCCCTGTCCCTCAGAGGGACTGCTTATCTCTGAGCATCTGCCAGATCTGTGTCAATATTTCAGAGGTCTCATGAGGTCTCTACAAGAAATCAAAGCAAATCTGTGAAAAACGGATGTTTTAAAATAAGTATTATAATGTTTGCGCAGACCGCGAATCGATGTATCACATGACTGGCAGACGAGCAGGCAACGTGGCAGATTATCTGCAATGTTATTTCACAGGCGATTAAACTTTGTTGATGTCTCCAGGTTGTTCTACGTTAAATAGCAACTTTTTGTGCAATAAAATCATTATTTGAACATTCATTGAATTTATTTAACTGCTGCAGGTTTGGTGAGACCGCGCTGTAAAGTTAAAGGGATTCTATATGGTATACAACCCAGCCTGGCCACGCCTCCTTATAAACCATTTAATGGGAGTGCTTGTTGAGTGCAAGCCACTTGCCGGCACCTTAGAGTCGATTGCAGTTCAGTTTGTGTCCGACTGGGATGCTACAGTCGGCAGTTGTTACAAGAAGAGATACATGATTTACAAAGGTTATCTGGTTTCTCTGTTGATTTCAAAGCAAAATATATTTGATAACACCCAATTTCCGAGCCGTTGCCATATTAACATTTCTAAATGGCGGGACAAATTTTTTTCCACCCCATCACATGACGATTGGCAGCTATTTATAAAGATGTAATTTATTGCACATCTCCCTGAACGTCTGTAATGAAACGTTGTTTTTATAATTTGTTTATTGAAATTCCCCCAAAACAAGGGTGGAAGCTACTCAAGGTTTTTTGGATGGATACAGTACATTCTGTAATTGGTAATCACACTGACTCCAATCTGGCATTCCTGAAGAATGCCACATCGGCCAGCACAAATACAGTGTGTGTGTGTGTGTGTGTGTGTGTGTTGTGTGTGTATTGTTCACAAAGCATAACATATTCTCTCTACTTAACTCCCATCCGTCTCTCTCTCTCTCCTCTCTCGCTCTCTCTCTCTCTCTCTCTCTCTCTCTCTCTCTCTCTCTCTCTCTCTCTCTCTCTCCTCTCTCCCTCTCCCCCCTACTCTCCCCTCTCTCCCTCCCCTTCCCTCTCCCCCCCTCTCCCTCCCCTTCCCTTTCCCTCCCTCTCTCTTCCTCCCTCTCCCTCTCCCCTCTCTCTCTCTCTCTTCTTCTCTCTCTCTCTCCCCCCTCCCTCTCTCCTCCCTCCTCCGGACATGCCCCCTCTCTCGGACGTGCCCGTGTGTAGTGATTATGTCCGACGTATTTTCCCGTTTTTTTTTTTGCCATATTAACATGTTTTTCTAAATTGCAGAGCCAAATTTTTTTTCCACCCATCACATGACGAAAAAAACGGAAGTTTTTATGGTATACAAATATATGTATACAATAATATATATATAGTGTATATTATATATTCTTATGTTTGAAGGGGTAGATGTTAGAATCTAATTGGGAATATAGGCATTGTGCAGAGTTGCTTGGTCGGGATGTGTAGGGGCATCTTGATGTGCAGTAAGTAGGAACCTGTTAGTTGAGTGTTACATGTCCAGGAGGGGTGCATGGTGTAATTAGCCCTAGGAGTAAGATAATTCCCCAGTATGTATTCCCCTCTGGTGTACTTTTCCCTGTGTTTTACTATACTTCAAGATCGAATAAAGGTGGGGAATGTGTCCCTGAAAACCACAAACAAATGGGCAGAACAGCCCCGCCTTCAAAGGTTGACAATGAGCGATCACGCCCCCAAGGGATGATTTGAGGGTGATGTCAGAAGCTAGCCAAGGAGGGAAAAGGCCCCGCTTTCCCACGTTTGGTGCGAGCAGCGCCACGCCCGGATGCGGAGGAATAGATTGGTGTGATCGAAGTCAAAGAAGGCTGGTTGCGCATTTTAAGATGGAAAAAAGGAGTTGGCTTGTCATTTTTGGAAGAAGCCATTGATCAGTCGGCTGGACCAATTTTGAGAGGCTCGGACTCAGTAGGGCTTGTGCATTGTGGAGAGCTCGTGATCAGAGGTGGAGGCAGCAGCGCATTGTTGGGAGAGCGAGAGTGGGAGGGTGATGCGCATGCCGAGTAGACATACAGCCTATTGATTTCCTGTTTGAGGTGATTTTTGCTCGCGTGGTAAGGAAGATAGCTGGCCTTTTTGCTCTTGGGTCGGGTCGGTGAGGACGATCTGAGCACACGACCGTTAGACTGGGGCTTTGGCCTTGATGTGGAGTGCCTCGTGGAATGCCCGCGTGCGTTTGTCTGCTACGAGAGAGGTGCCTCGATTGTCCAGTTCCATAAGATCACCTCTGGGCCGAAAGCTAACGACAGAATAGTTAAAAGGGAAGGCTTTTCTTTTCATTTTGTGTGCCCTTTGTCTGCATTTGGAAGTCTGTATGAAGGCACCTCGACTGTCGATTTATTACTTTCTTATTATTTTCATTACCTTGAATTATTGTAATTGTAAATATTTGTTATTTCGTACTAAATATATTCCTTTTAAGAAACTGTAAGTTGTGTGCTGTCCTGCGTGCATGCCCCTTGTACTGTGTGCTTCCTGGGTGTGATCGCCTCTCTCTTACGGCCTTAAGGGGTTTAAATCCGAGTCTCGTTGTAGCTTCAGTGAGAAGCTTTGCCCTCCATCCGGTAGGGTTAAAACCCTGCCGGACCACGACAATATATAATAATATATATATATATATATATATTATATGATATATAATATATGAATAAAATAGTCGACCTTGTGTGGTCGGCCAGGAAAAACAACTGTTTTCAAAGTGTCTCACGAATCGGTAGGGCCATGTCTGGCTTCGAACTTGAAAGTGCATGACTTTGTAATTTGTTCAGGGTCAGCAATAATCAACAGTTACTTGTCATAATGTCTCAACTATCATCGCATATGGACACTCGCTCTTAATGTCTCATCCGAGGAAGCAACATGATGCCTTCGCCTGCCTGTATAATCCAGAATGACAGTTTAAAGCTGGGTCAGGATTTCAAACCTAAAGCGAGACAGTTCAGAGGAGAGTGTGCCTACCCCAGCCTAAATCAAGCACTACCGAGCTGAGGTTATTCAAAGCAGTGGGATGCATTTTTTCAGGCCCATTTATAGCTTGAATAATAAGAAAATGACTTTGTACCATTCGAAGAGATGATTGTAAGTTATATTTCAGTGGACGGTAGAATGAACTTTTTGTTTCCACCAGCAGAATGCACTTGAATAATGATCAACATATTACATCTACACTGCAAATGTTGGTCTAACACCTATAAATCCTAGTGTCCCTACGGATTTGTCAATCCAATTTGATGTAAAATGATAATGCACTAACGTGATTGCGTTGGGCTATCTAAAATGACATCATGCCTCACATATGCTTCAAGGACAGACTTACGCATCAACAGTGTACGAGTTGTTGTATAGCTCTGCATTTTTTAAACCTCATTTTGTTTAGGCATTTTGGGATTGATTCATTCATCGCATTTTAGTGTTCAAGCTTGCGTGTGCCCTGAGGGTACGTTAAGTCAACAACCCGTTTGGGACTGAATCATAATATTCCACAGAGGGGTAGGTAGATTGTAGCCCAGTTGGTCTATATTTAACAGACAGCCGACAGTGATCTTGTGAATTCTTCTGAGATAGTTTTAGCTTTCGAATGTCATTTCTACTTATTAATATTGCTTCATTCAGCTTGTAAGGCCTGGGTGGCTAGTGGTTAGGGTGGCTGGTTGGTCTTAATTGCTGAGAATGGTGCACATAAATCAGACCCAATTGGTGCCGATTTTGTGAGAAAAGAACGAAAATTGGCACGATGTTAGCTTTAATGTGCTGAGACATTTTCTCGATATGGGCCATTTTCAAGTTTCTTTCGAAGAGTGGCGCCAATTCAAAAGGCTGCCAGCTGATGAAAAATGCTTTCTGACTATGTTTATAATATTCAAATGTACTCAATTCATATTGTTCATCTCTTTTAACCGTGATATTGCATTCAGTTTCTTATACTTGATGGTGCAATATTTCAACAATGCAACAATTTTTAAAAATTGGTGCCAGAAATCCAAGATTGGCCACCCAATGCTTAAGCAGTTGAGGAGAATCTACCATCGTCTGAAAAGGGGTGAAGGGTCGTTTTTGCTGATACATTCCACAGCTACTGCATATATTCTTTCCTGCTTTGAGTCGCATATTTGCCTCATACTATTTAAACCAAATTACATCGTTAAACCAAATTGTTGCCTATCTCATTTGTACATAATAAAAGGGGAATGCAAACTCTCCCTCCCTATAATAAAGCACTTAGTTCTGCAGTTGCAAAAGTCTTATACATGTAACTAGTTCATCTATGGCAATGCGTCTTTAAGTTTTGTGAATATATCATGGTAATACAAAGTAATTAATCTCTCTCTTGGAAGTCTAGCATTGTGTAGAGTTGCTTGGTCCGTGGACGAGTGGAAGCATCAAAATGTAACTAAGATAGGGAATCTGTGAGCTTAAGTGTAACATGTTACCACACAAGGGGTGGCGTGGTGTTAATTAGCCAAGGGAGTAAAAATAAGCCCCCCAGTATGTTATTACTCTCTGTGATTTTTCCCTATGTTTTTTTATGTTGCCAGCCAGGCAGTGAAGCTGGGAAATGAGTCCCTGAAACGACAACCCTTGGGGTAGTACAATTGGGGGGTGGGGGGGGGGACAGGTTGTCTTTAGCTGTTACTCTTGCTTTTAAAGGGCAGGAAAGATTCTGAAGCATCACAGAATATGTTGCACTTGGAGATTAGTTTTCTGAGCTAATGCATGTTGAAGATCCCAGAGTACCTTTTTATAGTATAGTATTTTTATAGTAATTATAGTATCCGGATCCGGATCTTCACCAAAATGTAATCAATTCATTCTTGTCACACACCCAACCTGTCTACCAAGTTCCGTCAGAATCCGTCTCTAACTTTTTGAGATATCCTGCTCACAGACAGGGGTGAAAACATAACCTCTGTCCACCTTTGGTGGCAGAGGTATTTACGTTATGTGGAAACTTGCAATCAGGTGTTCTGCATATCCCTTTTGCCAAAAAGGCACTTGGAATGAACGCTGGAAAAGTCCTTCAACAATTACATTATCAATTCTTCATGTTTGGGTTTTTTATATGTATGTTGGAGAGTGTAGAATAAAGGGTTTCTTATTACAAAGTGAAATGCACGATTAAATCCAATCCAATCCAATGTCCATAGTCTTTCCAGAACATCGGGGATGCTGAAACAGTCTCTGTGTAGAGAATACACTGAGTAGTTTGCCATTTCCTTTCCCAATCATAGTCAGGGAAGGAATTTGGAATTGAGCCAGAGTGCCACTGCATCTCTACAATGCCCAACTATTACAAAAGACACCATGTGATCTTTAACATCCACTAGGAATTGTAAGAAGATAGGATACTCAGCTTAAATGTCCATCCAAGGGATAGTGCAGTTTTGACTAGAAGGGTAGTTGATATTTGGGTGGGGAATCAAACCGAGAACATGCAGCTTTAAAGGTGAGTATGCTACCTCTGAGCTGCAATGTCAGCCCACATTTGAAATGTCACAGCTTAATTTATTTCGCAAACATTAATCAAGCAGGTAAGAGTGTAATAAGGGTAGTCGATTTAAGTCCAAGAACACATCGAATATTCATGACTGGTGTGTGATGCCACAATATTACGAATTGCCGGAATTCCGTACTCAAACCAGAAGCTTTTCATTAACAAACCGGTTTAAACCATAAATGGAAGCTCAAACTCCAATTATGTTTTGCTCAGTTTGAATGCAAGTAAGTAGCAGGTGAAATGTAGAAAAAAATAAGATGAGGATGGAATTGATTGAAAGCAGAAATCGATGATGTTTCCCCACCTGCTGGGCTTCAGCATGCCATAGTGCATTACATGTCAGCCTAAATGAAAATCCTAACTTAGAGGCATGAGCATTGTCCATTTCCTTAACGCAATTGGTGTTTGCATTGTGAGTGTGCTGCAATCTACGGAGTTGATTCTTTCTTTCTTTTTAACTATTACTAGTGCCGTCAAGAGTCAAACATCATGACAATTATTATGTACGATGTACTGTAACTTTGAGTCTACATCTTCACTTTTTTCACATCTTGAGTTACTTTTCTCTCCCCCGCATATGTACCGCACCTGAACTATAAAATTAGACATTTAGTGACAGCATAATATAATACGACTATGAAACTACCGTTGTGCGGCCCACTACCCTTAAAAGAGACTTAAGCCAGCCGTCCAGTTTCACTGAGATGTAAAAGTAAGTCAGCGTGGCAAGCAAAAGCCTTCGTGCAGATTGTTCAATCGTGTTAAACCTTTGTCTGCTTGTATTAAACATAATCAATCTGATAAATTATGTAAAGTACGATGTGTAAGTTCCTTTCGTGAATGCAGGACGTGCCTGCCTGGTTGTATAATTTGTGCGGAGCACAGCTATGCAAGCTGATTCAGTGCCCTTTGTAAGTACGAACAGGAATTTATAATTTTGTCAGGATGCATACTGGCCTCTTTCGTTTTTTCAATTCCATGTGATCTTTCTGGCCCATAAATTAAAGCAAACACCTGAGACAACCAGGTTAATTACCCTCCGACAAAACGACGCCCTCTTTGATACAATGCCCTGTTTCATACAAAGTGCCATCCATGACAACAGTCGGTCAGGGATCAAACCCAGGTTAGGCATCTCAGAGAGATGTGCAAGTTAAGTATATAAGATAAAAATTCAATGCTCAGTCTTGTTAAAATAAAACAATATCCGAATATAACATATTAAAGGGACGATCTTCTTAAATGAAATGCCTTGTTCTTTCAAGCAGAAACAACATACATACATTCTTACTAAAACTAACGGACTGGTGTTCGTGTGTTTGTTTGTTACTTGGCAAAAAAATATTTTCGCCAAGGATGTTGATCTGTAGCATTTGTCTGTTTGTCTGTTTGTCACACGATTTTTGGCCACAGTTTTCAGGCAATCGTTCTGAATTTTTTTTTGTGTTTGTAGGTGACCAGCCAAGGACAGCAACACTTAATTTTGGTGAAGATCCGAATCCGGATCCGGATCTGAGAATTTTTCAAGTGATTCTTCACCATTGAGAAATGGGGCCAAAAACTATGTAATAGCATGTTATCTCGAAAAGGTGTGGATGACTTGTCACAAAACGAGGTGGAAGAGTTGGTTAGGTGACAAGAACAAGCCAATTAGATTTTGGTTAAGGTATGGATTCAGATACAACCTATCAGTGGCATACAAAATGTAATCTGTTCAGCCTGGCAGAGGTATGCGCTCTACCGAGTGCCATTCGTTTTCGCCAAGTGTCACTCACTCACTCTATGAGTGATTTTCAATTTGTTTGTTTGTTTGACGCACCACTCCTCCTACAGTTCTGGGCTGATTACAGCCAGACTTTCTACATTGGATCAGCATGACTCCATTTAATGTATAGGAGTGTTTTTATCTTTGCCAGTGGTCTTGCTGTGGTGAGAGGGGGAGTGCAAATTCTCTATGTAAATGTGTATCATGCAGCACTGCTCCAGGTGTGGGAGGGTATCACATGTCTCCACGATATACAGTCCAGTCTTCCTGTCCCCACGTTTTCCTGTACAGTGAGGTGTTTTGAATTACTGTATAAGCAATATATGCTTGGTGTTGGCTGAATGGTTAGGGTGGTGGGCTTGGAATCCTAGGATCCTGAGTTCAAATACCCCTCAGTTGTTGAATTAATTCCAGGTGGGGTTGACTCTGCCTGTCATCCTTCTGAAGTCGGCAAAATGAGTGTCAGCTTGCTGGTATCCTGTGTCGGAGTGTGGTGACCCATCCAGGATTGTATCCAATAGCCAAGGAGACTGCTTAGGCAGCACCAACACTCTGCACAGAGTATTGCCCCAATGGATGGATGGATAAGCAGTATGCATGTTTTTGCTTCATGCATGTAACCTAGAGGGGTTTTTTGTCTTCACAGAGCTTTCAGTTGCCTATACACCACCCAAATAAAGGTATGCATCAGAAGGTGTTTCATGCTTGGAACAAGATCGCCTTGTCGGGCAGGTCCTCTGCTAGTCATACTAAAAAGGCAATAATGCTATGTATGTATGGTTATTGTAGAATCGAATCTGCATGGGCCCATCTCCACCAAATTTGGAATACATGCTTGGGGCACCGAGGGCCAAATCATGGTTTCAAAATAATTTTCCTTTTAACCCCAACCCCTTAATGCATACACGGAGAATAGTGCAAGGGGTTTAACCACTGACACCTGCCGGAGGGAGCAGATATTGATATTGTTGCGGGCCGGGTGTCGGGTGAGAAGACCACTAGGGGGGGAAAGCTATCTCGGCTCCCACCAGACTCTCCGGAATTGTAGGCCGTCGCACACGGATAATTCCGTGACTCTGCGGGTCTCTTTAAACCGACCGTGGAGCCAATAACTCAACCGCTGTGACCTAGGTTCCTCCCGTCTATGGTTAATCGGGTTACCTAATTAATCACATGATTATTACCGGGAACAGCCCTCGGTACGCCTTGTCCAACCAGATCACTCCACCGCATCGGATACTTTACGGATCGGATGCAGCCGAGCGACACTGCAAGGACATACCAGCTAAAAGGAACGGATCGTTGGGGAATAAAGTCCCGGCTAAGCTAGGATTTGGACCATGCTGGATCAATGAAAGAAACCACAAAAACGAGATGGGAACATTCCTAATAATGATTTATTTACAGGCAACTTACAAAAGGGGACACAGAGAAGACTTAACGCAAAAATAATAACAATAATAATGATAACAACTAGAACGGGCACTCGTAGAGCGCATACCTTCGCCGCAGCCACTAGTTCGGATAAAAATTGACCGCGTTATGACGAAAAAACGATTCTGACCTTTTCGTGACCGTGACCTTGACCTTTAATCCGATTGCTCCCAAAAGCTTCGCCTGGTCCTTGAGTAACTGCACATCATCTCTGAAAATTTCATGCAAATCGGTCCAGCAGTTTTTGCGCAATGTTGTCCGCACACATATTTACCAATATAATAAATACACAGGGGTCAATACAATACCTCGTCAAACGAAGTTTGCGAAAGTAATAACAATCTTCTACAGTCTTACTTAAGTAGACAGGCGGCCAGGACACACACACGCACACACACAGACACAGAAAACCAGATGAAGAGAAAGTATTGAAACAAGAAGGGAGAGGAGTTGGCTCCGATCTCATATACTTTGTACTTGATTGCACGAATGGCCACCAATACGTTTTTGGGGGGGGGGGGAATGCTCCGTGGTGCGGACCCGACAGCTGGCGCGTCGTCTCTGGCTTCAGCAGCACCTGTGGACCGTGGGCATGAAGGAGGGGCTTGAGTGGAGAAGGGGCAGAGTCCAGAGTGCGTGGATGGAGTGGTAGGCGGGTGGGGTCAACGTCGTGTGGGCGGAGATGAGGAGGTGGAGTCCAGGCAGCAGGAGGTGGGTCGTGGCGATGTCGGGCAGAGAGACGAGAGCGAGATCAAGGTGGAGGGGCCTTTATAGGACTCGCAGCACAGGGCGGGGGGCCACCCCAAAGTGAAGCGTCATCACCTGAATGAGGCACTCCGATTGGCCCCGACCCCTTCACTCAGCCTGCTAACTTTGGCCGTAAACCGCAACGCTCCGTTTCTGGCAAGGACATCCCAGACCGAAAATATTCAGCTCCGACCCCACGACATGACACGAATCGCCCACACCGAACTTGCCGCGCGAATCGTTTCGCAAAAACCCCCGGGCCGTGCCCTGGCGACCGGCCGAGGGTCCCGCATGCCCGCTCGGGCGTCCAACCAGCACTGGTCAATGCGCTCGCTCCGTGTGCGCCAACATGGCCCGCACTGAACAACATTCCCTTGCTCGATCGCAGCTTCACTGGTCGTAGAGACGAGAAGATGTTCACCATCCGTGGGGAATCCGCTGCTGCCAGCGAGGGCCGAAGGTACATAGATATGGATAAATACATGCATGTTTCACGCAGTATGCGTGGATCCGCCATGGCCCACGTGGTCATTGCTCGCGTTCACCTGGTTCAGCTAGCGTGTGTGTGGGGCGAACACCGATATGTGTCAGATGTTGAGGAAATACGATACAAAGTCGCGAGTGGTGCATTCGCGCCCTGCTTTGTACAATAACAAAGTCGCGAGCGGGGTACGTGTTTGCCTTCGAGCACATTCCAAACAGTGTGCGTGGTTCGGCCATTACGCACGTGGCCAGTGCTCACGTCCGCATGACTCTGCTCGTGTGTACGCGGGGCGAACACCAATATGTATCAAATATTTGGTTGAAAAGGAACGCGCCGCTTTTACTTCGCACACTCGCATCCCGCCCATCGTGGCATGAAGTCGCCTTTATCAGCCTCTGTACACGTTTCGTGAAGCCTGGGCGTCGTGCTGGCTGTTTCCTGTTTTGTGAAAAACACCATTCGTGCAGCCTCTTATGAGATATTACATTCCGTATGCTTTTTAATGCACCGGCAATCTCCCCAGATCATCGAAGCTCAAGTTGATAATCCGAACTGCCAAGTGCACTGTATGACTCGCCGCACACATTGGGTTGAGGGCTCGCATGACTGCGCCGCCAACCAAACATTTTTTTGGGGTTCTTGAAAAAGGGGGGGGGCTCGCATCGACATTCGCCGCACACATTGGGTTGAGGGCTCGCTTGGGAACGGGGGCTCTACGCTGTTAATGCTCATGCGTCATCGTTTCCTCGCAGCGGCGCCGCATGCACTGGCCTCCGCGAGGACCCATCTCACAGCGAAGGGCACACGTGGCTCAGATTTACCTCAGGAATAATCAGAAAAGAAGATTAGAAATGAAATGAAGAAAAAATGATGTAAGCAAACCTAGCTATGAGTCCATCGCAACGCACGCCCCTGTTGTCCCGCTAGACAAAATGGAAGGGACTATCTTCACGTATAATAATGGAATAACTGTCTTGGCACCACTATCTGTTGGATGCATGCAGTTCCGAGAACCGCAACTATATCTTTTTTTGCTGCAAGAGGGAACAGGTGTTACTATAACTAAAAGGAGATGCATTGAAGAAGCAGGACCTCAAGCTTTAACGTCGCAGTTCCTGCTGTCGTATGATGATAAAAATGGTACCCTTGGAAAGATAATAATCAATTTACTTCGTTAGAAAGCTAATAATTGATTGACTTGGAACAAAAATCCATGTCCATTTTAGCATAGGGATGCCTGTTTTAGAAGCTCAACTTTCCAGGATTGAAGATGAAGAAGCTGGAATGGGAGCTTAATGCACCAGTTCCAATGGTAACGTTTGATTATTCCACATCACAACTTGAGTTTAATTCATGGTACGGAAACATATCAAATATGCATTGAAAATCTGTGACATCAGCAGAATAAAAATCTTGGCACGATAAAGAAATTTTGACGTGAAACAGTAAATGCAATTTTCTTTTCTTCAAGAAACATACCTGAATCTCATAAAAAATGTACTATGTTGCAAAGCTCAGCTTCTTTCTTCACCGAGTCATGTTCCCAGAAAGAATGGGTATATTTTTCTAGTCGTTAGAAGTACACACTTGTGGATTATGAAAGAACAGGATGTACTGCACACTCCTTAATATCTTTCAATGCTTACAACATCTCGTTCTGTTTCTTTACAGATTTTTCACACTCATATTGGTGATTGATTCTGTGATTGAATTTGTAAACAATTTATCAGTGCAGGAAACATTTCCTGGTAACACTGTGCTTCATTAGAGGGTTTTAATCGAATCTGATTTGTTCTTACATTGGGGTTTACATCTCTTCCAGCCTCGCTTGAGCGTAGAGTTA
>CM068961.1:104071775-104087091 GCA_035128595.1 Eptatretus atami | reverse complement strand
ATGTCTCTGTTCCCCACTGGTTTGTCCTTCCCTCTCATGACCCCCTTGCTGTGTGTTGTGTGCTAGCTCTCATACGAGCCTCGACAATGTATATCTATATTTTTACTCTCCTATTTTGAAAACTATAGCACTTACAAAAGCGATGTATACAGCGATTCGTAGCTATGATGAACAAGCATTTGGGAATATGAGTGACGAAAGTGAAAAAATACTATTGTTAAGAAATCGTTGTGGCCTGTTCCAAATCAAGGCATGGTTGAGCAGGCCAAAAAAACATGGTGGCTTCAGATCCCAGTGAGGTACCCCAGGAGACGCATAAAGACTCCAAAGGGCGAGGTAGCCGAGGATGCGCCTGACAAAGGATATAATTAAATATGGCTGTTAATTATCTTCAAAAGGGTGTTTCAATTAACTCAAACACCCAATTTTCACTCACCACTTCCTTGGAGTTCCCTTGGAGTTGAGTGTTGCATGCAAAGTCTCAGGCTGCTAGGTTTTAAGATTTTGGAGTTATGGAGGAGACACACAGTCATTTATTATTATAATATATATATATATATATATATTATATATATATATATATATACTAGCGATACCCGTGCACATGCACGGGATAGCAGTACAACATAGCTGGTGGCAGACGACAGACCGTAACGGGGAATGACAAAATATGCATTGTGCAAAATGCAAGTGGTACTATGGAACGCCAAGACTTCCCAAACATTGTCCGCATGTCCGCTAAGTGCCACAGCAATTTCATAGGGATCGTGTGACGGCGAGCCGAGTTTTTGTGTGCAAGCTTGGTATTATATATTATATATATATATATAATATTTATATATATAATAAGGGTGGGGTGGAGGAGGCAGGGGAGGGGTGGGGTGGCAGTCTGGGGGAGTAGAGTGGGAGGAGGCAGGGGAAGGGGTGGGTGGCAGTCTGGAGGGAGTGGAGTGGGAGAGGGATGGAAGGGAAGATATGGGTTGGAGTCTGGAGGGAGGGGTGGGAGGAAGCAAAGGTGGTAGAGGGATCTGGCATTGCCCTCCCCCCCCCCCCCCCCCCCCCGCTAGTAATGTATATATTAAAGTGTTCGGATTTCTCCCTCTGTCCATACATCCCTCTGTCACGCTCTTTTCTCTGGGATGTCATTACGGCCTTGTGTCTTTAGCTTTTACGTTCGACCTCTACAGATGGGTATGTCATCCCGGCGTCCTACACTCAACCCATTTCGCTGATTGCAGTTGAACACCATAACCCATATAGCTAACTCTCTGACGTCTGTAGGCAATGTTCTGAATGCAAGATGCAAGGCATTGGGATGACGGATTTAGTAAGATGTTGATGTAATAAGATGGCATTATATCGGCAACGTAATTACGGCATTATGTCTAGTGCTAGACTCGGCCTCTATCGTGGTGTAACTTACAAAAAATAATTCATGACTCAATGAGTATTAAATTTTGTAAATTGAAAAAAATGACGATGTAACGTCTGATCTCTGAGATCATAAAACGAATTCATAATGTGTTTTTATAGCAAGT
Organism: Eptatretus atami; assembly: GCA_035128595.1. Taxonomy (NCBI): domain Eukaryota; kingdom Metazoa; phylum Chordata; class Myxini; order Myxiniformes; family Myxinidae; genus Eptatretus; species Eptatretus atami. Next base: position 104,085,553 of record CM068961.1, on the reverse strand, counting down.
AGGTGTGCATATTACTGAAATTTACGCTGTAAACAAAATGGTTCTGGAATTTAAAAAAATTTCAAACAAGAAGAGGTACATTCAAAGTACACCACCACCATGCCAAATAAGTCAATAACATCCTCCAGCGTGCAACATTGCCGGGGCACCTACGGCGCCTGGCGATGCCGCCGTGCAGCACATGGAGATGGAATTGGAAGGGAGCAGTGTACAATAATTAATTGATTAATTGATTAATTGCATAATTAAAATAAATAAATAATAATAATCGTAAAATAATTGATTCCTCAATCAATTGCCGAATAACATACCTCAACCTCCACCGTTTCATCCAAATCTGTAACTTTTTGAAAATTAAACATTTCACCATAAAATGAATAAACAATCAATTAATTGATTAATCAACGAATCAAAAATACCCTTTCAAGCCAAATCACTTGTTCACCGTCGTGTCCAAATATCAGCTTCCGAGCTTGAAAGGTACCTGAGATATTGCCCAGATGAGAAATAAAATAAATAAGGAATGAATAAATCGACAATAATTAAGTAATTAATGAATTAATTGATTAATCAAAAAATAAAACTTTTTTTTTTTTTTTGACAAAAGCACATCTTCACTTTTGTCCCAAATTTCAGCTTCCTAGCTCAAAGGGTGGCTGAGAATTGCCCGGACAAACAAACAAACAAGCAGTCATAGACTTGGTACTTACGAAATCATCACTTGACTCTGACCTTGTCTAATAAAAGCATGAATCAGTCAGAAGCCCAAGGGAGCTTGAATTCTGAATATCATTGTGGTCTACGATTTTACACTGTGTGTTTGCAGATAATGAGTCTCAGACAAAAACTAGATTTCTTATAAAAATTCCATTTTTTTTATTTTTTTTTTAAAGTGATTCAGTACCAGCAGGATATGCAGATAATAGGTGTATTACTTTTCAGAAGAATCTGATAAAAGACTTATATTTATTATATATCAGTTATTCATCGCTGTTCCAGATTCGACAACCGAGTTTTAAGCGTCCTAAGCGATCGCAAAAACGAAGACAAAATTAAAATCGAAGTTAAAACGAACTCGTAACGTCGAGCGAAGCAAAAAACCTCATTTCTCCATGCAAAACCTTAACGTCAATCAACGACGCGTCGTCTGCTCGAGCGCACTGCATCATGGGACGACCCGTGACGTCTGCTCGAGCGCACTGCATCATGGGACGACCCTTGACGCTTCGAGTGAATATTTTTTATACAATCTTAAAAACGTCTCCAAAACATCCGATTTTTTACAGAATTTCGACAACGAGTTTTAAGCGTCCTAAGCGATCGCAAAAACTGAAGACAAAATTAAAATCGAAGTTTAAAACGAACTCGTAACGTCGAGCGAAGCAAAAATACTCCATTTCTCCACGTTAATTTACGGAATTATGTTTGACCTCACTGTGACTTGACCTTGACCGATTTGTACCAAAATCTAATCAGCACTAGCCATCACCTCCTGAATCACGTGGTGTAATTTGACATTGGTAGCTTCTTCCGTTCTCGAGTTACGTGCTACAAACAAACATACAAACAAACAAACATACAAACAAACAAACAAACAAACAGAAACGAAGTCATCATATATTACGAATCTTTAGATTTCGTAAGTAACAAGCAGTCATAGACTGTACTACGAAATCGTCAACTGACCTCTACCTTGTCTAATAAAGCTGTCTCTAGAGAAGGTAGCGACGCAAACCAGAAGTTTCTACGATTATTCTGTACCAACCATCAAAATCGAATGTTTGATCTCACTGTGACCTTGACCTTGACCAATTTTTGACCAAAATCTAATCACACTAGCCATCAACCTCCTGAATCACGTGTGTAATTGACATTGGTAGCTTCTTCCGTTTCTCGGTTATAACTTTTTTTGGGATGTTTGACCTACTGTGACCTTGACCTTTGAGCGATTTTGACCAAATCTAATTCAGCACTAGCCATCACCCTCCTGAATCACGTGATGTAATTTGACATTGTAGCTTCTTCCGTTCTCGAGTTATCGTGCCTACAAAACAACAAACATACAAAACAAGCAGTCATAGACTGTACTTACGAAATCGTCAACTTGACCTCTGACCTGTCTAATAAAAGCTGTCTCTAAGAAGTAGCGAAGCAAACCAGAAGTTTCTAACGATGATTCTGTACAAACATCATAAATCGAATGTTTGACCTCACTGTGACCTTGACGTTTGACCGATTTTGACCAAAAATCTAATCAGCGCTAGCCATCACCCTCCTGAATCACGTGGTGTAATTTGACATTGGTAGCTTCTTCCGTTCTCGAGTTATAATTTTTTTTTTTGATGTTTGACCTCACTGTGACCTGACCTTTCACAATTTTGACCAAAATCTAATCAGCGCTATCACCACCTCCTAAATCATGTGTCTAATTTGAAATTGGTAGCTTCTTCCGTTTCTCGAGTTATCATTTTTGGATGTTGACCTCACTTGACCTTGACCTTTACCGATTTTGACCAATTAATCACAGCACTAGCCATCACCCTCCTGAATCACTGGTGTAATTTGACATTTGGTAACTTCTTCCATTTCGAGTTATCTGTACCAAACCATCAAAAATCGAATATTTTGACCTCACTGTGGACCTTGACCTTGACCGATTTTGACCAAAATCTAATCAGCACTAGCCATCACCGTCCTGAATCACGTGGTGTAATTTGACATTGGTAGCTTCTTCCGTTCTCGAGTTTATCGTGCCTACAAACAAAACAAACAAGCAGTCATAGACTGGTTACTCACGAAATCGTCAACTTGACCTCTGACCTGTTCTAATAAAAGCTGTGTCGAGAGAAGGTAGCGACGCAAACCAGAAGTTTCTACGATGATTCTGTATCAAACCATCAAAAATCGTTACGTCGACCGAAGCAAAAATCTCCATTTCTCCACGCAATTAAACCTTAACGTTCACTCAACGACGCGTCTGCTCGAGCGCACTGCATCCATGGGACGACACCGTGATGCGTCGAGTGAAATATTTTTAACATCTTAAAACGTCTCCAAACATCCGATTTACCAGAATTTCGACAACGAGTTTTATAAGCGGTCCTAAGCCGATCGCCAAAAACGAAGACAAAAATTAAAATCGAAGTTAAAACGACTCGTAACGTCGAGCGAAGCAAAAATACTCCATTTCTCACGTGCATTACGGATTATTTTTGACCTCACTGTGACCTGACCTTGACCGATTTTGACCAAAATCTAATCAGCACTAGCATCACCCTCCTGAATCACGTGGTGTAATTTGACATTGGTAGCTTCTTCCGTTCTCGAGTTATCTGTACCAAACCATCAAAAATCGAATATTTGACTCACTGTGACCTTGACCTTTGACCGATTTTGACCAAAATCTAATCAGCACTAGCCATCATCTCCTGAATCACTGGTGTAATTTACATTGCAGCTTCTTCCGTTCTCGAGTTATGCGTGCCTACAACAAACAAAACACAAAAAACAGAACGGAGATCAATATATACCAAATCTTTAGATCGTAGTAACAAACACACAAACAAACAGAACGAAAGTCATCAATATACTTACGAATCTTTAGATTTCGTAAGTAACAAACAAACAAACAAACAAGCAGTCGATAGACTGGTACTTACGAAATCGTCAACTTGACCTCTGACCTTGTCTAATAAAAGCTGTCTCTTAGAGAAGGTCGCGACGCAAACCAGAAGTTTCTACGATGATTCTGTACAAACCATCAAAAATCGAATGTTTGACCTCACCGTGACCTTGACCGTTGACCGATTTTGACCAAAATCTAATCAGCACTAGCCATCACCCTTCTGATCACGTGGTGTAATTTGACATTGGTAGCTTCTCCGTTCTCGAGTATCTGTACAAACCATCAAAAATCGAATATTTGACCTCACTGTGACCTTGACCTTGACCGATTCTATGACCAAAATCTAATCAGCACTAGCCATCACCTCCTGAATCACGTTATGTAATTGACTTGGTAGCTTCTTCCGTTTCGAGTTATCTTGCCTACAAACAAACAAACAAACAAACAAACAGAAACCGGTATCATCATATACTTACGAAATCTTTAGATTTCGTAAGTAACAAACAGAAACGCTAGTCATCAATATACTTACGAAATCTTAGATTTCGTAAGTAACAAGCAGTCATAGACTGGTACTTACGAAATGTTCACTTGACCTCTGACCTTTCTAATAAAAGCTGTCTCTAGAGAAGGTAGCGACGCAAACCAGAAGTTTCTACGATGATTCTGTACCAAACCATCAAAAATGGAATTTGTTTGAACTCACCGTGACCTTGACCGTTGACCGATTTTGACCAAAATCTAATCAGCACTAGCATACCTCCTTGAATCACGTGGTTGTAATTGACATTGGAAGCTTCTTCCGTTCTCGAGTTATCGTGCTACAAACAAAACAAACAAGCATCATAGACTGGTACTTACAAATCGTCAACTTGACCTCTGCCTTGTCTAATAAAAGCGTCTCTAGAGAGAAGGTAGCGACGCAACCAGAAGTTTCTACGATGATTCTGTACCAAACCATCAAAAAATCGAATGTTTTGACCTCACCGTGCCCTTGACGTTGGACCGATTTTTGACCAAAATCTAATCAGCACTAGCCATCACCCTCCTGAATCACGTGATGTAATTTGACATTGGTAGCTTCTTCCGTTCTCGAGTTATCGTCCTACAAACCAACAAACAAACATACAAACAAACAAACAAACAAACAGAAACGTTAGTCAGTCAATATACTTACGAAATCTTTAGATTTCTGTAAGTAACAAACAAACAAACAAACAACAAGCAGTCATAGACTGGGTACTTACGAAATCGCGTGAAACTTGACCTCTGACCTTGTCTAATAAAAGCTGTCTCTCGAGGGTCGCGACGCAAACCAGAAGTTTATACGATGATTCTGTACCAAACCATTCAAAATCGAATGTTTTGGATGTTTGACCTTCAATGTGACCTTGACCTGTTGACCGATTTTGACCCAAAATCTAATCACGCGCGAGCCACCACCCTCCCTGAATCACGTGGTTGTAATCTGAACATGGGTAGCTTCTTCCGTTCTCGAGTTATCATTTTGGATGTTTTGACCTCACTGTGACCTTGACCTTTGACCGATTTTGATCCAAAATCCTACTTCAGCCCACATGAGCCTATCAACTCCTGACATCACGTGGGTATAATTGACATGTAGCTTCTTCCGTTTTCTGATTGTTATTCTGTACCACGAACCATTCAAAAATCGAAATATTTTGACCTCATCTGGACCGACCTTTGACCGATTTTTGACCACAAAATCAACCAGCTACTAGTCCATCACTCCCCTTGAAGCACGTGAATGTAATATGTGCACAGTTGGCGTGGACTTCTTCCGCTCTACGAGTTACCTCAGTGCCAACAAACAAACAAACATCACAAACAAACAGATAAGGAAGTTCTAATCATATGTATATCCTTACGAAATCTTTAGATTTCGAAGGTAAACAAGCGTAGCATATGACGGTACTTAACGAATATCGTCTAACTTGACTCTCTGGAACCTTGTCTAATAAAAAGCTGTCTCCGAATAGAGATGAGGTAGCGACGCAAAACCAGAAGTTATTCTACGATGATCTGTACCAAACCAATCATAAACAATCGAAATGTTATGCGACCCACCGTACACTTGACCGTCTTGACCGATTTTTGACCAAAATCAATCAGCAGCTGCCATTGCAACCCTCCTCAATCAGTGATGTAATTTGACATTGTAGTCTTCCGTTCTACGACGTTATCGTGCATGCCTACAAAACAAAACAAACAACATACAAACAACACAAACAAAACGTCATAACTTGGGAACTTACGAAAATCGTCACTTGAACCTCTGACCTTGTCTAAATAAAAGCTGTCCTGAGAGCATGATGGTACGACGCAAACCAGAAGTTTCTACGATGATTCTGCTACCAAACCATACAAAATGGAATGTTTGACGCTCACCGTGACCTGACCGTTGACCGATTGACCAAAAATCTAATCAGCACTACCATCACCTCGCTTGAATCACTTGGAATTGACCACTTCTTGCGACACGCTCTTCCCGGTAGCTCTCTTCCGTTTCTACGAGTTACGTGCCTGAATGCCTAAAACGAACAAACAGAGCGTCATAGACTTCTGGGTACTTACGGAATCGTCAACTGACCCATCTCCGCTTGTCTAAGTAAAGCTGTCATCGTAGAAGACAGTGCGACGCAAACCAGACACGTTTTAGCGATGATTTCTGTACCAAACCCATCAAAAACGAATCGAATGTTTGACCTCACCATGACCCTTGATCGATTGACCGATTTTGACCAAAAATCTAATCAGCACTAGCCATCACCCTCCTGAATCACGTGATGTAATGACAATTGGTAGCTTCTTCCTTCTCGAGTTATCTGTACCAAAACCATCAAAATCGATACTTGGACCTCACTGTGACCTTGACCTTTGACCGATTTTGACCAAAAATCTAACAGCACTAGCCATTCAACCTCCTGAATTCACGTGATGTAATTTTGACATTGGCAGCCTTCTTTCCGTTCTCGAGTTATCGTGCTCAAACAAACAAACAAACAAACATACAAACAAACAAACAAAACAAACAGAACCAGAAACGGATTATGTCTATCAAATATACTTACGAAATGTCTTTAGCGATTTCGTTAAGTAACAACACAAACAAACAAACAAGCAGTCATAGACTGGATACTTACGAAATCGGTCAACGCCTGCTCTTGACCTTGTCAATAAAAGCTGTCTCTAGGAATCGGTAGCGACGCAAAACCAGAAGTCTACGATGATCCTCGTACCAAACCATCAAAAAATCGAATGTTGACCTCACCGTGACCTTGACCGATTGACCCGATTTTGACCAAAAATCTCAATCAAGCACTAGCCAGTCACCCTCACTGAATCACGTGGTGTAATTTGACATTGGTAGCTTGACTTCCGTCTCGGTTATCGCTACCAAACCATCAAAACTGGAATATTGCCCTCACTGTGACCTGACTTTGACCGATTTTGACCAAAATACTAAATCAGCACAAAGCCATCACCTCCTGAATCACGTATCTAATTTGACATGATAGCTATCTTACCATTCTCGAGTTATCGTGCGACAAACAAACAAACATAACATAACAAACAAACAAACAAACAATAGTCATTTTTTGTCTTTTTTTGTTTATAGACTGGTACTTACGAAATCGTGAACTTACCTCTGACCTTGTCAATAAAAAGCTTTCTGCGGATTTGGGTAGCGACCAAACCACAAGTCTTCTACGATAGATTCTGCTATCCAAACCATCTAAAAAATCGAATGATTTGTGACCTCACCGTGACTACCTGTTACCGATCTTTGACCGAAATGCTAATCACACTAGCCATCACCCTCCTACCATCACGTGGTTGAAGTTTGACATTGAGCTTCTCTCCTTCTCGCATTTTATTCTCGACCAAACCATCAAAAATCGAATATTTTTGACCCGCATCACTTGTGACCTTGACCTTTGACGATTTTGACCAAAATCTAATCAGCACTAGCCAATCACCCCTCCTGAATCACGTTGATGTAAGTTGACATTGGTAGCTTCTTCCGCTCTCGATTATCGTGCCAAAAACAAACAAACACAACAAACAAACAGAAACGCGAAGTCATCCAATATATTACGAAATCTTATAGATTTTCGTAAGGTAACAAGCAGGTCATAGACTTGGTACTTACGAAATCGTCAACTTGACTGTGTGGGACCTTGTCTCATAAGCTGTCTCTTTGAGAAGCCGGTAGCGACGCCAAACCAGAAGTTTCTACGATGATTCTGCTACCAAACCATCAAAAATCGGAATGTTTGACCCTCACCGTGGACCTTGACCGTTGACCGATTTTGACCAAATCTAATCGCACTAGTTCATCACCCTCTGAATCACGTGGTGTAATTTGACATTGGTAGCTTCTTTCTTTCTCGAGTTATCTGTACCAAAAACCATCAAAAATCGAATTGTGATCCTCACGCCGTGACTTTGACCGCTGATGACCGATTTTGACAAAATCTCTATCTTAGCACTAGCCATCACTCTCGCTAAAATTCACGTGGTGTAATATGTTTTTTTGACATTGTGTAGCTTCTTCCGTTCTCGTCATGTTACTCTTTCACCAACATCAAAAATCGAATATTTGACCTCACTATGTGACCTTGGACCTTGTGTCCGATTTTGACCATAACTCTAAATCCTCAGCACAGCCAAACACCCATCTGAATCACGTGATGTAATTTGACATTGTTAGGTTCCCCTTTCTCGAGTTATCGTGCCTACAAAACAAACAAACAAACATACAAACAAACAAAACAAACAGTCATAGATGGTACTTACATAATCGTCAACTGACCTCTGACATTGTGCTAAAAAAGCTGTCTCTAGAAGATAGAAGAGTTAAGATAGCGACGGAGCAAACCATAGAATGTTCTATGACGATTCTGTACTCCAATACCATCAAAAATCGAATGTTTGACCTTCACCGGACCTTGACCTGTTTGACCGATTTTGACCAATAATCTAATCAGCACGAGCCATCACCCTCTGAATCACGTAGTGTAATTTGACATTGGTTAGCTTCTTCCGTTCCCTCGGAGTTATCTGTTACCATAACCATCAAAAATCGAATATTTGACCTCAGCTGCATGATCTCCTTACCGTGTTTGACCGAATTCTTTGCACCAAAAATCTTAATTCAGCACTGCCTATCACCCTCCTGAATCACGTGATGTAATTGACATTGTGCTTCTTCCGGTTTCTCGATAGAATATCGTGATCCCTACAATAATATCAAACAATACATTACCAAACAGCAGTCATAGGACTGGTACTTACGAAATCGTCTCAACTTATGAGCTCTGTACCGTTGTCTATAAAAGCTGACCTCTGAAGTAAGGGTAGCGACGCAAACCAGACAGTATCTAACGATTGATTCTCTATCCAAACCATCCATAAATCGATCAAGTTGACCTCACCGTACGACCGTTTTGATCCGTTGGACGATTTTGACCAAATAATCTATCTAGCACGTAGCCATCACCCTCCTGAATCGTACGTGATGTAATTTGACATTGGTAGCTTTCTTCCGTTCTGTTATCTGTTACCAAACACGAAAAATCGAATTACCTCCTGTGACCGTTGCGACCTGTGATCCGATCTCTTGGATAACCCAAATCTAATCAGCACCTTAGCCATCACCCTCCTGATCACGTGATGCCAATTGACATTGAATAGCTTCTTCCGTTCTCGAGTATGCGTGCCTACAAACAAAACAAACAACACAAGCAAGTCACATAGTACTATCAGTACTTACTCGAAATTCGTCAACTACCTCGACTGTCTGAAATAAAAGCTGGTCTCTTGAGAAGTGAGACGACTGCAATGACCAGAAGTTTCTACGATTGATTCTGTACCAAACCATCAAAAATCGAATGTTTATTGGATGTTGACCTCACTGATGACCTTGACCTTGACCGATTTTGACCTCAAAAAATCTAATCACTCGCATATGCTCCACTCATCCTCCCTCCTCTGAATCACGTGTCTGTAATTTTACATTGTAGGCGTTCTTCCGTTCTCGAGTTATCATTTTTTGGATGTTGACCTCACTGTGACCTTGACTTTGACCATTTTGACAAAATCTAACAGCACTAGCCTCACCCTCCTGAAGCACGTGCTGTAATTGGATCTATTGATAGCTTCTTCCTGCTCTTCGAGTTATCGTGCCAAACAAACCAAACAAACACACAACAAACAGAAACGGAAGTCATTCAAAGCAATACTACGAAATCTTTAAGCCATTTCGTAAGTCACACAAGGTCCAATCAAAGACTAGGTACTTAGAAAATCGTCAAGCTTATGACCTCTGACCTTGTTAATAAAAGCTTGTTCTCTAGAGAATCGGTAGTGACGCCAAACCAGCAAGTTTCTAGCGATGATTTCTGTACCAAAACATCAAAAATCGAATGTGCTCATTTTGACCTCACCGTAGCACCTGACCGTTGAGCCGATTTTGACCGCAAAATCTAATCAGCACTTGCCATCACCCTCCTGAATACGTGAGTAATTTGACATTGGTAGCTTCTTCCATTCTCAGGTATCGTGCTACAAACAAACAAAAACAAACATACAAACACACAAACAAACAAACAAACAAGCAGTCAAGACTGGTACTACGAAAACCCTTTCAACTTGACCTCTGACCTGTCTAATAAAAGCTGTCTCTAGAGAACGGTAGCGACCAACCAGAATTTTCTACGATGATTCGTACCAAACCATCAAAATTCGAATGTTTGACCTCCACCGTGACCTTGACCGTTGACCGATTTTTGAACCAAAATCTAAGCAGCACTAGCCTCACCCTCCTGATCACGTGGTGTAATTTGACATTGGTATCTTCTTCCGTTTCGAGTTATCTGTACCAAAACCATCAAAAATCGAATATTTGACCTCACTGTTGACCTTGACCTTTGACCGATTTTGGACCAATAATCTAATCAGCACTAGCCATCCACCCTCCTGAATCAATGAATTAATTTGACATTGTAGCTTCTTCCCGTTCTCGAAGTTAATCGTGCCTACAAACAAACAAACAAACAAACATACAAACAAAACCAAACAAACAAAACAAGCAGTCATAGACTGTACTTTACGAAATCGTGAACTTACCCTTCTACCTTGTCTAATAAAAGCTGTCTCTGGAGAGGGTAGCGACGCCAAACCACAAGTTTCTACGATGATTCTTACCAAAACCAATCAAAAAAATCGAATGATTTGACCTCACCGTGACCTTGACCGTTGACCGATTTTGACCAAAATCTAATCAGCCATAGCCATCACCCTCCTGAATCACGTGGGGTAATTTGACATTGGTAGCTTTCTTTCCGTTCTCGAGTTATCTGTACCAAACCATCAAAAATCGAATATTTTGACCTTCACTGTGACTTGACCTGTGAACCCGATTTGACCAAAATCTAATTCAGCACTAGCCATTCACCCTCCTGAATCACGTGATGTAATTTGGACATTGTAGCGTTCCCTCCTTCTCGAGTTATCGTGCCTACAAACAACAAACAAACATTACAAATACAACGAAACAATAACTCAGTCATAGACTTATACGTCTTATCTTACGGAAATCGTCTAACTTTGACCTCTGACTCTTTGCTCTAATAAAGCTGTCATCTATGAGATAACGATAGCCGTGACGTGCTCAACCAGAAGTCTATGTCATTTGATTACATGTTATCCAAACCATCAAAAAATCGAATTTTGACTCTCACCGTGACCTGACTCGCTTGGAGTACCGTATTTTTGACCAATAATCCTAATCAAAAGCACTAGCCATTCAAACTCTCCTGAAATCTTCGTTGGTTGTTAATTTGACATTTGGTGCTTCTTCCCATATGTTTCTCGAGTTGTTTATCTTACCCTATTACAATCAAAATTCGAATATTTGACCTCACCTGTCGACCTTGAACCTCGACCTCTCTGATTTGACCAAAATGCTAATCAGTCACTAGCCATCACCCTCCTTGAATCATGATGTAATTTGACATTGGGTAGCTTCTTCCGTTCTCGAGTTATTCGTGCCTACAAACAAACAAACATACAAACAAGCAGTCATGACTGGTACTTCGAAATTCGTCAACTTGCAGCTCTGACGTTGTCTTAATTAAAGCTGGCGCTCTTCTGAGAGATAATTTCTTCAATGGTAGCGACGCAAACAGAAGTTCTACGATTATTCTGTAACCAAACACATCAAAATTCGAAAGTTGACTCTCACTCGTGTGACTACTTGACCGTTTTGTGCAATGGATTTTTTTTACCTAAAATTCCTACATCAGCATCTTCCACCACCCTCGCTTGTAATTCACGTGATGTAAAAATTTGCGGGACATAAATGTTTAAATTTCAATGGTAGCTTTCTTCCTAGTTTCAGAGTTATTCTGTTTACCAACCATCAAAAATCGAAAATTTGACCTCACTGTGACTTGACCTGTAGATCTCGATTTTGCCACCCAAATCTAATCAGCACTAAGCCATCACCCTCCTGAATCACGAATGATGGCAATTTGACATGATAGCTTTCTTCGTTCTCGGAGTTATTCGGTGATTTTCTTCCCTACACATACAATCCAAAACACAATACAATCAAGCAGTCATAGACTGGGTACTTACGGAAATTCGTCAACTTCGACCTTAGGCGTACCTTGTCTAATAAAAGCTTGTCTCTATGAGAATGCTTCGTAGCGACGCTTCAAACTCCAGACATTTCTACGATGATTCTGTGACCAACCATCAAAAATCGGAATGTTTTGGATGTTTGACCTCACTGTACCTTGACCTTGCACCGATTTTGGACCAAATCTAATCTAGCGCTAGCACACAATCATCCTCCTCGCAATTCACGTGGTGAGATTTGACATTGGTAGCTTCTTCCGTTCTCGAGTTATCATTTTTGTGAATGTTTTGAACCTCACAGCTTAGGACCTATGAACACTTCTAGACCGATTTTGACCAAAATCTAATCAGCACTAGCCATCACTCGCACCTCTGAATCCACGCTGGTGTTAATTATGACTTGGTATTGATTCTTTCCGTTCTCGAGTTATCTTACGCAAACATTCAAAAATCGAATATATTGACCTCACTGTGACCTTGACCTTTTGAGCCAGATTGCTTGACTAACACGACTTAATCAGCACTAGCCTAAATCATAAACACATACACTGTATACATCCCCTGGTCTGTAATATTGACATTGGTAGCTCTCTTCCCAGTTCATCGATTAGTTATCGTGCCTACAATTTATATCTAATATAAACAAAACAAACATCTAAGCGACACTCATTTGTAGACTGGTATTACGAAATCGTCAACTGACCTCTGGATGCCTTGTCTAATTAATAAGGCTGTCTCTCGAGATGTTATCTTAACTCTTAATATGTAGCGACGCAAACCAGAAGTTTCTTTACGTGTATTCTTGTACAAACACAAAAATCGTATAATGTGTTTGGATGTTTGACCTCACTGTGACCTTGTACCTTGACCGATATTTTGACCAAAAATCTATATCTAGCTGCACTAGCCACCACCTTCTTTTTTCTGAATCACGTGGGTAATTTTACTTTTTGTAGCTTATTCCCTGTTCTTTCGCCTAGTTATCATTTTGGATGTTGACCTCACTGTGACCGACCTTTGACCGATGACCAAAACAAGTCAGCACTAGCTCACCTCCTGAAGCACTGCTGAGTGAATTTGGCGATTGGTAGCTTCTTCCGCTCTCGAGTTATCGTTGCCCAAACAAACAAACAAACAGGCACAAACAAATCAGAAACGGAAGTCATCAAATACTACGAAAATCTTTAGATTTCGTAGTCAAGTAATACAAGCAGTATAGACTTGGTATTACGAAATCGTCACTTGGACCTACTACTATAAAAAGCTCTCAGAGAATGAAGCGATCGCAAACAGATTCACGATGATTCTGTACCAAACCATCAAAAAATCGAATGTTGACCTCACCGTGACCATTGACCGTTGAACCATTTTACCAAAACTAATCAGCAGCACACCTCCGAATCACGGATGAAGACAGAGCTCTTCCTCCGAGTTATCGTGTACCTACAACTAAACAAAACAAACAAACATATTCCTTCTTTCTCTT
>CM068961.1:104031304-104070775 GCA_035128595.1 Eptatretus atami | reverse complement strand
TGTTTAGATTTCGTAAGTATATTGATGACTTCGTTTCTGTTTGTTTGTGTGTTTGTTTGTTTGTAGGCACGATACTCGAGAACGGAAGAAGCTACCAATGTAAAATTACACCACATGATTCATGAGGTTGATGGCTAGTGCTGATTAGATTTTGGTCAAAATCGGTCAAAGGTCAAGGTCACAGTGAGGTCAAATATTCGATTTTTGATGGTTTGGTCAGATAACTCGAGAACGGAAGAAGCTACCAATGTCAAATTACACCACGTGATTCAGGAGGGTGATGGCTAGTGCTGTTTGGATTTTGGTCAAAATCGGTCAAAGGTCAAGGTCACAGTGAGGTCAAACATCCAAAAATGATAACTCGAGAACGGAAGAAGCTACCAATGTCAAATTACACCACGTGATTCAGGAGGTGGTGCCTAGCGCTGATTAGATTTTGGTCAAAATCGGTCAAGGTCAAGGTCACAGTGAGGTCAAACATAATTCCGTAAATTAACGTGGAGAAATGTGAGTATTTTTGCTTCGTTCGACGTTACGAGTTCGTTTTAACTTCGATTTTAATTTTGTCTTCGTTTTTTGCGATCGCTTCGGATGCTTAAAACTCAGTTGTCGAAATTCTGGTAAAAATCGGATGTTTTGGAGACGTTTTAAGATTGTATAAAAAATATTTCACTCGAAGCGTCAAGGGTCGTCCCATGATGCAGTGCGCTCGAGCAGACGTCACGGGTCGTCCCATGATGCAGTGCGCTCGAGCAGACGCGTCGTTGAGTCACGTTAAGGTTTTCCGTGTGGCGCGGTGACGGTTTTTTCAATAAAGATGGTGTTTAAAAGTCATTTTTTATCCCAATAAAGGTTATCGTCGCATGCCTGACTCGCTGAGCCGTCGGATTTGTAAAGATTGTTGGTGGATGGCCGAATATTACGGTTTTCTGACTTTGATAAAATAATATTAAAATAATTGCGTGGAGAAATGCCGATTTTTGCTTTGCTCGACGTTACGAGTTCATTTCAACTTCGATTTTAATTTTGTCTTCGGTTTTTGCGATCGCTTAGGACGCTTAAAACTCTGTTGTCGAAATTCTGGTAAAAATCGGATGTTTATGAGATTTATGTCGGGTGTCGTATCTGAGGTATTATGCACTGAAGATTATGCTAATGAGGGGGATTGTAACACACAGCTTTACGCGCTCGTTTGCGTCGCACCTTCTCTAGAGACAGCTTTTATTAGACAAGGTCAGAGGTCAAGTTGACGATTTCGTAAGTACCGAGTCTATGACTGCTTGTTACTTAGCAATCTAAAGATTGTAAGTATATTGATGACTCCGTTTCTGTTTGTTTGTATGTTGTTTGTTTGTTTGTTTGTTGTAGGCACGATAACTCGGAACGGAAGAAGCTACCAATGTCAAATTACACACGTATCAGGAGGTGATGGCTAGTGCTGATTAGATTTTGGTCAAAATCGGTCAAAGGTCAAGGTCACAGTGAGGTCAAACATAATTCCGTAAATTAACGTGGAGAAATGTGAGTATTTTTGCTTCGCTCGACGTTACGAGTTCGTTTTAACTTCGATTTTAATTTTGTCTTCGGTTTTTGCGATCGCTTCGGATGCGTAAAACTCGGTTGTCGAAATTCTGGTAAAAATCGGATGTTTTGGAGACGTTTTAAGATTGTATAAAAAATATTTCACTCGAAGCGTCAAGGGTCGTCCATGATGCATTGCGCTCGAGCAGAAGTCACGGGTCGTCCCATGATGCATTGCGCTCGAGCAGACGCGTCGTTGAGTGACATTAGAGTTTTGCATGGAGAAATGGGATTTTTTTGCTTCGCTCGACGTTACGAGTTCGTTTTAACTTCGATTTTAAATTTTGTGCTTCGGGTTTTTGCGATCGCTTAGGACGCTTAAAACTCGGTTGTCGAAATTCTGGTAAAAATGGATGTTTTGGAGACGTTTTAGATTGATAAAAAAAAATTTCACCGAAGCGTCAAGGGTCGTCCATGAATGCATGCGCTCGAGCAGACGTCACGGGTCTCCCATGATGCAGTGCGCTCGAGAGACATGTCGTTGAGTGACATTAAGGTTTTGCATGGAGAAATGGAGATTTTTGCTTCGTACTCGACGTTACGAGTTCGTTTTAACTTCGATTTAATTTTGTCTTCGGTTTTTGCGATCGCTTAGGAGCTTAAACTCTGGTTGTCGAAATTCTGGAAACAGCGATGAATAACTGATATATATATAAAATAATAAGTCTTTTATCAGATTCTTCTGAAAAGTAATACACCTATTATCTGGCATATCTCTGCTGTGTACTAAGATCACTCTTTAAAAAAAAAAAAAAATGGAATTTTAATAAGAATATCTAGTTTTTGTCTGGACCTCATTATCTGCAAACCACAGTGTAAAATCGTAGACCAAACATGAATTCGAAATTCAAGCTTCCGCTCTTGGGCTTCTTGACTGATTCATGCTTTTATTAGACAAGGGTCGAGGTCCAATTGATTGAATTCGCTTCGTAAGTACCCCAGTCTATGACTGCTTGTATTTACGAAATCTATAACTCAGATATTTTGTAAGTATCAATTGATTGCTTTTCTACTTTCCTGTTTCTGTTTGTTTGTTTGTTTGTTATGGTTTGGTTTGTGTTTGTTTGTTTTGTAGGCACGATAACTCGAGAACGGAAGAAGCTACCATGCAAACGTACACCAACAGATGACGTATCATGGAGAGGGTGATATGGCTAGTGCTTTAGAATTAGATTTTGGTTTGTCCAAAATCGGCTCGGGGAAAGGTCAAGGTCACAGTGAGGTCAAATACTTCGAATTTTTTGGAATGGTTTGGGTAAGGATAACTCGAGAACGGAAGAAAGTCTACCCAATGAGTCAAAATTAGACGAACCACGTGATTCCCTCATCAGTGAGGTGTGAGGGTTGAATGGTAGTTTAGTGTGCTTGCTATGCTGCCTGATTTTTTAAAGGAGATTTTTATTGGGCATATAGAAATCCCCCTGGGTTCCCCTGGGGTCCACAAGGTTTCCATGGTCTAACGAGGTGGGTGTCACACCTCATTCGACAAGAAATTTTTTTTGGATGGTTTGGGCTACGATATCATCGTAAGAAACTTCTGGTGTTGCAGTCGCTTGACGTAAAAAACATCGGATTGGTGACGACCCCTGTTCTCGTAGCGACATGCTTTTTATTAGACATAAGGTCAGTAGGTCAAAGTTTTGAGATTTTCGTAAGTTAACGCCCTGGTCTCTACGAGTCTAATGACTGCTTTGTTTTGTTTGTTTGATATGTTGGTTTCTTTTGTTTTTGTTTGTTTGTAGGACAAAGATAACTCTCGAGAAACGAAACGGAAGTCATCAATATACTTACAAAATCTTTAGATTTCGTAAGTAACAAACAAACACACAAACAGAAACGGAAGTCATCAATATACTTACGAAATCTAAAGATTTCGTAAGTCACAAACTCAAAAGGATCAGAGGAAGATTGCAATTTTACTCTTGATATTTGTGTAAGATTGGCAGTAGAGATAGAGATCAAGTCTGTACTTTATACAGGGAAAGACGTTGTTCTGGTTATCTGATCATCACAGTGGTGCTGGTTCAGGATTACAAGATTTTTGATTTTTGTGATGATATAAATGAATGTAGTTATGGTTCTGCTTATTTATATGAAAGTGAGCTTTTCAACAAAGATTTAGTTGCAGGTCATTGTTAGCACATACATATTGGATTGGAATTCAAATGGATAATTTGTCGTGCCGGTTGCATCATTACTCGGGCATGGCTGTGCCGCTGGTACAAAAACCCTGCACATTAGCGCAGTAATTTGAAATTTGGACAGGGTGCTGGGAATGCTCTTGCCTTTGCAAAAAACACTGGCAATCTTTAACGTCCACAGTAACCAATGCTGGTAAACAGGTTCACGGCTTATTGCCCCCATCAGACGGCATGCTCAATGATGCAACACCCTGCCTGCAAAACACCAATCTGGCAGTTTATAATCAAATAGATGGCATAAAGACAATTGTGCTACTTCTGTGCCAGCCTGTCAAATGGCTTACAGGTAAAAACACAGCATGTGAGATCACAAAATGATGGCAGAATCGAGCATGAGATAACAATGGGAAGCCAAACTTCAAGTCTTGATGAATCAGTAACAGCATGAAGTTTTTGAAGAGACCCATAGATTGCAAGTGTTTATCAGGGAGTTCATTTGTGGATAAGTAGAAACGAAGATAATTAAATAGTTCGATAAATTATTCGTTTCAGTTATGAAATTACAAGAAAATGACCAAGTAGAAGCATAAAATGGTTTCATTAAAGTTAGTCATTGACTTTGCCAGTTTATGCCAGGCTATGTACATCTCGATGACACATCATAACATCAAAATAGGCAAACAGCTTGAACTTGCAGAATCAGACGTCTTTCATGAGGGATGAGAGATTCAAAAAGACAATAACTATAGCTGGATCAGATAATGAGCATCATAAGAAGACGAAAAGACGGCTAACCTGTTTAAAGTGGAAGCACAGTAGGGAATGAGCCTCAGACTCCAGGCAATGGATGTCAATAATCCTCAAAAAGGATGGAGTTTTGAAAGCATTTACACATTTGCAAACCTCAGTTTCCACAATAACCTACAGGCATGCGAGTCCCTGATGCAACAGCAGCCTCCCAGAGCAATGTAACAAACAATGGTGCACCTTTTCTTGAAGCACATTTAAATGAATGTCTCACATGTGGTGTGAACTTTATGAACTGTAGCAAGTGCAAAAATGAGAGTGGCTACAAAGTTCCTATGTACACAGTTAGAATTTAGTTAGAATTTATCTGTATGCTTTCCTCCATTCTCTGCACAAATGTGAATTTTTCTCCATGTTCTTCTGGACATCATCTTCCATGTTGAGGCTTGGAGGTCATCAAAGCAGCCCCTGACAGCTGCTTTGAGGTCATCAGTAGCACAGCTGTGGCCCAGAAAATGATGGAGCCAAGCAGCTCCATATGAATGAATGAATAAATAAATATACAAACAAACAGAGAGCTTTGAAAATAGTTTACATGCAAGATACAAGATAAACATATTAAAGTATGGTATCGATTAAAAGAGATTTTGCACCATTAAAAAGGAAAGACAGTGTGAGATGTTGGGATATGGTGGTTGACAATAGTGCAGCTTTGTTGGTGGATGGAATCACACACACCAAGACACATATTGAAGAGAAAGACATCTTCACATAAACATAAAGCAGATTTGAACCATCACTTGCTGCATTTTAAGGAGCAATCTATAAGATGAGATTGCAGTGATGGTTGGGGTGGAATAACTATTTGGTTTGGCAATATGCTCCAGGTTCAACATCATCAGAACCTGGAACCTCCTGGCCTGGAAGTCATCTGGTGCACCGTGAAGACACGTGGGGTGCTTACTGATCAGTGCTGTGTATCGCCCTGGCTCCCTGTTGGGAACTGACGACTGTTGTCTTATTGATTACTTGTCTGATAACCTGGATGCTGTCACCCAAACCACTGGTTAAGATCCTGTGATGATTCCAGGTGATTTAAATGTACATCATCAGGAGTGGTTTATAGGTAGCAATTAGTCCCCAACTGATAGAGCTGGAATTGAATGTTACAAATTTTGTCTGGCGTATGCTTTGGACCAACTGGTACAAGATTCTACTCATCGTGATAATCTACTGAACTTGGTCTTTGTTGACTCTGCTGCTTATTTAACCACAAGCGTGAAGGCTGATATTGGAGCATCTGACCATAGCTCAGTAGAGATTATCTTATCAAAAAGCCATAATCTTGGATATACCATACCAATGACAATTATGGGATTACAAAAAAGCAATCTAGAACCCCTCAGGCAGCATCTGCATAGCAGGGCATGTGATCAATCCCTAAACAATGTAGATACTGACATAGCTTACAACAACATTGAAACAATCAAGTCAAGAATAGAGAAATTAATTCCTCATAGAGACATCACTGTTCCACCGACCAATATTCCATGGTTTACTGAGATTTGCCAAATGACTGACAAAACTGTGTCTGACATAACAATCGGAGTAAGAGCCCATGTGCTGTTTCCCATGATGCTCTGATAGGGGCAAGGCAAGACTATCAGAAAGTGGAGAAGGAGGCTAATAGATAACACTTCCAGAGGACAAAATATCCTCTGACTGCTGGAGTAACCAAACCCTATGATTGGTGGTGGGCAGTGAAGAGGATAAAAGGGAAAGGACGACATTCTAGTATTCCAACCTTGCAGAAGAATGATCAGATCTTCACCACCTCTCAGGAGAAAATGAACATCTTCTGCGATCATTTTACATTAAATTATACAATTGATTATGCTGAAAATGATTCTCCTGATCTCACAGGTCGCACCAACACTCCCCTGAACACTGTGACGTTCCATCTCGTGCCATTAGACAGATCTTGCAGAAGCTCATCAGAAAAAGGCATCTGGACCTGATGGAATTGGAAATAGAGTTCTCAAAGAGTGGGCATCAGTCTTTGC
Organism: Eptatretus atami; assembly: GCA_035128595.1. Lineage (NCBI taxonomy): Eukaryota > Metazoa > Chordata > Myxini > Myxiniformes > Myxinidae > Eptatretus > Eptatretus atami. Next base: position 104,064,243 of record CM068961.1, on the reverse strand, counting down.
CACATTGTTCCATTTCTGCTTTAGTCGTGCCACTTCCCTTCCTTCTGGAAGATAGCCAAGCAGTGCCAGTGCATAAGAAGAACTCATGCTCTGTCCCAGATAATTACAGGCCCATCAGTCTTCTAAGCTGCATTCACAAGGTTATGGAGAGAGTTTTAACACTGCACTGAGGAAGAATCCCATTGGAAATGACTTCATCAGGAACAATAAGTTTGGCTTCTGTCCTGGTCATTCGACCCCCAGACTTACTCACATACCTAAGTCATGAATGGATGTCTCATCTCAACAGACATCAGGAGGGTGCAATTGTGGTACTTGACATCAAAGCTGCATTTGATAGAGTATGGCACAAGGGATTGCTGGCGAAGCTGGATGCTAATGGAGTCAGAAACCAGCTGTTGCAGTGGTTATCCAGCTACATAATGGGTAGATGTATCCAGGTAGTGGTCAACAGCCAAATTTCAAATTTAACTCCAATAAATGCATCAGTACCTCAAGGATCAATTATTTGGCCCACCTTGTTTTTCGTCCACAGTGATGATCTGTGTGACAACCTACATAATCCTACCTGCCTCTTTGCCAATGATAGTACCATCTCCTGCTTGTTGGATGAAGAGAATGCAGTCATTTATCTGAGGGAGGATTTAGAGAAAACCTACGAATGGGGGCAGAAATGGAATGTCCTATTTGCTACTGAGAAATGCAAGGTCATGTCTCTCAGTAAACGACTACCTAATGAGCAGCCTCTGGAGCTCTTTATGGGTGGCAAGCCGCTGCAGTGAGTACATGAGCTGGACATACTTGGCGTCACGTTCGTCCGGAGCTTGGGCTCCCAGTCTCACATGAACTCCATTGTCGTTAGAGCTGGGACAAAGAGTGGGTGTCCTTCGTAGTACTACTCCATATTTGGATTCACCTGGCTGAGCCTGAGTGCACAAATCCCAGAGCACAATGGTGTATGGTCCTCTTGCATGGATGTCTGCAAGTACCATTCATCTTCAGGAGCTGGATGATGGGCAACGTCATGCTGTATGTATCAACAAGGTCCCTCCACAAAAATTGAAGATCGACCCCCAACCACACAGGATAACTGTAGCAGGTCTGAGCCTAATGTACAGATTACACGTAGAGGAAACTCCAGCACTTCTGAAGTCCATGCTACCTCCATCATGGACTCCAATAAGGTCCACCAGAGCAAATGCCTCATTTTGGAAGCTTTGCTGTGCAGGGTCTTACTGGCAAAACAGGGAGTGGTTACTGGTCACTTGCGCAGTATCATCGTTCTCATATGCTCACAATAATACCTATGTGGAACAGCCCACCAGATTAGGCCATAACCCAGAATCTGACAGAAGGAAAAAAAAATGACTTTCGTTGCACCCACCAACCCAGGCTGCATACGAATTAAGTTTTTAAAAGTACACCTAGTGTGGTATCTTTAGGTGGGGTAGGCAATTTCCTGTTCACCAGTGGGGGTCTAAGAGGGCTTGGGGGAGGGGCAGGGCTCCAGGGGCCACACCAGTCAGAAAGCTAACTTGTGAGTCACACATCCATAACTTACACATGCATGGTATCGTTGGAAAGTAGAAACGATTTCCTGTTCAATGGTGGGACCATTGCGGCTTGGGGGAGGGGGTGTGGTCCGATTGAGAAATTCTCTGATGACACTCGGACCAAGGGCAAAGCGAAGGAGACTTGGTTTATACATGTACAATACACTATTTATTGGTATATATCATGATGACTATGTAGCCTCAAATCCTGTGAGAAAAACACTGCTCAAGGCACTGTGCAATCGTGATGCAGTATTTGGCATGTGAAATGGACCCATCACCAAAGGAAGGGATTTTAGAGCGCATAATGATGACAGCAGTATGGGTAGCCAATGAAGATGTAATGGAGCAGTCCCAGATGAGCATTTGGAGGATCGAGTTACAAGGTGGGCAGCAGAGTTTTCTACCCTCTGTAAAGTGAGGATAGACGTTTTGGGGATACTATAGAGGAGGACATTACCAAAGTCAAGTCGCGTAGTGATCAGGGCTTGGATGTATAGTCAAGCGGCATCATTGTTAAAAAAATATTTTGAATTCTGCCAATGTTGCAGATGTGATAATTTTCCAACCTATCAAAAGAGGATATACAGTATGTTCTTGAAAGGTGAATTCCAAATCAAAGATAACGCCAAGATTAGAGCTAGAATTTGTGAGAGAGATATTCACATGCGCAATGCGTACATCAAGTACAATTATGAAATTTGATTTCACAATTACTCTGGGTCAGAGTTGCTCTCCTTGTCTACTGCATTCATTGTACATTGCATATTTAAACACATGGTACACTCACACAGGTCAGCGCATACAACAATTGACTCACAATTGCTTTCTTTACATTTGCAATGGACCAACTTCAGGAACTTATCTGATGCTGGTTCCTTGATCATCCACCTAATGCTGAGGGTGTTCCATTCCACCCTCCACCCACAACTATCTGGACGAGGGTCCTGATTGGACTGATCTAGCACATGTTGATGGGTAGCAGCCTGGTAATTTGCATGCAAGGAATGCTGCCACAGGACATCACTTGTCGGTGGCAGAGAGTGGTCCTCGCTTGAGCCCATACAGAGCAATCGATAGTCGGCTTCATTGACAGACAAAGGCCTCAAGCAATAATCGCAAATGTTGGAGGGGGGGGGGATCAAAATGTTGACCGAGTTGACGGAAAGTGTCACAGTGGTTCGGAGAAGCAAGGACTAAATCTACAGCCTTTTTCTTCCCTTTGCCCCGGAAACAGCTCGTTGAGTCACATCCAGTGAATGCATGTAAGCTGACAAGGGATTTACAGAGATTTTGCCCAAGACATTGAAGCAACCTGTTAAAATGTATTGTCCTGGCAGTACCCTTGAAACCGGTATGGAAATGTACCTCACCGGGAATTTTGTCCAAATTTTTGCATATCAATGGCCACATGCTTCATATGAAGGGCCCACATTGTGTTGGCCTCTTCATGGTTGCAGCAGATTCTCTAACGATATCCATACCCTGCTTGGATAGTTTGTGGCACCACTCCCTGTGTTCAACATACAGCAAGTGATCACAAAGTTTGGTGACATCTTCACTCCAGAAATTCGCTTAATGCCTCCTTGTTAAAGCCATTCCTCAAAAAATTCTGCCACTGCTGGGGGATTTTCTGGTTTCTGCCAAATATCTTCATGCATTGTGAAGAAGAGCCGGACCATTTTACTCGTTCTAAGGATTTGATGCTGATATCAGGATAGGTATCGAAAACGACGTCTACTCTGTGGCTATGATATCATCTGGCGAGACTCAGAATCTGTGATAAAATAGTGCCAGCAAGCCTCCTGGACATCGCTGGTCAGCGAGATGACATGGCATGAATGACAGCCATACTGGCATCCAGGACAACTGCGCACTTCGCCGATTCAGTGAGATGGCCATCGCACTTCGACTCGAGATGGCGCAGTAAAACACTTTTATCCATCTAAACCAAACTGCCATCCACAGATGCTAGTGAGTAAGACAAAGGCCCCAAGTAATACATCTTTTACGTCAACTTTCCTCTGCTGGTAAATGTCCAGCAGTTGAGAAACAGCTGTCGGTCCGCTTTCTGCATGACCTCACGACCAGACTTTCCTATTTTCTTAACTATGTGATCGTCAAAAGTTTTCGATTTTACCTGTTTGATAGGCTGATGGTAATTGACTTTGTCACTCATTAGCCGATCTTCCACAAACCCCAACAATGCCACTTCCCCATGCTGTTTAGAATATAAGAGGTCGTCCTCCATGCTAGAAGTAGCGATCTTCCCAGATATGACACTGACTAGCTACTCTTGCATTGCAGTAAAAAGGTCAGCCATTTGCTCTCTGTATGACACTATGATGATGACAGTCCTCTCTTCATGCACTGTCGGTGAAGAGTCAAGATCTTTACGGTCTCGTTTTTGAGGACTGCAGCCAGCAATAACTTCACACTGATGAGCGATCACAGCATGTTCACTCTGTGAAAGAATCCAACGATGGACTGCCTTATGATTCAGCATCATACCCATGATCCCTCCAGTAATTTTTGAATCTTGATTCAACATCTGCTCAATGATTTGGTCACAGGCAATGACAGAGAATCCATAGCGGTCCTGCTGCTGCACAGTCCACTCACTGTTCAAAACTTTGGTGGACACGTCAGGATGGGTGTCAGGCAGCCTCATCATTTTGAGCCAATACACAGGGAGATCTGGCGTAATGAGTCTTGCCGTATGCAAAGTACCATGGCATCATTGACCTCACAGCCAGGAGATGCAGCTCCCAGTTTGACTTCTGCGTGGCTCTCACGAATATCAACAATGTTTCCACAATGTCGATGTTTGAAGACCAGAATGCAAAGTAGTGACTGAAACGGTTCTGACCGAGCATAAAAACCTCCTATTCCACAACAAACTCCACAAACACATCAGAACAACACTGGTTTTTGAATAATGTGGATGGATATGCATCCACCATGTTGTTTAGTGATTTGCAGAACTTCCCACTTTGCTCTGGCAATAGTTGTTCCATAAATGCTTTCAGTCGGAGATGCTGCAGCGAATCTACCATGAGTTTATGAACTCGGATAGCTCTGTTGTACTGTCTCCCCTCCCGAACCTGCTGCACCGACCCAGAAGCAATAAACTGAGCCTCTACGAGAATATCTGATAGTCCAGAAGAGCTATAGCATTTTCCTACAATGGACAGAAAAAACATAGCAATGTGGAACTCGCCTAACCTGAGTACAAGTCTTTCTGAGAAGACTGTGCTGTCAGCAATCGGTATAGTCTGCGCTTTGACATATATAGAGTGTCCCAAAAAAATATACAACTTTTAAAATGCTTCGTTTGATCCTAAAAAAGCAGTAATTTTGTCACTAATGCTTCATTCTTGTTGCAGAGACCCTGAAGTTTTATTTGATACCAAGCAAGTGCCAGAAAAATGCCAAGACTGACCGTACAAACAACAGACGAAAATTGTTGAACTTTGGCACCAGACGAAAAGTGTCATACAGAAAACGTCTTTACTCGAGACATTTCGGTATCCACTTGCGCCATGCACCAAACTTTCGGACAATAAAGTGCACCATCGCAAAGTTTACCAATGTGGGAACCATCTGTGACCTTCACAAGGGTCACAGTGGTCTGAAGAGGACAGGTCATAGTGAAGAAAATGTGGAAATGGTGAGACAGGCGGTCGTTCAGAGTCGAAAAAAATCGATTCGACGACTTTCTGCCGAGACAAACATTCATAAGAGCACCGTTCAGAGGATCCTTCGCCAAGGCATTCATGCCTTCCATACAAAATTCAAATGGAAATGGTGCTTACTGATCAACAGAAACGCAAACGACTAGATTTTGCAAATTGGTTCTCAGGAAGTTGGAGAAGATGCAGACTTCCTCAAAATCTTCACATGACGGACTAATGCCATGCTCACTTGTCCGGGGAGGTAAACAAGCGAAACTTTCGGTACTGGGGAACTGAAAATCCTGGTAATGCATCAACTGAACTGGTGCCTCGATCTGTTCTCAAAGTTACCATGTGGGTGGCGGTTGGTTGGTATGGGATAATTGGTCCATACTTCTTTGAAGATGACCAGGGACGCACTTGCACTGTAAACCAGAGGAACTATCTGCGAAATGATTCAGGAATTCTATCTGCCTGAGCTACGTACTCAGGCCCGTAGGAAAAACAACCTGATCCAGATGAGAACCAGTGGTTCCAGCAGGATAGGGCACCGCCCCATAAAGCCAGGGAAACAAGGCGTTTTCTCAACCAACATTTTGAGGGCCGCTTTATCTCCCTCTACAAAGACGTTGAGTGGCCACCGTATTCCCCTGACCTTACTCCTCCAAACTTCTTCTTGTGGGGGTATCTCAAGGACAGGATCTATAGAAACCCTAGGCCTCAGACTCTTGATCAGCTGAAGGAAAACATCCACCGAGAAATCCAGAACATTCCTCAGGAAACGTTTCCCAAAGTGATGGAGAACATGACAACGCGTTTGTAGGCAGTGATCGGATAACGTGGAGCCTACGTCGAACATGTGGTCTAAAAGAAAACGACGATTCTATACCAAAATTTAAATTTTGATGGCAATTTTGACATTGGTACAATAAACTTCAACCTTTCAGCTTTCTATCCAGCCATATATCTTTAAATAATCTATATGTTATGACCATCCTCTTTGCAGATGAAAAGTTGTATATTTTTTTGGGACACCCTGTATGCTTTGATCAAATATGACTATGACTGATTGCAATTTAGATTATCGTATGTTAATGCTCCTGTCGAGTATTGTCTGGACTGTATCCAACTCTGTGGGTGGAACATCCAGAACAGTTAGGTAAGTGACCTTGGCTTTGACAATGTCAGAGTCAAATGGAATTTGGCAAAGACGAATTGCCTTGACTGATGTACTTCATGAAAACTACTACTGCACAAAAAAAAACTCCTACATGAAAATGATGCAGTCAAGATCCTTTGCGTCCTGGATGAGACCGGACTCGGCCTGCTCCTCGAGTGGAATACAGGTCTGAAATTATGCTGGGCAAACTCGTTTTTTGTATGTGTGTGGGATCAGCATTGTTGGAGGTTTCAGTACTTTCCTTGCCCTCTTGCTCTTCTCAACACCCTCAGTATTCGGAAGCTCAAAATATCTATCCTCAACCTCCTTGGCATGGCTTTTCTGAATGAGAATTCAATTTGTATGATGAGTGGTTCCCATTTCAGAAAAGTCAATATTGTCTTCAGAAAAGTTTCTTCAGAAAAGTCAATATTGTCCCACACCAACACAGAGAATGCCTTTTTCTGAAAGCCAGATGGCACAAACACCGGTCCTTTGTTCAACTGAACTTGTGCTCATGCGGCATCATATCTGAGCACTGTCTGATACGATGCACAGTGACCAAAATTATGAAGAAGCTCCAACACTTGGGCTGACCCAGTCAGATGTCTCAAGATCAGCCCAAACACAATGATTTAGGCGTTTGTTTGCACCCATTTGATGCAACATAAATCAAGTCTTGCAATAGTGACAGGAGCTTCACCTCCAGTTTTTGCAAGATGGTAACATTCTCGTCCAGTGCCACTTTGTCTGAAGCCCCGACCATCGACACAACAACATTGAAAATGGTGATGAGGTCAATGCATTTCGCTGACGCGATCATGAGATCGGAAGCAAATGGAGGCCACGGTCAAACCATATCTTTACTGTCCATCAATTGCTGTTGCAGCAATAGAGCAGACGTGTACAACTGTTGCAGATCTGTTGTCATCCTCACAGGCTTGTTACATGTTGCTGAAGACTGTGCGTTGACACAGTTGTCGCTCAAGGCCGTCGATGATTCAGAAGATGACAACGGTTTGCATACCAGTCAGTTTTTTTCTGGATGCGTCCTGCCAGTATATGAAAGCACTCTCATTCTTGTGTGAGGGGACATAAAACTTCAATCCAGGATATCTCAACTGCAGTCGCTCCTTTAATTTGCTACTCCTGCAAGAAACAGGAATACAAGTATCAGTTACGGATACAGGATTTCTATGAAGGATTCACAGACGGTTCCTACAAAATAAAAATACCACTTGTATCAAAGTACAATCCACCACACCAAGGAAGACATTTGCATAATGTTTCATTGATGATGGCAGTATCAAAGCTGATTGATCGACTATGATGGTCACTAACTTGTACGAAGATACATTCTCTTCATTCTCCCCCGCTGTTTTGATGAAGGTTTCCAGCAGACGTGAAAGGTGATATATTTTCTGCTGTTTGATAACTTTTTCATCAATGACAGTTCAGCAGAAGTGCTTGAATGACTTTTCAAAAAAGTTCTTGTTGCTGAGCTCCAACTTTAAAATATATGAGTAATTTCATAACAAAATATTGTTACGGTTGTGGGGGTAGATGGAGCAGATAGTGACACCCAGAAGCTTGAATGAAAGGAATTCTTCCAGAGGATTGTTGAGAAAGTAGAGGGGGTGTTTCCAAATGCTCCTTTCAGAGAGCCGATGAGAATGTAGATTTTTAGGATTGAAGGATATGTTCGACGTGTTGGACCAGTTCATGATTTTTATCCACATCTGCAGAGAGCGAAGAAGCTGCTGCTTGCTTGTCTGAGGGATGATAGATGGTATGACAAAGGGTGGAGTCATCAGCAAAGAGATAAAGAGGATTTTCCAGAGAAGTCAAAGAGATCATTGATGAAAACCAGAAAAAGAACAGGACCCAGAACGCTGCCTTGAGGACTCCAGCCTGGACAGGAAGAGGGGATGAAAGAACTCCATTTAGGGCACATGTTGGCTGTGACAGGAGAGGAAGTCTGTGAGCCATGAGTGAGATGGCCTTGGATACCATAGGAAGAGAGTTTGGTGAGCAGGGCAGGGTGCCTGACCGTGTCAAAGCACGCGATATGTCTAGGGATATGGCTCTGATTTCATGTCTGGCATTCAGTACCTCCATCTATTGTTGGGAGAGCAGAAGCAGCATATCCAGGGTAGAGTAACCTGGTCTGAATCGAAATTCAGGTCAGGTCAGGTATGGGAGCATGCGCCAGAGCAGCGCGTCGCTGTGTCCACTTTCTGCTGGTACTCCAGGGGCCTCCGTCTGGCCATCCCCCAGGCAGATTGCCTGGCCCATCCCCATCTCCTTGAGATGCCGATCAACCTGCTGCAACCACGAGGCACGTGGTCGGCCCATTGGCCTCCTCACTCACGAGACTCCCTCGCTGAGAGAATCTGGTGAGCAGGATCAGCATCAGGAAAACGAGCCACATGTCCATACAGCCGCAGCTGACACTCACGGACTATGCAGGTAACAAATCTCATTTGAGTCTCTCTCAGCACCGCTCGTTGGACACAAAGTCCGACAGCGATAGCCAAGGATTCTCCGAAGAGACCTGGTACCAAAGGAATTAAGTCTCCATCTCAGATCCTTGGTCAGAGTCCAAGTCTCGCATCCATAGAGCAAGACTGGAATCACCAAGGACCTGAAGACTCAGACTTTCATCCTCCCGCACAGGTACCGGCAGCGCCACACCCCATTCTCCAGTGAATCCATTACTCCCCGAGCCGACAAGGATGTCTATTGACCTCTGACTCACAGCCGGCAGAGACATGAATATCATTGCCAAGGTAAGTGAATCTCTCCACGACCTCAACATCCTCACCACAAACAGGCACAGACAGGACAGCAGCATCCAAGATGTCATTGAAAGCCTGGATCTTAGTTTTGACCCAGGAAACCATAATCCCAGCAGCTCTGACTCCTCATTCAGCACCTCGAGGGCCCCAAAAGGATATCTAAAGTCTCCGCAAAGATGACTGCATCATCTGCGAAATCAAGGTCAGAGATCTTGACATTCCCAAACGATGCACCGCAGCTTGATCTCTCGACATCCTCCTTCGAATCCAGCCCATACAAGTGCTGAAAAGTGTGGGGGCCAGTACACACCCCTGACGAACTCCAGTAACAACTGGAAAAAAGTCAGAGATGGTACCACCACATCTCACAGCACTCTCAGTACCAGAGTAGAGTTCAGACATCAGATAGATCAGTTTTGGTGGCACCCCCATGAAGACCAAGAATCCTCCAGAGGGCATCCCGATTCACTGAATGGAACGCTTTACAGAGATCAACATGGGCTGCAAGCAGCCACTGCCGAAACTCTCGTCTGCGTTCGGTGAGGACCCGAAGAGCAAGGATACGGTCAATCGTTGACCTCTTTGGTGTAAAGCCTGACTGCTCTGGACGCTGGTGCTCAAGCAGATGTAACGAACCCTATCAAGAATTATCCGAGCAAAGACCTTGCCCGGCACTGAGAGCAGCGTCACCCCTCGGTAGTTGTTGCAGTCTTGGCGATCACCCTTCCCTTTCCAGAGAGGACAAGAATGCCCCTCTTCCAGTCAATTGGGATGATGCCTGTTTTCCAATCAGAGCACCGAACTGCATGCAACGACACGAGTGCAGCATTTCCACCAGCCTTGAGAAGTTCAGCATGGATGCCACAGATCCCTGGAGCTTTACCCCATTTCAACCGGGTCACCGCAGCCTGTGTTTCCACAAGCGAAGGTGGACCACAGTTGATTGGAGGGTCAGCAACAGGGATTGTAACACCCCTGAAATCCAACTCGACAGCTGGTGGATCAGCCTGGTACAACCGCTCAAAGTAACTGGCCCAGCGGGCCTTCACTTCGGACTCCTCTGTCAAGAGCCTACCACCCTCTGCTCTAACTGCAGTACTCCGAGGGATGGGCTTGATGAACGCAATGCGCGAATTCCCCTGTAAGCAGGCGAAGAATCCCTTGATCACAGGTGATGCTCTACCCCCTCACAGATTCCTCGCACATAGGCCTCCTTGTCCACCCTTAGCGCACATACAGTTTTACACCTCAGCTCCCTGAACAGCTCAGCTCTGCCATTCAGCCTGGCCCTGCGAATCTGGTCAATGGTATCCAGTGTCCCTTGAGAGAAAAAATTCTTCTTTGCCCTACAGTCAGTTCCAAGACATCCACCGGCAATATCAAGGACGGTGGTCTTGAAGGCACTCCACAACTCTTCAAGACCTCCCAAAGCACCCAGACTCCTCAAATCACAACTCAGCTCTTCGCAAACTCCTCAGCTACCCTCTCATCCTTGAGCTTGCAAACATCCAGCCTAGCTGGGATGGTACCATTCTTCTGGATTTAAGGTGCAACTTCAGAGTTGCTAACAAGCCGGTGGTCAGTATTTGAGGAACTGAGCACTCCGGTAGACCCTGCAGTTCTGGATCATCCTCCAGCGACCATCAACAGGACATGGTCAATCTTTGCCACACTGCCAGCGTTGGAATACCAAGTCCAGCGATGAGCTTGTGGGCGCTGAAACCATGAACCGGCCACACTAAGTCCATGATTCTTGCAAAGTCAAGAACTTAGTGCATTCTGGTTCATAGTTCCTGACCCATGGGGACCAACACACGTCTCATAACCATCCCTTTCAGTTCCAGTCGATGCATTGAAATCCCCCAAGACAAGAAGTGTATCTCGTCTGGGGCATTGATCAACCACAGACTCGTGCGTGGCGTAGAATGCATCCTTCAGGGTGAGATCACTCGCCTCAGTCGGAGCATAAACAGAGACCAGGAAATGACACCTAAGGAGTGACGAATCCTTAGTCTCATAATACGCTCGTTGACCGTGTTACCTCAATTATCATTGGAGTCAGCTTATTGGACAGAGCAACAGCAACTCCTTGGGAATGGTAACCATCAGAGCGACCAGACCAATAGTAGGTGTAACCACCCACCATGATCTTGCCGCAATCCGTTCTCCGAACCTCAGAGAGTGCTGCAATACCGATGTCCAAACGCCTGAGCTCAGATGATAACAGAGACAGGTGATCATCCTGTCTTAGGGATAGGACATTCCAGGCACCCACCCAAGAAGGGCAGCCTCAGGTTAACCCAAGGAGACTGCCGTCTGGTGGACGACACCAGCACCACTCCGACACACTCTCCCGCAATCTGACCCGTGAATGCTACCCCGTGGTTTCCCTCCTATCATCAAAGATTGGGGGTCCCGAAGACTTGCCCCAATCCCGTCATCCGGTGAGCTGCCCTGCGAAGGGAAGCTGCACAGGAGGTACTCCCACGGAGTGGGTTTTCAGATTTCTTTGCGTTTTTGTGTTTTGTGGAATGAAGGGTTTTACGGTGGCCGGAGTGCAAATCCTGCCACCAACTCCTAATAAGAAATAACCCAACTGCAGGAGGACGTCCGCAGACACAGTTGGGCACTAGATATGGATGGCCGTTGGCTCACAAGGAGCTCCTCCGCCCTTTGATCAGTTTTGTTTTAATCCTGCTGGGTGTCCATATCCAAACAGCCTCCTTACCAAAAACCTGGTGGGGGAGACGGTTTAGTCGCCGACAACCCGACCATGGAACAGGTTAGTACAGGTTTACATGATACCTGTAGCAAGTCACAGATCTAATCTGGCCTGACCTGACTCGGAATCCAAATTGATGATCAGAATCAAGCCATTGGAGAAGAGAAGGATTTAATGTCTGAAGCGATGATGGATTCCATAACCTTGCTGATGAATTGGGAAAGGCTGATTGGTCTGTTGTTGCAGGGATCTGTTTTTGCACCTTTTATGCAGAGCGGTAATGTTTGCTGATTCAAGCAGATGGCAGATGACCTTGAGCACATGAGAGGGTGAATAGAACAGAGAGAGGGTGAGCAAGCGCAGAGGAGCAGGTTTTTAGGGCACGTGAGCTGATGCCATCAATGGTGACAGATATCGATATTGTTTAACAAATCCACTCTACAATTTATTTTACGATCACAAAATACCCCTCATTAGTAAATGGACTAAACCATGTGCACAGTGGAATGTTGCAGTTTTTAAAATCAGAAACTTGTCCCAAGGATGAAACAAAATGACCCCAGTGGCGCTAAAAAGCGAAAACAGCTCAACAATTGGTGAAAAGTGTTGAAAATCACACGAAATTAACTTTTTTCATTGCACAAGTGGCAGAACCAGAAAAGGGTCCTCGGCCATCTAGCACAAGAGCTGGAGCCGAACAACTCAAGAACTCATGTACTGCCTTGATGTTCTGCGCATGATAAACGGAGTTCACATTGAAGTGTATTGATGGTGTGCACAAAACCTTACGAGTTTCTGTTTCACATAAACCAAAGGGTATCATTGTGAATTTGTGGTTCTAAATATATTGTTGCGGTTTTGTGAAGCCGGCACTTCCCCTAGGCAAATGCATACAACATGTAGTGGTCCCCAGGCAGTAATTTCATGAGTATTCCTTTTAGTTAGCCCTTCCTTTATGTCTCGTGGGTAGATGGGACAAAATGCGTCGCAATGAATTTTAGTTACGTCTTTCATTCCATTCTCTATTCCTTTATAATTTTTTTAAAATTTACTTTACTTCACACGCATGACGTCTCCTTCACACAAGCATACATGCACATTAACAGCCAGCTTCATTAGCATATTCCTCCAAAACGCCGTTCAAACCGCGCTCCATACCCCATTGGACACTTCATTTAAACCTTCTCCGCACTCGAACTACAATGCTACAACTTTCAAATGACCACCACAACGCCTTCCTAAAAATCCTCACAATAACACATGCTCGCCCACCTCACCCCAAATGCTTCAACCACCTCACCATCTGAATGCTCACCACTGTCCTTTGAGGATATTGGGGAACAATGGATGCTATCTACCATGGCAGATGTTTGTGTTCAGAACATTTTGGCATGTAGCTTGAAGCACAAGTATGCACTGGAATCGGTTCAAGGTCGTCTGAATAGCTCTGGTGCTCCGCTCAATCACGACCCCCATTTGTTACCCAGCACACGTTGATGGTCGAAAAGCACTCCCAGAAACCCGTACTCCATGTTAATCTCAGAGCTCAGTCATATGAGTGAGTTCATGGGTGAATGAGGTCATTTTTGGCTTTGGAGCCTCGCAGGGGCAAGGCTACTTCTTGGGAAAGCATTCGTGCACCAAAGGGGATGCTGGGAAACGTCTACTGATCATCCTGATCCGACTTTGAGCTCCTCCCTCACCAGACATCTATAAAACACCCTGCAAAGTCGCTGAGGAGTTGAGAAGTGGTTGAGTAGCAAGAGGTTGGATGAGAGTCAGAGGTAGTTGCTGAGGGCTGTGTGCTGGGTGAAGAGGAGAGAGTCTTGGCTTGATCAGCGACACGAGAAGGAAGGTGGAACGGAGTAGACAGAGCAGAGCGCTGGGTGGACGAGTGGGCGGGATGCCAGACTAATCATAGACAGTTAGCATTTACATTTACAGACCTCCTCAGTCCTCACATGTCATTGTTAAGCTTTCCTCTTACACCTTCTATCTCTTATCTTCTTTCTCATCTGTTGTGGCTACACAAGAGCTAAAAGAGCAACCCTACAGACAAGCATCTCTTCTCATTTTTCCTTCTCTGCATCCCACCTGCATTTCATTGAACCTTATTTGCACCCTCCTCACTCATGCACCTTAGACACCCTTACTTTTCTTCCCTTCTCCCCCTCCTAAGTGACTGGGAAGTGTGGGCCCGTCGGCCACGCCAGGTACCATAGTGCTCGTCAACACCTCGTACTTTCTCTATCTTTCTTTGCTCTCTTATTTCCTTGGGGGTATATTTCTGATGGCACCTGTTGTGTTAGTGTAAATAAGATTGTAGAAGTTCCTTGCATCGGGTTAGCTCTGCACTGTGTCTTTTGTTGTCTTTTTTTTGTAAATATTTGCATTTCCTTTGTTGTTAGATAAATTGTTTATATTATAAATGTACTCAGCTCATTCTGTCTTTTCCTCCATTGGTCCAGCATAGTCCGCAAACAGGATAGCCGGGAAGTTCTGCCCCACTAATTTTCTCTTATTATACTGCTGGTGCATACTCGGCAGCTCCGCTCGGTTGCACCTGATATGGTAAGTTAACTCGAGTACACATCGAGGGCATGAGCCCCCCCCCCACCCCGATGCTGCCAATCCACGGTAAATGGTAATACGCAAAGTAGTGCGAACCCTGCCAGGATTGGCGGTACCAATCGGCACTCATGGTTGCTTAGCAACCCACCGGTGTGAGGATTTATCTGTGCCCGGCGGCCTCAGGACCGGGTGTTCGGGAGGAACCCGAGTGCTTCCCCTCATGGTCGAACTCGAACCCCAGATCCTTAACAATATTAACAACCAATGTTGGCCGGCTCTTTTTGGAACACCCTGCATAAGCACAGTATACCATACAGATACATGCGCATATCATAATTTTTGTTGAATCTTTGGACTCTTGGGTACCGTATTTAATTTGTAGATCTCCTTAAACACCCCCCACATAAGTTATGATTTAACATGCAACAAAAAGGAAACGGTGTAATACATCATTTCACATCTTCAAAGAAATTAAAACAGCACTGTTCCTCATATCAATTTCTGGAGGAGGAAATTACTGCTAATAAAGAAGTGGTGCTTGCTTGAGGTTTAGGTCAGTTGAATAATCTACATTCTGTAAACTTAGAGACAAATGTTCTTATTACTTTGCATTTATGACTTGTAAAAAACTGGACTGCGGTGTGCCCCTTGATAATTAGTTGCTCGGTTCAAATCAAATCCAAATTGCATACACTCAGGTGTTTCCTTTGCAAGTTGCTGTGCAGTGGGAGTGAAATGCCACACTCGGTTTTAATTGTGTGTGAAGGCTTCGTGGGTCATTCCTAAAGATCTACTCACAACAGTCCAAGATGTACCAAAAAGTATAAATGAGCATACATATAAATAACATATATTTATAGACAGTATTTACTTTCTTAATTATTCGACTTATCCTACTATCTATATGAATAAATATCAGTGTGTGTGTGTGTGTGTGTTGTGTGTGTGTGCGTGCGTGCGTGCGTGTGTGTGTGTGTGTGTGTGTGTGTGTGGTGTGTGTGTGTGTGTGTGTGTGTGTGTGTTGTGGGTGTGTGTGTGGTCAGTCTGTGTTAGTGAGTGCCAGGGAATTATTTTAGGCAAAAAAACAAATTAAAAATTTTGGAAAAAAAAATTACATTTTTTTGGGGGATTTTAAAAAAAAAAATCACTCTATAGTGCCTTAGCTTTTATAGCTACATGAAAGGTAATATTAAATGATCCCTGACATCATTCCTTAGAGGGTATGGGGAAATATTTTCGCCCCTCACGAAAACAAATTGACTGGAAAATGCTGGGTACCCGCCCTGCTAGTGTTCTATAAAATACAGTAGAGTGTTATACGAAACATTAAAAACCCTTTTGCCACCTTTTTGCAATCGCAGGCTGGCAGCTCAGCGTACACTGAAACGCATGCTTGGCATAACAGTGGTTCGGCTTCGGCTGCCCTCACCCTGATGCCAGCACACGTGGGCTACATGCGGCCCGACCTCGTGTGCCAGCGGCTCAGGCGTGCCCAGAATGACGCCTCACACACCGGCGGTTTGGTGTCGGCCACACACACTCGTGGTGCAGTGTCGGGTTGGACGCAGGCGGTTCACATGTGGGCTCCGCCTCGCACCGCACACATTCTGGCACACTGGAAGGAGGAGCCCACATTCCAGTCCCCTGTTATCTGATGACAAACGTCTTTTTATGATCGAGGAACTACTTAATTTCAACTGAATGTTACATTTTGAACATGAATCAGAACATTAATCGGAACACGAACCTGAAGTTTAGGCCTAAGTCACATTTGGCACGGCGGCCTAGGGTCTACAAAATATACGGCCACTAGCAATTATAGGGCGGCCCAGTATTTCCACGTTACACAATGTAGCAGTCACATATGTTTTTATTTTTCGGGGAGCCGCACGGCGTATTTAGAAATTGTGGAGACCGAAAACGTGGGGTGCCGTACGGTCTTTGATTTGATGTCGCACGGTGACCTTAGGGCGTCCCTGCGGCGGCCATACAATTTTCAAGGCAGAGCAAGGTAGCCTCAAGGCCCCGCAAGGGCGACTGCAGGGGGCCCTAAGGTGAACTGCTGCCAGACGGACGGTAACGAGTGGGTATATATACCAGTTCTTTTTTTACTGAAATAAAAATATAACAGTTCGGAATATACCAGTATATATAACTGAATATACTTAACTATAATATATATTAACTGAATATACCAGTTCGAGTATAGGCAAACACCTATACTCCGATCTCTACGGTAGCGCACGGTGGACGCCACGGTCACGCAGACTGCCACGGAGGCCGTACGTAGGACGCACGGCGGGGTAGGGGAACCGTGCGTCGACCCTGCGTTGCCCGCAGGTAGTCACACAGACCGCAAGGCCACCGTACGTTGAACACAGGGAGCCTTAGGACTACCTACGGCGACCTGGAAATAGTGCAGCCGCCGTAATTTTTTGGGGGTTGGCAAAATTCATTTTTCATTGATAAGAGCCTACGGCAGCCGCACGAATAACGCAAGCCCACCGTACGCCTACGTACGGTCGACGTGGAACACATCTACGTCACAGCTTGGCTTGTCGAATTGCTACGGCCAACGTAGAAATGAAAAAAGTTATAACTCCGCGCTATAATTCCACGGCGACCCCTACGGCCTGTAAAAGATAGCCATACGGCGTAGGGCCACCCTGAGGCCACCTCAGAAACTCTGCGGCCGCCGCACGTTTCTGTCAATTCAGGGGGGGTACGGCCGCCGTATCCTAGCCATAGAGCAAATGTGACTTAGGCCTTAGCAGTATTTTGGCCCTGAATTTGGCATTGTACAGAATCTCATCCAATTGCACATGTGGAGAGAGGAATGAGAGAATTATTTTACTCTTTTTTTACTCTGGTCTGTTTGGCAGTTATACAAAATTGAAGATCATTCCAAATTGGAAACTTACTGTTTTAGGGACATCAACAGGCATGAATAACTAATACAACGTGTTAAATAAGGTGGTGTAAAAGAGGATGCATCAATGGTGGTGACCTTCCAGAAAAAGTTTCTACAACCTTTAAAATATTTATTTTATTTCAATTGAATTATATATACTAGAACACTAGAATACAAATCTCCTTTATGGCACTTTTAAATACATTCCGTTTCGCAGTACTTGGACAAAAAAATTGATGCCCCTTCGTGCCCCAAGGGCAGAGTAATTATAAGAATCAGCATTCATGCTGTCTCGTGTCCCAAGGGCAGAGTAACTGTGTTAGATTCTGCATTCAGACAAATATGGCGGTGCCTCGTACTGTTTCGCTCTCAGTGTTGGTGAATATCGAGATTGAGACAAAATTGCGGTTCGTAGGAAATAGAGATTGTGCTCGGAGATGCAAAGCAAGAGTTGAAAAGACTCTTCCCGGGTCCTTTTTCTAGTGGCTGCACAGGGTAAGGCTTTTTATGAACTCGCTAGATTGATTTTGTACCACCAAGCAATTATTCATATTGATAAATGAAGTAAATAACCACTGTTTATATCCCGCCCCACGAAGCAAAAAGCGGTGTTAAGAAATTGGTTCATATCCATCCATCCGTTTGGAACACGAGTCGGAACATGAATATTAAGACAAGTCTGTCGTTTTACTGCACCTTGACTCAGAATTTTTCCCGACCGCACATGACCAGTGAGGAGTGAGATTTTTATGCCTCCACTGACGAAGTCACTGTTGGCATGTTTTGAAGTTGTCCATCCGTTTGTACGTACATCCATCCATGCTAATTTTCTCTCTTTTTTTTCTGCAACTGCTTATCTGATTGACACAACATTTTCACCATAGGTGCGACTACTCATTTCGAATACTTTAATAATAATTATGATGTCATCGGTCACGAGGTGTGGCAGCCATGTTGGAAAAAAGGAAAAACTTTCAACCTCTTTATCTCTGAAACTGCTCTCTGGAAAAAATTGAAACTTGGCAAATGTGAAGTACTCCTGATGGGGAAGGTGTGATTTTTCATGATGTAATAGGTGGCTTCGTTATGACATCATAATTGCATAAGTCGAATGCTTTATCCGATCGGTGTGAAAAATTTTGAGGGTCATCTCGGGCAACATAAAAACCTTCAAAAATCCTCTCCGAAACGGCTGAACAGATCGAGGCGAAACTTTACAGGTATGATAACTTATCCATGAGGAACAAAAAGTTATCCACCTATAACGTCATAGGGCACATGGTTTGGCAGCTATGATTTTTTGAAGAATATACCTTTTAAAAACTCTTCTTTTCCAGAACAGCTTGACAAATCAAGGAGAAACTTCACCCACATGTTCCCCAAGCCTTTGGGATACCAGGGTGTTCACGAATCATGAATAGATCACATGGTCTGGCAGCCATATTGGATTGAACGAAAATCTTTTTTAAAATTCATTCTCTTGAACCGCTTCATCAATCGACGTGAAACATCACAATTTATAATCTAGTAGACATGGGAAATATATGTTTTAAATTTTAACCTGATTGGACACATGGTCTGGCAGCCAGAATTATTTATTTTTTGGCATCTGGGTTCAGGGATTTATATCAAACTTGGTAAAAGTATGTATAATGATGTAATAATGTGGACGGAGGCATATCTGGTGACATCGCAACATCAAAGAGTGCCCTTCTAGTTTTATTATTTTTTTCTCTCTGCCTGTCTGGAAGTCAAACAAAATTGAAAATAATTCCAAAGAAGAAACTTACTGTTTTTAAGGATGTTATAAATGACACAAACAACAGGCACAAATGACTCATGTAATGTGTTCGAAAGGGTGGTGTAATAGGCGTTGGGGAAAATGGTGGTAAAACCCGGAATTTATTTATACGCCTTTAATGCTCTTCTATTTTATTTTATTTTTCATAGTCGAGGCAAGTGGAAGTGCTAGTACAAGTACACTGAATGGATCAGGACGCAACAGGACAAAAGGAACAGCAGAGAGGAGGGGATACACCAACAGCAGAGCTGAAGGCCCAGACAGTGGGAGGCAGACAAACAATGGGTGTGGAGAGGAATTAGGGTTGGGCAGGAAGAATGTATGGGATGGACAAGATGGATACAGAAGGAAATGCTCAGGAGGGAAAACTGGAAATGTGTAAGGAGTAGGGATTGGAAGGGGGTTGATGAGGGTAGAAAAGATCATGGTTTTGGATTGGAGACGATCTGAGATAGTGGTGATCAGCTGTCTTAAAGACCTGGAGGGAAGAATGAGATTGAAGAGAATGTGGAAGTTTGTTCCTCAGGCAGGAAAAAAAAGAGGAACAAATCAGTGGAGGTGAGCAGTGATCCTGGATTTAGGTAGTTTCACCAGGAGGGGGTTGATGGTGGACCATGTGAGCCTTGAAGAAATCTGGGTGGAGGAGGGTGGAAAAAGTATGGAAAGATCAGAGGTTGCAAGACCAGACAGAAGGTTTTAGAAGACCGAGAGACCACTGACCTTTCTGCGATGGCAAAGTGATAAGCCCAGAGACTCAGCTTCATCAAGGGAGATTCCAATAATCTTCAAGGCCTTCGTTTCCATGGCATCAGACTGAGCAAGATGTGAGGCAGGGGAGTCAGCCCAGAGGGGAGAGCAGAGATTGGATAATGGGATGGGGGATTTGAACATTTGTTAAACACACGGAGAAACGCTGCACTATATGAATGATCCCTGGTTAATGAGGGTAGAAAAGCTCATGCTTTTGTATTGGGGACGATCTGAGATGGTGATGAACAGCTGCCTTGAAGACCTGGAGGGGGAAGGGAAGGTTGATAGACAAGGCGCAGAGCAGACAAACACCTCAGAAAAATAATCCTTTTGAAGAAGAAGACGAGACATATATTGTGGTGGATCAGAAGAACATGTGTAGCGTTTATGAAGGAGTTGCAAGGGTTGAAATGCATACTTAAAAATTTTTTTTTTTAAAGAAGCATTTATATTTATTGTACATTCAATTTGGATCAAAGAGGGGGGATGTAGAATCAGAAGCATAAAGAAGTTCAATAGAAATGAGAATCGTCATGGAGTGAAATATGAAAAACAAATTTGTTTGTTTGTTTTGATTTTTTGAAACGAGGAGAGGAAATAGTATTGAGGATAGTGTTGAGTAAAAGCAAGATACACTTTCTATCCGACGGAAGGCCTTGAAGAAGAAGCCTTGACAATACGAAATGAATAGTGCAAAACAATGAACAAATGAACATGAAATATTCCACAGAATAAAACAGCAACACTTAAACAAACGACACAACATAAAACATGACAAATCCAATTCGGAAAACTGAGCTTTGTCGAGGTGGAAGGGGCAACTGCAGGTTTGACCAACACGTGGAAAATCCCTGAACTGGGAGCTTTAAACCTTTATTTAAATTTAATTATAGACTTGAACACTGCAGAACACAAATCACATTCATAATACTTCCAAGAACTATGCAATATATCGATGTATAGCATTAGAGGGCATGGCATGTGTATCGGGGTGAAGAAGAGGCCACCGATATGGCAATGTACCGATCAATAAAGGCTCCATATCCTAAATTGCGACTCAACGTCGTCTTATTACAGTGTATAAGGGTGGTTAATGTATAAGACTGTTTCAGTAGCACTAAACTTCCCGGATTTTTTTTAACGATCTTTAAAATCATTATTTTATTTACAGTCAAGTACAGGAGGGCCTTGCCATTCATGGGTTTCCCCTTCGTGGATTCGCTCTATCATGATCAATTTATTGAGGCAACGTTTGTGTATTGCGGTCAATGCGCTCAAATAATCGCGGGTTTGCGAACTATTTTACACATTTATTCAAGTAATTAAAATGGACCGTCAACACAATAAGTATTGTTTGACAGTATTGCAGTGTCATTCTTGCCTTGTCAAATCCTTGTCATTCCTTCCTTGTCATTCTTTCCTCCCGTGTTTGGTTGTTTTTGGTGATTCCATCCCTACATGTTTTTTCGTTTTTATAAAATGTTTTTTTCTGACTTGTATAGTTAAAAGGAGAGAGGCAAGAAAAGGCTATCTGTGAGCAAACTCTTTTGCTGAGGAGAGAGACAAAGAGAGAGAGAGAGAGAGAGAGAGAGAGAGAGAGAGAGAGAGAGAGAGAGAGAGAGAGAGAGAGAGAGAGAGTCTGTGCACTCACAAAGTTCACATTTAAGTTTATGCCTCTGTAATATGAAAAGCAAACTAAAGGTAGACTGCATGCTGCCCAAGTAAGCATCCAATATGAGCCCGTGAACTGCCCCTCTTTTTGGATCAACTGAGTTGAGTGACCCAGGTGTGAGGGAATAATGGAGCAATTTCCTTTTAATAA
Organism: Eptatretus atami; assembly: GCA_035128595.1. Classification (NCBI taxonomy): domain Eukaryota; kingdom Metazoa; phylum Chordata; class Myxini; order Myxiniformes; family Myxinidae; genus Eptatretus; species Eptatretus atami. Next base: position 104,042,482 of record CM068961.1, on the reverse strand, counting down.
CATTGTGCTGGTGTTTCGCACGAACAGCAATCCTACAGTCCATTGAATTACTTTAGAAATTTGTGATTCTTCTTTCAGAGATCCAGGTAGTGAAGGAAAGTGAGATATTATTAAGACTAAAAAATTATTCATTCACGAATTGTTTGGAGTCATAATGGTTGACTGGTGACACTAGCTTTCTCTGTACGAGCTTGCATGCATGTCTGAGTCTGCCGTTTTTCATGAGATAACTAAAAAAATTTTTTATCAGATCCGATAAAAATCTCATCAAGTCATCTTTCCTTTCTGGCGGAGCATTTGACTCGTTGAATGCAAGGTACGCGTCGTCTACGAGAGAACTCAGATTGGATACTTGGGCGAATTATTTCTGCCCAAATCCTCAGCTTTTCCTTTCTTCCCATGGCTGTTAGCATACCTCAATCAACAATTTGTTGATTCCACCCAGGGTTATCAGGGCACTAGTTTAGCATATTAATATGATTGTGAGGGTTTTTTTTCCTAAGATGGAATTGTTTGTTCTTGAAGCATGTATCAAAAAGCAATTAATAATTTAAATATCTGAACACAAATATTATATTAAGGAGCTTGAAAACACAATTGATTTAATGGCTTTTCCTGTTGTTGGCGTTTCCTTGTAGAGTTTGTAATTGTTGGAGTGAGTCGGTAGAATACAGCTTGAGTGCATCATATCCAAAATGGAAATGTTTAATGCTTCCATCATCTATTATATTATTTGAATCATTATCTGAGGATATAATTTGTTCGTATTTGAATGGCTCCATTTGCAAAATACTATATTATATAGATTTCCTGTTTTGCATGCTTCACTCAAAAGTAGATTTTCAGTTTTGCAATGGTTAAAAAAAAAAAGATAACCCAAACCTTTATTCGATGGAATATCGACGGTAACAATTAAAAATCCTATTACAGTACTTCAAGATGTTGACCCTGAGATTGGAAAGGCAGTGCTTGCCATTTTGTGTTATCTTTCTCATTTTGAAGCATAAATTTTGTTCCATTGTCAAAAACAGATACGGTCATAATTCCAGCAGAATCCCCTCCCCTCCCTACACCTCCCCTTCCTACCCCTCCCCTCCCTACCCCTCCTCCCCACCACATCCCCCCTAACGGACCCCGGGATGGATCCGCATAGTCCCATGGAGAGGGCCCCTGTTTCCCTTCAACTTTATCTTGGCTTTTGCCCACGAGCCAGAAGGAAAATGATCTGTTCATTGCCCAGAAATAGGCAACATGGCCACCCTTTGCCAACTACTGTATTTGCAAAGGACTGATGGGAATGGGGTGTTTGCTTTCATGGTTCCTAAAAATTACCAGCAATTAGCTTACCCTGATTGAACAATACAAGGAATTATGAACTTAACTGACATGGTCTGAGAACACGTTTTGTTGTATGTAACAAGCTCTTTGAGTGCTATCTATATATTACATTTGCAAAAGGTAGGAGGATAAGAATAAATTTAGAAAAATGAGAGCGTGAAAGGAGAGAAGGAGAAGGGTACAGTTAGAGAAGCAGGGGAATGAGGGGAAGGGAGGAGGGTGTGGAAAAACATAGGAGATTAAGAATGAAAAAGAGGAGAGAGAATGGAAATTAATTGCAACACGAGAGGGGTTGGGGCAGGGATTTTACCAAGGAAGTAATATGTGGATGTTATGTTGTGGCCCAATAATTTTTACTATAACTGATTGTGGCCTAATATTTTCTCCCATCCTCCCTCTCTTTTTCTGTTTGTTCATTCCCTTCATGTTTGTCCCACTGACAGTTCTACCTTGTTCTTCCATGATCCTCGTTCTTGTAAAAAATGAAAGAAGAAGAAAAAAAGATGTGAACACTGCAGGCAGCATGATCATATGTTAGTGGGAGTGCCCCCATAGTGTAGTAGATAGTAGAAAAATCGTGAAATTATGATACAAGCATCAAATTTGGCATTTCTGTTCTGCAGGGCTTTCTGATCAAATCTGCCCAATTGGCCATTTGAAAATCCAAATTTTGAAAATTTGAAGAAAAAAAAAAACTTCAAAAATATTTGAAGTCACAGCTGGCTGAAATCTTGAAGCACAAGTGAACATCCAGACAGAGAACCAAGGGGAGATGCAGTCATCATTGATGGCTCAGCACTTATCAATGCCCTACCTCCACGCACTTCAAAGATATTTGATGACTATGCTAAAGAAGACATCATCCCAAAGGTGGAATCCTATAGTGCCAGGTACGAGAGGGTGGACGTAGTTTTGATGTGTACAAGAAGTCAAGTCTGAAGTCCGAGGCAAGGTCGAAAAGGGGGCAAGGAATCAGAAGAAGAGTGACAGGAACCAGTAAGACCCAAGTAACTGGAGAAGCTTTCTTCGAGATGATAGAAACAAGACTGAGCTGTTTCACTTCCTTGTGGAAAAGATGTGTGAAGCACAGACGACAAGCACAGTCATTGTCACAAAAGGAGAAGATGCCATTAGCAACACAAGGAAGTCACTGGATGCTGTGTCTCCATGTTGTCATGAAGAAGCTGACACTCGAATATTTGTACACGCCAGGGATGCAACAACGGATGATAGCAAGTCCATTATCATTAAGGCTAATGACATGGACGTACTAGTCATAGCAATATCTGTACTGCCATCCTTACAGGAACTAGGTCTTGAGAACATGTGGATTGCCTTTGGCCAAGGAGCCAAGGCGCGATGGATTCCAGTCCATGAGGTAGTTTCTGCAATAGGGCCTGAGAAAGCTAGAGGGATCCCATACTTCCATGCGTTCACTGGATGTGACGTCGTGTCTGCCTTCCACGGTAAAGGGAAGAAAACTGCATGGCAGACTTGGAACGTCTTTGATGATGTGTTTCTGAAACATTCACAATCTCAGCCAGCATCCAACATTGATTCGTGATCTTGACTTTTAAAAAAAAAAATTTTCTTCAAATTTTTCAAAATTTGGATTTTCAAATGGCCAATCAGGCAGATTTGATTGATTAGAATCCCCTGGAGACCAATGTGCCAAAATTTGATGCTTGTATCATCATTTGCACGATTCCTCTCAAAAATTGCTGTTATCTGCCCCACTACCACGTGGAGGATTAAGAAGGATCTGGCACAACACGTAAGTTGGTTCTGATACACACACATGGGGCAAAGGAGGAGTTTTGGTAAATGGGGTCAGAGACAGGAGTGATGTTCAGATCAGAAGGGATGACATCAGCGGAAGAGACCGAGTAGCGGAGATTGTGAGCTCAGGAGCGACTGAGGTTTGATCAGGGTTGACGGTCGTGAAAGGGGCAACTGTGGAGGATCTGGTGCAGCTGATAATAGTGCAACTGGCAGTAATGCAGCAGAGGGGAGTGCAGCTGAACATGGTGTGATTTGGAATGGGGCACCTGAAGATGGCAAGGCCAAAAATTTTGCAGTGCAACCAGGGGTGGCACATCCATCTATGGTGCAGCCAACAAATGTACAACCAGGAGCGGGGGAGTGGGAGTATACCCCGGTGGAGTGAAAGATGGCCTCTGAGTTAGAGGTAGATGCTAGAACATCTATTGAAGTGTTTGTAGCATCAGCGGTAGTGCCAGATGAGGTGAGTGGTGATAGTACAGCCAGATGCAGAGTTGGTAGTAGTAGAGGAAGTCCTTGGTAGTTGATAGTAGTAGAGGAAGTCCTTGGTAGTTAGTAGTAGTAGAGGAAGTGGAAGTGTTAGGGTCAGTGCCGACAGTGGTGCCCTACCAGTGGTACGAGAGTCAGAGGTGATGGAAACAGAATTAGAAGAGTTAGCAGTGATGATATCAGAGTAAATGGAGGTAGAGACTCGTAGTGTCTGAGGTAGAGCTTCTGGAGTTAGCCATAGTGAGGGCATCAGCGATATTGCTGAAAGAAATTATGGCAGTGACAGAGGCAGAGCTAGATGCAAGGATCGAAGCAGAAATAGAGCAGTAGTAAAAGAATAGATAGCTCGAAATTTTGGACTCCACAACAGGAGCGGAATTAGAGGCAGCATTAATGGCATACCACCCTGTCTAGAGAGAGAGAGAGAGAGAGAGAGAGAGAGAGAGAGACAGCGAGAAAGAGATGGCCATGGAGAGGGAGGGGGAGCATTAGATGTAGGAAGAGTGTCGATGTCTCCTTTGCCTCAACAGTGTGTGTGCCAAATTGTGGTGATATTAATGACTGGGACCCTTCTCCCATGTGTGCACAAGTCCACCTGCCAAGGCATCCTCCTCCAGGTTCATTGGACTGTATTCATGCATTTAATGTCACCCTGAAGCAACTAAGAAATGAAACCAACAAATTTGTTGCCTTGAAATGATAATTTTCAATTCCTGACAAATTAAGTCCACCAGAGAGGCTGTTTTTTCACAAAAAAACACCTGCAATTTTTGAGCCTGTATACCTTTAAAAGAGAACCTGTAAGTTTGTCATCACCAACATGCAGTTGGGTGTCTGAGTGAATGATTTTGCTGTGAGAGCCAGCACTGAATAGGGATGTTTTCAGGAGAACTCAGCCACCAAGGACAGCACAGCTCAGAGGTAGTGCACTTGGCTTTTTCTAGTCTGGGTTTTATTCTCAACTAAAAAATTGTGTCCTGTTGTTTCACAGGCATAACTTTGCATCATAGAATATGCCGTCCTTTTTGTGGAGACATTAAACTAATTGTTCCATCTGCTCACATTTGTTGGCATTAAAGACCACTGGGTAGACCTGACAAAAACGGTCGCCCATTGCTTCCCAGTTCCCAAACTAAATTTCAACCGTGAATGTAGCAACCCAGAGAGAGGATGCACACCACCAGTTGACAACATCCTTCGGAATGCCAGGAGGTCTAATGGCAATGTCGTTGTGCCCATACATTGGCAGAGCATAGGGGACAAGACATGAACAATTCCATGGCTAGAATGTCTTCTGGACAGGTTCACACTCCATCCTACTCCGAGGATTTAGAAAATTCCTGTAAGCAGTCATGGGAATCAAACCCACATCACCGGGCAATGCAACAAGGCTTTACCCATACAACCACAAATCCATTCAAATGCCGATGGAATGCATCAACAATATAATGTTCAAGAGATAGAACAGACAGACAAATTGAAGAATAACAGAAGGTGAGAATGCAGAGATGCCTGAGCCGAGAGTGCCATGAAGGAGCACATCTATGATGTCCACATGTGACTGCAGTTCCACTTTGTGTGACGGTGATGTATGGGTAATAACTGTTGCACAAAGATTTGGAATAGACATTTCCTAAGTTGGTTCTGATACCCACCCAAGGGGCAAAGGAGGAGTTTAGGTAAATGGGGTCAGAGTCAAGAGTGACGTCAGGATGAGAAGGGACATCAGTGATGTCAACAAAATACAGGATAACTGAACTAATATGGAGGTAGTATTCGTTTTCTGAGATGGGCACGACAGACCCAATTACCAACCTTTTCCTCTATTAATTTCCTTGCATCACACCACATGAGGTTTTCTGTCGAAATGTGGAAATGGTGGTTATGCTTCAAAAGACGGTTGTACATTCTCTATTTTTAATAACCTCCCATCATGGTTGAGCAAACCCCTTTTTATCTCTCTTTGTTTATTCATATTGTAAGTACAGGTCTGATAGTTCATGGAAAAGCTATAAGTAACAATGGAAGGATGGGTTACAGCAGCTTTAGTGGCTGGAGGGGAATGTGTAGACATGGAACAAGCAAATGGATTTAGACAGCCAATTACACAACGGACAGGCAAGCAGGCGGTCATGCTCTGATGAATATAGGAGTTTACATTTGGGATTTGATGTAAGATGGTAGTGCATGCATGGGCACATTTGGTTTAGAAAGTGTGTTGCTGAATAAAGATTTGCGAATTCCGAGGTAAATTTTGAGAGAAAGCAAGGCTGTCCACAAGGCCTTAAATGGTCCTCTTTGTTTTTCCAAACAAAAATCTATCAAGTTCGCAAAAGGACTGTTTGTAGTTGGAAAGATCCACATTCCAAACACATGGCACCACGACCCAGCAGGCAAAGTTCAGCTATGACGTTTCGACCACCGACTGGTCTTCATCCAGGGCTGAGCAGGCATCGGTGACAGGTGTCGAGTATCCCTTAGAATATGTGGCTCCCTCCCAGTTGCGAGCACGCTGTGGACCCGCTTCTATGTACGAGATGCATAACCATAGGCACCGAATTTGTTTAATTATTTTCATCCATGCAGCATGAGACTTTTAAACCAAGCCTTCAATGTCACCACTCAAACCATGCAAAATTTCATGAGATGGATACAGCAACAGTACTGTTGGGATACAGTATATGTACAAATAATTGTGAGAACTAATTGAGTTTTTTTGATATGCATGTGTTGTGGAAAATATGGGATTAAATGGAGAAAATTGTTTCTGTCACAAAGTCTGCTTCTCTATCCTGTTGAGTGTAATGAGCTGATTCCAATCATGGCCCTCGCTTATGATGAAAGAGTGTTATCAATTGCTGTCAGACATCAAATGCATACTGATTAGCTGTGGATAGTAAATATAAGCAAATCAGATTTCCAACTTTGGTCAAAGGAGCAGTGGGGATTAGATTTACACAATTCATGATAGGATTAGAAAGGTTTTCTACATGCAAGCTCTGATTTGAACTGGATGTCAGTTAAATATAAATGGTATATTCTGTAAAGCTTGGGTTTGTCTTGATTTGTCCATTCGCTGCTGTAATTCAAAGTATTAATTATTATTATTATTATTATCATCTCACCTGGACTTTAGTCCGGTGAGCTTATGTGACCGAGCAGTGTCCGTAGGTGAGTGAGTGAGTGAGTCAGTCAGTCAGACCGTGAACACTTCAGTCATTATTGCTTGAGCCAAACACGATTTTGGTGAAACTTGACCACAAGCTTCATACTGTATCTGATGCCTAACAAAGGTGTATTGACCGCATCAAAATCTGTGATCATTACTGACCACTGGTTGAGGTTGGTTGAGGACCACTGGTTGAGGACCACCGGGGTCTACGGGGTTGAGGTTGACCCCCCAAAATAGGTATTTGCTCTCTTCTCCGAAACTACACACATGATTTCGATGAAATTTGACCACAACTTTCATCACCCGTGATGTACTAAAGTTTGTTCACGGCATAAAAAAAAAATCAGGGTCTGCAGGGGACTTGAATGACTGTTGCTCCTGATCCAGGTAAACTTCAGGGTACGTGGTCCTATTTTTATTATTATTATTATTCGTACGTGAAGCGAAAAGCAGGGTTAAACAATTGCTTCACTTTGTCTGTCTGTCTGTAAGCATCGGTTTAAGATCGAGGAGTTACTAAATTTAATTTGAACGTTATATTTTGAACACAAATCGGGACATGAATCGGAAAACAAAGCTGTAGTTTAGCAGTACACTTCAAATGCCCACATTAAATCGAGGAGACATTTACATTGCTGTTACTCCGGTGCTGTGATGCTGTTGACGTGGAGCAGATAGCGACTTAAACTATTCCACCGTAAACGATTCCATAATAAGTCTCTTCACAACAAAAGCCACTCCGTTGCTGATACGGACATTCCCATTGATGTGAAGGAGGTTTACTAACCTCACCCCCTTCTATAACCAGCAAATAGGGCTTCATGAGCATTAAGTAGGTTATAGAATATTGAGTTATCGACTTCTACTCACCGCTAAAGGTTGATGACTTCATCCAGTCTGAGCGGTGTCCCATAATCTGTTGAGCATAACTTCAACAAGAAGTGAATGCAGTTACAAGTTCAACAAGAAGCAAGAAATGGCGTAACATCATTGGGCCAATTTGGCGTCGTGTCCACGAAATAATATGATCCACTCGGTAACTCGGGTGTCATAAAAGAACAGTGCCCATGAGAATAAGCTGCTCACCAAAAGGGGTTCCATGATAGTAGTCCCATGATTTAAAGGAGTGAAAACCCCCTGAAGATAGGTCTGCAACGTGGCATGTGGTATGAAGCTCCATGAGTTAAGAGAAGAAATGTGTCGCTGAAGATTTGTGGTTTAACTCCTGTGAACTTTTGTTTAACTCCAGTGAAACTCAAGTCCATGAGTCAATTCCACGACAGTGTAAAAAGCGAGCTGCCAGGAAGGAAAACGTTGTCACACTAATGTTCAAGTCTTCCTCAATGCCAGTCCCTCAAAGGGGTGGTCCTAGAACCCGGTAGTAGTGTCGAGAAAAATGATTTGCTAGAAACCAGATTTTTTTTTTAAACCACACCTACACTACTATCATTGGTTGGACAAGTAAATGAAACAAAGTTCATGATGTAAAAGTACTAACAAATTGGCACTGACGAGAAGTACACAACAAGGTCATTCCATTAATCATAATTAGTAATTACCAAGTGCAAGGCAGGGTTAAGCAATTCCTTCTACAGGCGTTCTATCTACTATCTTTCTATCTACAGGTGTCAGTCTCTGATCGAGAAACTACTTCATTTCAATTGAATTATCTATTTTGAACATTGTAGAACACAAATTTGAACATGAATCGGAACACCGAACCTGCAGTTTCACAAAACTGTGGCTCTGAATTTGGCAAATTGTATGGAATCTCATCCGAATCGTAAATGCAGAGAGGAGTGAGATCATTTTTTTACTTTGTCTGTCTGTCTGTCTGTCTGACAGTCGACGAAAAATGAAAACCATTCCAAACAGGAAACTTATTGTTTTTAGGAACATCATAAAGGACACAAACAACAGGCACGAATAACTAATTCAACGTGTTACAGAAGGTGGTGTTAAAGATGGCGGTAAACTTACGAAAAAATTTTTTTACAGCCTTCAAAACTTTCATATAATTTCAATTGAATTATATACTTGGACATTGTAGAACACAAATCACCTTGTTGGCACTTCCAAAAACCTCCAGTTTAGCAGAACTTGGACAAAATATTACACCATCTCAACCAATCACATATGTTGCTCATGCTCTCAGCATTGGATGATATCGGGTTTCAAATGGAATGGATTGTAGGGAATATAGATTGCGCTCGGAAATACAAATCAAGAGTTTAAAAGACCCTTTCCATCTACTTTTTCCCAAGACTACATGGGATAAGGTGTTCTATGAACTCTCTACTTACCAGAGGTGTTTAGGTTTAGTTAGATTCATAAATAAACAAAAGCTAACAAAGTCTTGGTCTCTGCTTGAAAATCAGCTATTTGTGTCAGAATGTTGTTGTTTTTTCTTCTGAACAAACAGAAGCTCGAGAGAATTTTAAACAGAGATGATGATGGGAGGTTTTTTTTGGAATTACCCAATAGTATAATGAATACCTTCCGAATGGCTGTATAATAATCCAGAATGGTGAGTGAACCTATGAGGCATTGTTTACAAAATGCTGATTTATAAAACGATGTATCCAAGCTGCTATGCAATTAATAATTATTTTATAGTTCAATTAGTTGTACTGGGTTTGGAGTTTCATTTATTTATTTTCATTAACACAAAAGCATGATATTGCTCAGGCAATGAGCAGAAACAGGTTGTTTATCATGCATCTTGCACTCACGTACAAAAGCTCCCATGTAGCAAGCTAACCTCTCAGCTCTGTACTTTCTGAATTAATTCCAGGAAGAGTTGGATCTGATTGTGAAATGTCTTTTTTGGGGCAGTACCTTTGGGAGCTGTTGCGTCAAGTTGTACAGATTATTTTGGAGGACACTTTTGTGCCAGCTGTCTAAAATCATTTGAATGTTAAAAATCATTTGATATCTCTTGAAAAGTAAGCATTTCAGTAAATAATGTGGTCATGCATACCCCACCAATGGATTAAGTTAAACGAGATATATAAGTTAAGGAAATGAGAAGCATGTGTTCAGTAAAATTTAACTTCAATAGGATGTGGGTCCTGTTTTACATCGTCCTCTATTTATGGTTCCAGCTTATGGTGCATAACAACAAAGGATAATATTGACGACATATGTTGGTCTGTTCTTGTCTGCAGGAGTTTGTTAGCTGTGCTCATGTGCTTTTATCTATTCTGAGCTGTTTGAAACAGCTTATGGCAGGATGATGACAAAACGTGATAAATTTACCTCATTTGCATCATAAGTTTTATGGTAATTTTGGAAAGCCGATTGGTTTGGCCTAAAATCCACAATCTCCAGTCAAGACTAGTCCACAATCACAAGAGCTACTAACATTGACTGTTTTTGGCATTTATTTCCCAACTGACTAATTTCTCACAATTTGCCATATTCAGCATCTGGATATTTCCCAGAGAGCTAAAGTATTCCTGAGCCGCAGCTCATCACAATGTGCAAGGCTTTAACATGGAGATCCACGGCGTATGATTCCCCACTCTTGAATGATGGTCCTGTTTCCTCCCTTGGTCCAATTGAGGTGGTCAAAAAAAAGGTCTTCCACCTTCTTTCCAAACAGGAGTAACGTTTTCAAGTCTCCGATTTACTCAAGGGAAAATATCTATTTCTGCACAGTGCTCTCTCTTCAATAGAATCGAACCCCTTTTGGTAGTTTGTTGGGGAAACTACCAGATCCTGAAAATTGTCTTCCTCATTTGTAAGGAGGCACATTTTTGTCATCGGTACATCTACTTTTTTATGTGGCCTCAATACATTTTTCCACCAGGGTTTCTGGAGTGGAAACAATAATTTCCTGTTCTGTGATTGATGGTTTGCTTTATTCATGAAAGTCCCACGGCATTACGTGTGCAACCTGACTAAAAATGAGGACCGACTCTGGGGGAAAAGGTGAGCTATTGGAGTATCCCATGTCGGAGGAGCGACCAATTTTGGATTGTGCTCCAGAGCCAATGAAACTGCCTCGGCAGCCTTAAGCACTAACGACATGAGTAGGACCATCCATCCAATTCTGGGGGAATTAACCCTTCTATAATTCTGGGGAAATCAACCCTTGTGTAATTCTGGGTAAATTAACCCATCAGTAATCCTCGGGAAATTAACCCTTCCTTCATTCTGGTGGAAATTAACCCATCCATAATTCTTTGGAAATTCACCTGTCCTTAATACTGGATAAATTAACCTGTCCGTAATTTTGGGTAAATTAACCCATCCATAAATCTGGGGAAATTAACCCATCTGTCAGGATGACTTTTTCGCTATTCGTATAAATGTACAGAAGTAGAAATGCATTTCCCATTGTGCCCTCCTCCCCTGCCCCTCCTGCCAATGCATTCCTTATTTGTTTATTTGGA
>CM068961.1:103993706-104031294 GCA_035128595.1 Eptatretus atami | reverse complement strand
TTTATAAATGTCTTAATTTACTCTACAAATAGGAAAAAAAGACATAAAATGTCATAGCCCCCATTGTTTTAGTAATTTTGCTGTACAGAGTTAAAGGGCTGGCCAATATTTATTTACAACTAAAATGGCTGCCAGTCTTCCAGTCAACCATCTTTGATCAGATCGCAAAATAAAGTTAGGTGCAAGTGTATGCCATCTGTACTGTGCTTGTGCCAAGTTTGAACAACATCGATAAATGCATTTCCGAGAAATGGTTCAGGACACGTTCAACATCGGGTTTTTGCAACTAAAATGGCCACCAGTCGGTCAACTTGGACCTGATCTCGAAAAAAATGATATGCATATGTAAGCCATTATTCGTTATCTGCTTGCCAAGTGTGAACAACATCGGTAAATGCATATCTGAGAAATGGTTGAGGACGTGTTCGATACTGTTTCTTTTTTTTTTTTTTTACAACTAAAATAGCCGCCAGTCGACCAGTCGGCTATCTTTGATCAGACCACAAAATAATGTGAGGTGCATGACACCATCATGTACTGTGCTGTTACCAAGTTTGAGCAAAAAAGACCATGCATGTCTGAGAAATGGTTGGGGACACATTTAAGTAACAAAATGGGCACCACTCGGCTATCTTCAATCTTATCTCGAAAAAAAAGACATTCATATCTAAGCCATCATTCGTTATCTGTGTGCGAAGTTTGAACAACATTGGTAAATGCATTTCCGAGAAATGGTTGAGGACGTGTTCAACATCGGGTTTTTTTTACAATAAAATGGCCGCCAGTCAGCCATCTTTGATCGTATCGTGAAACAAAATGATGTGCTTATGTATCCCATCATGTGTTGTCTTTGTGCCAAGTACGAATAAAATCGGTCCATACATGTTCGAGATATGGTTGCGGACAAATGCACGCACGCACGCACGCACACAAAAATCGAGACCATATCCATAAGCCCCCGTTTCGGACAAAGCCCAACGGGGGCTAAAAAGTCATTCGCTCACTCTCTATTCATGGCTAGTAGAAACAAGCAATTTGAACATAACTGTAGTGCCAGGACAATTCAGAGGTAGCACTCTTGGCTTTGACCTTTTAACTGTTAAATGTGAGTTTGATGCTTTTTCGCTGCTTTTGACATGAACAGAGATATTCGTAATTTTCTTGCAATAATGTCCCTTAAGAAAGTAAGCAAAGGCATGAGGACAGTATCTTGTGACACAGTTATAGCTTGTGTATAAATAAATAAGGTCGTGACTCGTGAATATTTCCCTGCACATTGAAACAAATATGTAACTGATGATTCAGCTCTCAGTGAATACGAAAATATTGGAGATCAAGTGTTCCAGCCGTGACCCAACGACCATGTGGCCATGAGTAATTTTTTTAAACTCAGATCTTTCTTTAAAATATGGGTTGGCCTGGTTGCCATTCCCATCTTATTGTGCTGAGAAGCCAGGTTCAAATCCCATATACTAGGTGTATTTTTCGATTGTCTACTGGCCTTGTAATTCATGGAAAAAGTACACAGGGGTATGTTCCCTTAGCAAGCGGCTTGCTATCGCCTTCCAAGCCTGTCGTTCCATATCAACCATTTTACAAACCTCTCGGCAAATGGAGCAAGCGATTAAGAGAGCTGCTTCGATCGTTATGCTCGCAAAAATGACCACTGTAGCCAGATTCAAAACGATACTGCAACCAATTAAATGTCTATTACCAATCAGCTTGTAGAGTGCTCGCAAAGTGGCCAAAGCACTCAAGCAAGCACTCCAACGAAATGGTTGTTGAGGAACTGGCTTGGCAAGTGATATCAAGCCGATTGGCAATGGAACACACCACTGTTATGTATACTCATGTCATAATCTATACCCCTGACCTTCATTGCATGGCCCGCGAGCCACTGGCGGCCCCTGGTGGCCTAAAGTGCGGCCCATGATGCGTGGCCGATAAAACAAAACGTGAAAGCACCCCATCATAATCTGCCATAAATGCTATCAAGTTGACTCAATGGGTTCAAATGAGTGTTACAATGCGATGCATAAAAGTAACATAATAACATCAGTACATGGCAGTATGAAAACAATTATGCTTGCGGCCCAGTTAACCACAACGGGGGAAAAACAAATAGAGAATGTGGAGGCGGGGTATAATAGCAACTATTTTGGACTCTTGCAGGCGGTGTGGTGGCTTTCACACAGATGTCTTATTGGCAAAAGTGGCCCCCTTCTAAAAAATAGTGAAGATCACTGATCTATACTATAAAAAGGCATTCATGTCTGTCTGTAGAAAAACTTACACTATGTACTTTGTCTCTTAATTATGTTCTGTTTGAATATCAGTTGTACTGTGACTACGTCTATTGATTACATACTATTGGAACGTACATTTTAAACCTTTAGACTGCTTAGACCCCTTTGGACCCTTTCGAGCTTTAGACCATTTCGACAACTCAGACCCTTTAGAAGTGTGTACCTTTGAAGGCCCTTTACACCATTTACCCCATTCAGACCCCTCAAACACTTTAGACCCCTTACACCCATTAGACCCTGGAGACACCATAGACTCAGAAGAATCGAAAGACCCTTTAAACCCCTTTAAACCCTAAGTATTATTTGGAACATACCATTTAGATACTTATAGACCCCGATAGACCCTTTGGACCACTTCGACCTCTTAGACCACTTAACAGACCTTTTAGATCTTTCCACCCTTCAGACCAGTAGACCCGTTAGACCCCTTTAAACACACACAACACAAACATCAAAAGATTATTCTTGCCATACACAGACGATACTTTTTTCAGCAAGTAATGCATAAACTGTACCCATCCAGAGGGTGGATACTCTGCCAGTATTATTGAAATGTTAATTTTAAACTTTTATTGTTACTTCTGCTTTAATCCTAATCCTTCAAGGTCTATCCTCCCACCCCCCCTACCGGAAATGCAACCCCGCTACCCAAGATACAACCCCCTCCCCAAAATGCACAGTGGTAGGTCCATAGATAAGCTTGGCAGGCAGCTCCTCCTTCTGACTCTCCATCTATTACTTGGCAAAATAAATAAATTTGCCAAGTATGTCTGTCTGTCTGTCTGTCTGTTTGTCTGTATGTCTGCACATGATTTTTGGCTGCAGTTTTCAAGCAATCGTTCTGAAATTTTTTGTGTATGTAGGTGACTGGCCAAGGACAGCAACGCTTAATTTCGGTGAGGATCCGAATCCGGATCCGGATACTATAATTTTTTAAGTGATTCTTCACCATTGAGATATGGGGCCAAAAACTATATACAGCACAATATCTAAAAAAAGCTGTGCATAAGTTAGGACAAAACTAGGTGCATGAGTTGGCTAGGTGATGAGAACAAGCCAATTCGATTTGGTTAAGTTCCGGATTCAGATCCGATCTATCAGTGGGATGCAAAATATAAACTGTTTAGCCTGGTGGAGGTATCTCTACCGAGTGCCGTTCCGTTTCGCCAAGTGTCACTATATGAGTGATTTTTCATTTGTCTTTCTTTGCCTCGTCCTCGTACTCTGTAGTCACCACTACCACAATCAATTCGTTTGGGGAAGTTGGCACAAGAGGATCGAGTAGAACTGAAAACAATGGCCCGGCCAACATTGTTTCCATGGAGACCAACATGCTGAAAAGCGGAGCCGAGCACTCCGTTCTCTTGGAGTGCTTGATTGAGCGCTTTGAACCAAGCAAGCTGCTTGACAAGCAATAGCTAGCCGCTTGCTAACGGAACACACCCCTCCACTGGCATTTACAAAGCCTTTGCCCTGCATGTGAGTTACATACAAGCTTCTTCATGAGCATTAGATAAATGTTTACTTAAAAAAAAAAATTGTATTCACATTGTAGGCTTATGGAAGAGCTAGGTGAGAGAGAGGACAAAAAGTCATACTGGTACTGGAAAGTGGAGCCACAGAGGATGCATGAAATAAGCATGGGAATGCCTCCTCCCCACATTACAAGACAGATCAGTGCCCATGGCTGTGCCTCCAGAAATGTAGCAAATGCACAGCCAAGTGCTACATTAGCATAAATGAATACAAGCAACAGGCTAAGATGCAGTCCTAATGTTATGTGTCTTGCAGGGAAATATTTCTGTCAACCAAGATAAAAAAGTTGAAGGACCAGAACGATTCGGAAGCAATTTTCTGCATTAAGAATTTGGATGACCCTCGAGCAGGAGCTCTCCAAGTAATCCCAGAATCCACCGGGAAGGATAATCATCCCAAACATCCTATTCAGCATTGTCTCGCAAAAGTCATTGTTTAAACACACAGACAAAAGGCCACACGTCTGACCGGACGCATGTTGCCAACAAGCAGGCTTTTAAGAATCCCTAGTGCATTAATTTTCACAAGTCCTTTCATGCCAACAACGAACACTTACAAGCTTTGCCTGTCAGTGTGCTTCGAGTACAACCTTGTGACGTCATCTATTCTTAATTTGGTGAACCAGGGATGTGTTTAATTACCAAGTTTCTTGTAGAGCGCTCGCCAAGTGGTTTAAGCACTCAAGCAAGCACTCCATTCGAAACCGTTGATAAGGGAACGGCTTGCTTGACAAGTGCTAGCTAGCTGCTTGGTAACTGAACTCACCCCAGCTCTTCAGTTTCTGTCTCAGTCCTTAATATGGTAGCTGCACACTGCTATCTGACATGCAACCTCTTGCTTGCCAATTTCTGCTGACTGCCCCACTGGGAAAATGAAGGGATGCAGTTAAAGCCGCTCCTGCATCCACTCATATAATAAATGTATTATTAACATCAAAACAATCACTTCCCAAGCGTCCTTGCTTGCATTGCATGTACAGTACTTTGTTTACTTTTTGCCATTCCCATAACTGATGGGAATCTAATTTTAGACATTCCTTTGGATGAAAATACATAAACAGAATTTTCACAGTCGTGCTGGGTTTTTCGATTTTTCTTTCAAATTGCAATGATTAAAAAGACACACAAAAAGCTCGTTTACCACCTGAGTGTTGCCTGTCGGGATTACAGCAGGTTCATAAGGCTCATGAGTTGTGGAGCCTTTTTATGAAGCAAACAGCTGGCTTAATGTCATCATGTATGATTTCTCGGCTGCTCATAATGCGCACGCTCATGAAAATGTCGATCCACAGGTATTGAAGTAAATTTACACCTGGTGCCAAAATGGTGGAAGAAAAAAGATCCTTAATACTTGTTACTTTTCTTATAATGTATAAACGACGAGCAGCGTTATAATATAAGGAATTACAATTTTATAATCCATAGTTCCTTTTTAGGATTATGGTGCACACGTTGAATCATTGTTCTCCACAGAAACGTGAAGAAAAAAAATGAATAAACAGCCCTATTTATCCACAACCTGTGGGGTTGGCCATGGGGGAAGTTTGGTCCAAGTTGTCCACAAATCGGTGTGCCAGCCCTGATGATCAAACGATGTCTCATCTAAGGTGAGGATGCATGCACGGTGAGGGCAGCAGGGCGTTCAGTGGTTGTAGGAGGATATATGGGGGAGAGAATATGGGAGGGAACACAGACATGAAATGGTTAACTGCCATGAGGCCAGGTATTCACCACCCCCACCATACACCATGCCCCCAATTCTCCCCAACCACATGCTGGCACCCCACGGCACACCCTGCTTCTCTACTCCTCCCCCCCCCTAACCAAACAGTGCGTTCCTGTGTTCCACCAATATTTGAGTTCTCTTTTGTAATATTAACCATCTTTCCATTCAGGTTACTGTTACAGCTCAAACATTATATGCTTTTAAACTGGAAATTTTCATCTCTCTCTCTCTCTCTCCTCTCTCTCTCTCTCTCTCTCTCTCTCTCTCTCTCTCTCTCCTCTCTCTTCTCCTCTCTCTCTCTCTCTCTCCCTCTCTCCTCGCGCTATTTCTCTTCTGTTCAGCAAGCTACACACCTGTCTTGATGGTGGTGTTGCTGTCTGTGTCAATAACTCAATTCCACAATGTGCACTGTCCATACTAGTCTGTCCTCGCCCTCTGGAATACCTCGAGTTACATATACCTTACTGCAACTACCTTGTATGTGTCTGTGTGATGTCCACCAAAATCAAAAGGATTCCATGTACACCTCTAAATGCCTCCTTTTCCTTTGACATGGATCAACTTATAACTATCCATCCCAACACTATATTCCTAATCTGTGAGAATTTGAACTGCTACCATGCCAGCTGCCTGGACATCAGCTGTGCAACAATCAGCCATGGCATTATAGCTAAAGCCTTCTGCGACTGTTGTTCTGGCCCAACCTGGGAACCCCCTAACCTGGATTTCTTCAACTGGTACATCCTCCCTCCATCCTCAATGCCGCAGGATAGAGTTGTTCACACAGGCCAACCCGTAGGAACTTCAATCTGCCCTCTCAAAAAAGGATTGGACTGCCATCTCCACAGCACCTGATATTGGTTCCACCTTGCAATTCCTTCACAAAAGCCTACTTCCTCTCATGATCAGGTTGATCCAATCCCATCTGCGGCTATCCCTTTCAATCCACTTGCCACTCTGCCTGGTACATAGAAATACTGTGGTGAAGCTGTTAGTCAGACAGCTTGCTTTCTTAACATGGAAGGCTAACCCGACAGTTTAGGTCACACCATAAGGCTTGCAACAATAGTTTGTCCATCCTTCGGCAAACAAGAATATTCGTACACCATCTTGCAAATCTCAAGGTTGAACTCGACAACTAGTCTCCTTCCTCAAATTAATGGTGGTGCCTTGTCAAATCTGTTTCTCGAGGATGTTCCTCCTTCTTCCACCCCTCTCCTCAAATGACAATACCAATACCGTAGACTCTGCTCAAGCCAAGGCAGAATGTTCGTCTCAAATTTCGTGTTCCCAACCCATCCTGCTCTGTCCCCATATTACTCCAAGGTACTCTACACTGTCTACTGGACTTTGCATCCTCATTTCAGAAGGCAGATAAAGTTCTGTCCAGCTTCAACCCTGTTTTGGCGATGGGCCCAGATGGCATGCCCATTTTCTAATATCCTTCTCTGTGCTCTTGCTTCTTTCTACTCTCCAAAACCTGTCCTATTCATTAGCTGCCTCCCATTTGCCTGGAAGTCAACAAGCTTCGCTTCTTTCCACAAGAAGGAGGCAAAAATAGATTGCCTCAACTGCAGACCAGTAAGCTTTGCACTGTATAAGCAAAGTCATGAAATTCATCATTGCTGGTGATGTCAAATATTTCCTCTTTAAAAAGCCTGATATCTAATTATCAGGTTGGATTCTAGCCTGGTCACTCAACTGTGTACCTGCTGCTTCTCTCTCAACAATTGTTGGAGGCCCCAAATCTAAAACAAGAGGTCGTAACTGCCTCCCTGAATATATCTCTGGCATTCCACACAGTCGGCGTCGTGCTCAACTTGCCAACCTTGCTGCCTGTGGCAAACAAGACCACATTCATAACTGGTTTCCTGAATTCCTCCACTCGCACAGTCAACTCGTTGCAATCAATAATGAAACCCTCTCCTCTCACAGTGGAGGTTGGAATGCCCCAAGACAATATCTTAGGTCCAGTCTTGTGCTTCATCTAAATAAACAAGCTCTCTGATGCTCATGAAGATTCAAAAAAAAACTATCCGCAATCGCATTGACAATTAGCTTGGAATTTATTGATGCTGCATAACTGGAATTACTTTTATGCTCGTCTGATAAATGGAACATGTCTTTCATTCAAATATCATAATCACCCTCACGCAAACCGACCGATCAATTTTGATGGTCAACCATTGGAAAACGTTGTCTCTTGTGGCTCTTGGCCTCACGATCAGCCATGATCTCCTCTTGACAGACCTGACTTCCGACGTAAAGCTGACTTCCAAAGGCAGCAGCAGACTTGACCTTCTGGTCGGTACGCAGCAAGATATAGATGATGTGTTCATGTGGCAGACAACTATTGTTGCTCAAAGTTTGTGCGGTTTTGGCTGTTATGGGACACAATTTGTGCTTTGCTGCTCCACCAAGCTGCTCCACCAAACAAGGAGGCGTTCCTCAACATATAATATATATATATATATATATAATATATATAATCATATATATATATACTGTATATATATATATATATAATATATAATATTATATATATTATACTGATATATATATATTATATATATGTATACATACACACATACACACAATAATGCAGAGATGACTTGTAGGGGCTAAAAATGCATATATTAGAATAGTTATTGCTCAAAATGTGTGAGGGGTACAATAAACTGTAACACAAATATGCGTCGAGAACCATGTACAAAGCAGGTCGTCCTCCTTCACAATGTTGCTTCTGATCCCCCCACTATTTTTCTTTCACCTCTATTTAATGTTTTAGCCTCTGTATTCTGTCGTTTATGTGCTTTTAAAGGGATTGCAACCTTAGGAACCTACTGGACATGAGTTTAGGCACAATTCCAACATCAAGAACATTCTAGCAGAGTCGAGAGGTGGCAGAGTGGGACGAACACCACCTCCAGAAACTGGTGCCGAGCAAGCAATCAACGTGACTCATGCGGGGTGTCAGGCAATTTATTAGAAAAACTGCCCCGAGTTCATAGTTCAGTTCATAGTTGACTTCATTGAGCTCGTTCTTTGAGGTTGAGCTGGACAGGCAGTTCCAGAGAAGCAGCCCATATTCCTAAGCTGTGGGGTGGATTGCGTTGTTGTGGCATCTCCTTCCACTCTCGCAACAATGAGTGGCCCATTTGGGGGAATCAAGGCCAGTGATTCAAGTGCCAACAGTCGGACCACATGACTCACACCTGGGTCGTGGCCACTATTCTTTTGTTTTGTGCCACTCTTCATTGTCATCTTCTGTCATATGCTTGCAGCCTTAAGGATAATAACTGAGGTTCTCGTCTGTACGAATCCCCAGGGGTGTATTTTGGGTTTTTTTTAACTGTAGTTTTCATTATAACTGTTTCTATTCCTCCTTCCTCTCTCCCCTTCCCGTTTCAATGCACGCTTCAAATTCACTGGGTCTTTTTGAGTTTCAGGCCGAAGAAGCTGCATAAAGCAACTATGAAAGGCTACCAAGGTAGGCCTTTTGCTGTTTCAAACCCTTATATTACAAAGCAGAACGGCACTGGGTAGAGCGAATACTCTGTCAGGTGGAAGAGTTCACGTTTTGTATCCCACTGATGGGCTGGATCTGAACCAAAATCCAATCCGCTTGTTCTTGTCACCGAACCAACTCATCCACCTTGTTTTGTCCTAACTCGTCGACAACTTTTTGACATATTGTGATATATATATATATATATATATATATATATATATATATATATATATATATATATATATATATATAAATATATGTTTGTAGTTTTTGGCCCGATCTATCAATTTTAGAAATTAGGCCTGTGTTGACATTTCGTGGTTGAATTCATTGACGTAATATGCAAATCCTGTTCAAATTTCAAGTCAATCGTATGCAAATGGAGGATTTTAGAAAGTGTTCCTAAGTTGTCGACCATTTTTCCTCTGTTGGCCTTTTGGCATGTGCTGACCTCAAAAATAATTGGTGGTTGTATTCAGAGATCTGATAAGAAAATCCTGTTCAAATTTCAAGTCAATTGGATAAAAATTGACAATTTTATCAATTAGGCCTATGTTGACCTCAAAATAATTGGTGCTTGAATTTGGTAAGCTGATATGCAAAAGGTCTTCAAATTTCAAGTCAATCGGATGAAAATTGACAATTTTCGAAACAATTTTAGAAATGTGGCCCATGCTGACGTTTTAGCCTATGTTGACCTATTGGCCAATATTGACCTCAAAAATAATAGGTTTTGAATTCAGTGACCTGATCTGCAAATGCTCTTCAAATTTCAAGTTAATTGGATTAAATTTGAGGATTTTGGAAATTTGGCCTATGTTGAGCTTTTGGTCTATGTTGACCTTTTGGCCGATGGCGACCTCAAAAAAAAATGGGTGGTTGATTCAGTGACCTGATATGTAAATCCTTTCAAATTTCAAGTCAATCGGACGAAATTGAGGAATTTTGAAAATTTGGCTCAAATTGGCCTATCATCTTTTGTCATATTGTTGAATTTCCGCCCGTTCGGCATGCGGACGACCGCCTTAGCCCAATTGCGGCCGCGCGCACCCACCAAACGCGCAATCTAGTCAGAGCTTCCGGATCAACGCCGAAACCCAGCTACGGGTGTTTTTAACACACCATAAACCAGCCAATCCCTCTGTGTCCACTCGCAACAGGGTGATCGCCGAATTGTCGATGTACCTAATTATTCGTGCAGACAGAGATACCGAGAGCTTATACCTCGACGGGGCCTGCACGAAAACGATCCGCTTAAGCAGCTCGTTCCGTATGCGATTGCCGAGCGTTTTATATCGCCAAGTCCCGTCGGACCAGATGTACGTTTTACAGCTTTAAAAGCCAGCTAATATTCCGAAGTCATGGCAGTCAATGGCAAAAAGTGACACAACAACAGGTTAACATTCAAACAATAGGGGTATTTTATTTTTACATGGTAAGCAGTCAATGAAGCAATGGGGGCTCAGGGACAAGACACGAGCAAAAAACCTCCAGCCGATGTCTATTTTCATGTGCACAACCATGCACTTAATCAGTTCTACTTAGGTAGACAAGGCACCAGGACTTTCATCCAAAACCCCAGAAGAAAGAACCGGGCTTGTGAGCCTTTATAATACTCAGAGCCGGGAGACCGAAGGGGCTCCGAGAGACCGGGCGGGCTACCTGGCCACCCTCGTGGTGACTCGATGGGTCCTTGTTCGGCGACCCTCGGTGTCTTTGCCCGGACCCCCGAGCTCCGACTGGCATCCTTGGTCGTCCGGCTCACTGCAGCCTGGCTTAGCCGACGACGCGCTGGAGGAGTGAACGGGTCTCGACTCCAGCCTCCTGATTGCGCCGGCAAACCCCAGTGAACCAACTGCCCGCACCCCAACGCTCTGAACTGCCCAGCTCTCAACGGGGCGTCTCTCCACTCCCACCGCAACTGCAAGCCACGAGCTCCAGCGCAGCACGAACTCACACAACCAGCTCTCAACTGCTCTCCACTGCCTCCGAGCTCCCCCACCCAACTCAACTCAACTGCTCTGTCGGCGAGGAACGCGCTTTTTATAGCCCCAAGGGGAGGGGCCGCTCTGGGCTTCACCACCCGAATCAGCGCCCTCCCCCTTTCACCTTTGAACCTTCACCCAGGCTGGATCCGCCCTTTCACTTCCGATTGGCCAGCTTCTTCAGAGGGTAAGGCCTTTTTATCCGTTTTGCAAGTCATGCTTGCACGCGGACGTGGTTGAAATCACTGGCTTCACGCGGACGTGGTTGAAATCACCGGCTTCACGCGGATGTGTTGAAATACCGGCTTCACAGCGATGTGGTTGAAATCACCGCTTCACGTGGACGTGGTTGAAATCACCGGCTTCACGCGGACGTGGTTGAAATCACCGGCTTCACGCGGACGTGGTTGAAATCACCGGCTTCACGCGGACGTGGTTGAAATCACCGGCTTCACGGGGCGTGGTTGAAATACCGCTTCACGCGGCGTGGTTGAAATCACCGGCTTCACGCGGACGTGGGTTGTCTGTTGTTGTTGTTATTGTTGTTGTTATTGTTGTTGTTGTTGTTATTGTTGTTATTGTTGTTGTTGTTATTGTTGTTGTTTTAAAATAAAAGATAGAAAAGAATAACACTACCTCAAAGATGCACAGCCCGGCACACGAACAAAGCCCGTTATACATTGGTGGGAAAATATAACCTGGAACACACACTTACGAAATAACTGACCTCTGGGAACCTGAATGGTGTCTGTGAATTTCCACAACCGTAACAATATGCTTGGTCGACCGAATTTTATGAAACCTCAATGCGGTACTGTCACAGGGTCGGTGACATTAATCTCCTAAAATTTCAGAAGGTTGATTGAGCGGTTTGGGCTGGAGGTGAGCGGACAGACAAACAATGAAAAATCACTCAAAGAGTGACAACTTGGCAAAACAGCATAAAGTAGAATGGCACACGGTAAGACACATACCTCTGCAAGTGCCAGGTGGAATAGTTAATGTTTTGTATCCACTGATGGGCTGGATCCGAACCAAATTCCAATCCGCTTGTTTTCTCACCTATTCAACTCATCCACCTTGTTTTGTCATAACTCATCCACAACTTTTTGAGATATAGTGATATTGTTACGGCTGTGGAAATTCGCATTATACCATAAAGGGTCCTCAGGTGAAATATATCGGTAAGTCCATGTGTAGTTAGCCCAAACCCGTTGTGTAGAGGGAATATATGTGATCCATTCGGGCTGCGATTCTTCAGTTAGCCGTTTTTCTTTTGCTGTCGTACTACTTGGTGCAAAAACAACAACGAACATCGCCACAACCAACATCTCAACGATCACGCCATTCATACACGACGCCAACAATCACGCCATTCACACCACGACGCCACCTTCCACAACTACGCTACCACATCTTCGCCACTCGCCATTCAACGAGCACCGTGCGGTCACGATCTCCGCAGGACGGATGAAAGGAGGCGGAGTGGCAGCTTAAATATCTCCCGCCAAGATCTCCCGCCCAAAACGCCCGCGCTTTGGCATGGGGGAGGTGCGATTTGAGCCAGAGGTCAAAGGTGAAAAAAGGTGGGGGCCTGATTTTGGGAAATAATTCCCTGGCCCCGAGCCAAAACTGACTTTCCTCGTCCCCGCAGGCGCGGGGAGGGGGAACGAGAGGGCACGCCCTTTTGGGAAGCTTCCAGAAGGGAGGTGGAGCCAGAAACGGGGCGGAGCGAAGGGCGGAGCCCCACCCTACAAAAGGAGAGAGTTGTTGGAGAGTCCTTGCTCTTGGTTGGTTCGGTCGATTGTCGAGAGTTGTGGTGATTGTTCCTGGTCGGAGTTCTGTTCGTTCGTCCCTGTCGGGCGGACGACACGTGCAGGCGCGAGGCACGAGCACAGTGGACCACGCCGGAGGACTCGGAGTTACGGTCGCCAAGGACTCGACGCGCTAAGGGAAGTCGCGACTTTCTTTTCTTTTGGGGTTTTGTGTAAATGTCTGTGGGTGGCGCCAGTCTTGAAAAGTAGAACTGTTATAAGTGTTGCCGTGTAAATCATATTCGGTTGTAGATCTGCTTGCTTTTATTGTGTTCTCTTGCTTGACTGTAATATACGTGCCTTCCGTGCTTCCGTAATAAATGTGCTGGTCCAATTGTTCCCCGTTCGCTGCGTCCTTTCCTTTGTTTGAATCTCCATCTTGCATCACGTAAGGGATTAATAGTGGGTTGAAAACACCCGGTAATACTCTGAACCGTCAAGGTCGACGATAACTCCGCTCGTTATCCCTGTAGTACGGAACGAGCCGCTTAAGCGGTTCGTGTCCGGAGTCGACCTGTGGCGTGGTAAAACTCCTCCGGTACGCTATCTGCGGCGGTACTTAGGTAAATCGCCATTCGGCGATCGGACCCTATTTCGCGTGGGTAGAATGCGGACTGAGTTGTGGTGAGGTTAAACCCCCACCCGTGACTGGCTCCTGGCGGTAGTTCCCGGAGGGTCACGACTGAATTGTCCGTTCCGGTGGGCGACGTGTCGCGATTTGAGTTACGTGGCCGATCGCATGCCGGACGGGCCAAAATTCGCAACAATATGTTTAGTTTTTGGCCCTGTTTATCAATTTTTAGAAATTAGGCCTGTGCTGATCGTTTGACCTTAAAATTAATTGTAGTTGAATTCAGCGACTGACATGAAAATGCTCTTCAAATTTCAAGTCAATGGGATGAAAATTGAGGATTTTAGAAATTTGGCTTATGTTGACCTTTTGGTCTATGATAACCTCAAAAGTAATAGGTGGTTAAGTTCAGCGATCACATATGCAAATGGTCTTCAAATTTCAAGTCAATCGGATGAAAATTGAGGATTTTAGAAAATTTGGTCCACATTGGCTTTTGGCCTATTTTGACCTTTTGCCTATGTTTACCTCAAAATTAATAGGTGGTTGAATTCAGTGACCTGACATGAAAATGCTCTTCAAATTTAAAGTCATCGGATGAAAATTGAGGATTTTAGAGAATTTGGCCAATTTGGCCAAATTGGCCTTTTAGTCTAGGTTGAGCTCAAAATCAATAGGTGGTTGAATTCAGCAACGAGATGGTTAAATGGTCTTCAAATTTAAAGTCAATCGGATGAAAATTGATAATTTTAGAGAATTTGGCCCAAATTGGCCTTTTAGTCTATGTTGATCTCAAAATTAATAGGTGGTTGAATTCAGCAACAAGATGTGCAAATGGTCTTCAAAGTAAGTCAATCGGATGAAAATTGATAATTTTAGAAACAATTGATAATTTGACCTGTTTTTGGTTAACCTTATGGCCTATGTTGACCTTTTGTTCTAAGGTAACCTCAAAAGTAATAGGTGGTTGAAATCACTGACCTGTTATGCAATATCCTATTCAAATTTAAAGTCAATCGGATGAAATTTGAGGATTTTAGAAAATTTGGCTCAAATTTGCCTATTGGCCTATGTA
Source organism: Eptatretus atami (assembly GCA_035128595.1). NCBI lineage: Eukaryota > Metazoa > Chordata > Myxini > Myxiniformes > Myxinidae > Eptatretus > Eptatretus atami. The sequence goes on along the minus strand of CM068961.1, from coordinate 104,016,771 downwards.
GACCTTTTCGGTCGACCAAATTTTATGAAACTTCAATGCGGGACCGTCGCAGGGTCAGTGACATAAATCTCTGAAAATTTTAGAGCAGTCGGTTGAGCGGTTTGGGTTGGAGGCGAGCGGACAGACAAACACACAAACAAACACACACAAACAAACACACACAAACAAATGGAGGCGATCAACATACTTGTCAAAAAAAATTACTTTTTTTGCCAAGTAACAAGCAAGCGAGTTATTGCACTCACAGTAAATACTGAGCCGAGCCGAGCTGTGCCATGCTGTGCCATGCTGAGCCGAGCCGTGCCTTGTCGAGCTGGAACAAACGGAGGCGATCAACATACTTGTCAAAAAAATAATTGCCAAGTAACACACGGAGGGGATCAACATACTTGTCGAAATGTATTTATTTTTTGCCAAGTAACAAACAGTCCCAAATGCAATACCCTCTCCTCTGGCAAGGGTAAAAATACAATTAGCATGTTGGAATATTGTAATCTACACGACGTGGCCAAAAGCATGAGAACACCTCTTCTAATTAGTGGATTCGGCTATTTCAGCCACACCCATTGCTGACAGGTATATAAAATCAAGCAATCTTTCAGCCGATGCAATCTCTATAGACAATATTGGAAGTAGAATGGGCCGGACTGAAGAGCTCAGTGACTTTCAACGTGGCACCGTCACAGGATGTCACCTTTCCAATAAGTCAGTTCATCAAATTTCTGCCGTGCTGGAGCTGCTCCGGTCAACAGTGAGTGCTGTTATTGTGAATTGCAAACGTCTAGGAGCAACACACCTCACCGTGATGTGGTAGGCACACAAGCTCACAAAACGGGACTGCCGATTGCTGAAGCACGTAGCGTGGAAAAATCGTCTGTCGTCAGTTGCAACACCCACTACCGAGTTCTAAACTGACTCTGGAAGCAACGTCAGCACAAGCACTGTTCATCGAGAGCTTCATGAAATGGGTTTTCTTTGGCGAGCATCCGCACACAAGCTAAGATCACATGTGCAATGCCAAGCGTTGGCTGGAGTGGTGTAAAGCTCACCGCCATTGGAGTCTGGAGCAGTGGAAACACATTCTCTGGAGTGAGGAATCAAACGTCACGATCTGGCAGTCCGGCGGACGAATCGAGGTTTGGTGATCCTAGGAGAACAACGCTACTGCCCGAATGCATAGTGCCAACTGTAAAGTATGGTGGAGGAGGAATAATGTTTGGCGCTGTTTTTCATGGTTCGGGCTAGGCCCTTAGTTCCAGTGAAGGGAAATTTTAATGCTACAGCATACAAAGACATTCTCGACGATTCTGTGCTTCCAACTTTGTGGCAACAGTTTGGGGAAGGCCCTTTTCTGTTTCAGCATGACAAATGCCCCGTGCACAAAGCGAGGTCCATACAGAAACGGTTTGTTGAGATTGGTATGGAAGAACTTGACTGGCCTACACAGAGCCCTGACTTCAATCCTATCGAACACCTTTGGGATGAATTGCAACGCCGACTGTGAGTCAGACCTAATCTCCCAATATCAGTGTCTGATCTCAATAATGCTCTTGTGGCTGAATGGAAGCAAATCCCGCAGCAATGTTCTAACATCTTGTGGAAAGCCTTCCAGAAGAATGGAGACTGTTATAGCAGCAAAGGGGGGACAAACTACATGTTAATATCCATGATTTTGGAATGAGATGTTGGAAGTGCAGGTGTCCACACACTTTTGGCCATGTGGTTTATCTCGTTTGTATAATTCTTAGAAGCACCCGCATGTGGTCTGCACTCCCACACCAAAGAACTAAATTGTCTTCTTCTTTTGTGTGCAACATACGGTTGTGGGTGGCATAATTGGCTGAGATGCTGTGGCATCAGCAAGTATGCTGCTGATGCAATGCCCCCAGTAGGTTAGAGCATTAATTTTTAATTTGGCCAGGGTACCAGCGATAGCTCGCCAACTCATCACGAAACACCCAGTGGGATCTTTAATGTCCACCAACTAATGCTGGCAGATGGAATGTCCAGTTTAATGTCCATCCAAAAGACAGCACACACATTGATACCTCACCCTGCCTGCAAGACACCAATATGACATTTTGTAGCTGGGCTGAGATTTGAACGCAGGCTAGATGGCTCAGAAGGGGAGTGTGCATACCTCTCGGCCATCCTGCCAGCCCCACAAAATTGTGGTGTTTCTTTTTTAATTTTACAACCTTTCTCCCACTTCAAAGTTGCTTTTAATATTAATGTGAGCTTTCTGCCTTGTTAAAAACGAAGCTGCTCACAAAACATACCTTTGTTGTTGTCCTCCAAAAACTCCAATCAGCTGTATGACGTTACGCTGACAGGCCACAGCGGATAAGCCATAAAAGTTTTGCGAAAACTTCACATAGTAATACAACATTGCCAAGCACATAAAAACCTTTAAGACTTCAGATAAATTAATCTGGCTTGTATGAGAAGTCAGCCTGAAAAATAAAAATGGCAGGAGCTTTTGAAGCTCCTCATTTTCCTCCTTTGTATTGTTTGGAAATTTATTTGCTTGAAATTCTTCCACTCTTCGTTTTTTAAAATTCCTTCATTCTTAGATCATAAATTCATATTTTTTCTTGTTTCGGTATTTCCTTGGGACTGGGAACCTAATGGGATGCACAGCCACCTCTGAGCTGTCCACCTCTGGGTTGAAACCCGACCCAGCTACAAACTGTACTCATCCTGGTGTTTTGCAGGTAGGGTGAGGCATCAATGTTTGTGCCATCCATCAAATGGGAGTCCTGTCTGCAGGCATTAGTTGGTGGAAGTTAGAGATCCAACCGGGAAGGGCGTAGATCCTTCATGATAAGTCGGCGAGCTATCGCCAGCAGTCCGGCACCCTCAACAAATTCCAAGTTCCTGCTCAAACCTACTGGGGTCATTGCATCAGCATTGCCTCAGCCAATAATGCTACTCACAGACATGTGCTGCATATTGAGGAACAAGAGGAAGAAGAAGTAGAACAAGATTGTATTCCCTTTGTTCTACTAGTCAGTGCAGGAATTTGATCCTCCAATACTTAACCAACAATACCTGTTAACCAACAAAAACACCCATTTCCAATTTGGAGTCGACAAGTCAGTATGTAACTTTAGGAGTTTTCTTTGCACAAAACTTTGTACTTATTTCTGTTAAAATATGATTAAGTGCACCGATTTTGTTCAACAAACTCAGATGCAACCTGGAGCGCTCTCATTTCCCTTACTGCTGAGAAACTTGCAAACGCTGAAAAAATTCAGACATCCCACTGTGCCATTGGAGCGAGCAAATCAAATTGGAGAGGAAAGCGGTTGACTTTTAGCTCCTGTGCCCGCAGTCCTGGCTTAAAACCACCAATAACAGTCATGTTGTTCACCACTTCCACAAAACGGATTATTTTTGCACCAAACCCGAGCTTTGCAGCTTAGTCGTGGTTTCGTCTTGTTGTCCTCATTCATTTACTGCAAACTTTGGCAAGCCCTGATATGCAATGTATTTTACGATATGCGCAGTGTGATCATACGGTTTGTCATTTACAATGTTCTTCATGATGCAATTTAAAAGCATGAAAAGGTGTTTTCAGGGGGAATGATTAATTGAATTTAATTGTGTCAATTTATTTCATGTTCATTAATTTATCAAAATGGGGACAAGGTTCAGGCGATTTCAAAAAGTCTCAGAGCCAAACAAGTTGTTACTATTTCAATGGCATCAATAAGCTCACCCATCTCGGGTATAAATATCGTGTAAAACTATAGAGAAAGGGAATAATATCTGTGCCAAGTTTCATGGCAGAGTAGCAAGAGTCTTGGATCTTTAAATAATAATGTGATTCAAATCTTTTAAATATAATTTTCAGCATTTGGATGAGAGAGGCAATTTCAAAACGGTGAACCAGAATTGTTGTGTTCCTAAATGCAAATCAGACTCACGTAAATGCACAGAATACAAGAAATATCCGTGAATGAGAAATGTCAAGTGACTACCTTTTCCTATTAACTTGCAGAGTACCTGCCCGATGGGTGATCTTGTTCTAAGCATGCAACACGTTCTTCTGCCGCATACTTTTATTTGGGCTGTGTATAGGCAACTGACAGCTGCTTCCATCGCTCCCGAAAATAAAATATAAAAACCTGTGGTACGTGCATGAAGGAAAAACATACCAACTACCACTGCTTATATTCCCTTTGTACCAATAGATGCGAAAATCCAGAAATAATTTATCATTAAGTTGACCACAACACAAAAAATCATTATAATATATAAATTATAAAATATATAATGTATAATATATATAATATAATAATAGTTGTAGATTTCGCCCGTTCGGCGTGTGGATACACCTTAGCCCAATTGCGGCGGCGCGCCCACACGACGCGCAATCTAGTCGTAGCTTCCGGATCAACGCCGAAACCCAGCTACGGGTGTTTTTAACACACCATAAACCAGCCAATCCCTCTGTCCAGCGCTACAGGGTCGATCACCGAATTGTCGATGCACCTAATTATTCGCGCAGACAGAGATACCGGGAGTTTATACCTCGACGGGACCTGCACGAAAACGAGCCGCTTAAGCGGCTCGTTCCGTATGCGAATGCCGAGCGGTTATATATTGCCAAGTCCCGTCGGACCAGATTATTTTATCGGCTTTAAAAGCCAGCTAATATCCCCGAACGTTCCATGGCAGTCAATGTGAGGAAGGGACGCAACGAGCAGGTGACATTCAAAAATGGGGACATTTATTTCCACTCGCCACGTAAGCAGTCAATGGGGGGATGGGTACAGAACATGAGCAAAAAGCCTACAGCCGATTTCTATGATCATTTACAGCACGCACTTACACAATTCACTACTTAAGGACAAGACGCCACAGACTTTCATGCAAAACCAAGAAAGAAAGAACCGGGCTCGTGAGCCTTTATAATTTCTCAGAGCCGGGATGACCGAAGGGGCTCCGAGAGGCAGGGCAGGTTACCTGGCGCCCCTGGCGGCTCATGGGCTCTTGTTCGGCGACCTCGGTGTCTTTGCCCGGACCCCCGAGCTCCGACTGGCTCCCTTGGTCGCCGGCCTCCTCCACTGCGGCCTGGCTTAGCCGACGCCGCGCTGGAGGAGTGAACGAGTATCGACCCCGGCTTCCTGGTTGCGCCGGCGAACCTTCCAGCGAACCAACTGCCCGCACTCCAACACTCCCACCTCCGAATCTCCAGCGTCTCCACGGGGGCGTCTCTCCACTCCCAACTCCCACCGACTCCGAATCCCCACACCAACTGCCTTTTCGGCCAGCGAATGCGGCTTTTTATCCCCCGGGGCGTTCGCCCCTCCTTCCCGGTGCGCGCGGGGAAAATCCCAGGCGTGATCGGCTTGGCTCTGTTGTTGTTGTTGTTGTTGTAATACTGTCATCCGTGTTTACCGCCGTTCTGAGGGACCCCGCTCCAACCGTCATTTCTGTTTCCTTCTTCGGGTGGGTTTCTCTGGAGTGTGTTTTTTGTTTGTAGAGAGGGTTGCTGTGTTGTGGAGATTGAGAGGTTGTTGAGTTGTTCTTTATTTGAAATAAAGATAGACAGAATAACGGCTAACTCAGAGATGCAACAGCCCGGCACAGCGAAAAATGCCGTTATACATTGGTGGGGAAATCTAACTGGAACACACACTTATCGAAATAACTGATCTTCGGGGAACCTGAATGGTGGTCTGTGAATTTCCACCACCGTAACAATAAATATATATATATAACATATATATATATATACATATATATATACTATATATAATACATATATATACATATATATACCGGGCGTAGTGGCGTGCGTAGCCGGCGTACGCGGCTACTCGGAGGCTTGGGTTGGAGGATCGCTTGATGACGGGAGCTCTGTGCTGGGCCCGCGCTATGAGAGGGTGTAGAGCAGCCCGGAATCAATGGCGAAACCCAATCCTTATCCCTGTGTCGTAAGAGGCGACCAGGGTTGCGGCAGGAAGGGCATCCGGCGTAAAACCTATGCCAAATCAGTATGCGGATCATAAGGGATGATCCGCTGTGGCGACCCCTAACGGGAGCAGCCGAAAGAAGAAGAAGATATATATAATTAAGCCCAAAATTATTCATACCCAATGAAAATCTGAGTTTTGCATTTATCTCATACCTACAAGCTGGAGTGGTAGAACTTTTACTTCACCCAAGGACATTTAGTATGCACTAGACAGTACCGCCCGTAGGCAGGGAGGAATGAGGGGAGGGAATGGAAAGGCAGTGTTAGGGTTAGGGTTAGGGTTAGGGATAGGGTTAGGGTTAGGGTTAGTGTTGGGTTGGGGTTGGGGTTAGGTTTAGCTGTTACGGTTAGGGTTTATGGCTAGGGTTAGATAACCCTAACCCCAACAGTTAGGTTCTCATTGTCACAACGGTTTGGCCATCTATAAAGGACAACAAACACATGAAAATTTACGTTTTAGTCAATTTAGGACGTCATAACTCGAAAACCAGAAGTCGGAAGTGAATGTCGTCAATCAACTGTCATTTAATTTTGATTATCTGTCGAATGGCGTTGTCCCATCTCGAACGAGATGAATTGACCCGGTGACCTTGACCCCTTGCCCGTGACCTTTGACCTTGAACTTGACCCCCCCCTCATGTCCCAAGGATCACTGATGCCAAGTTTCATCTCATTCCATCCAACGGTCGGCCGCCTATAAAGGACGAACAACACACATACATAACAAACATATTCTATTTTTTTGTGTATAAGTAGATGTACAAATCACATATGTTTTGGCTCAACATTATTAGCATAACAATAGAAATGTTAAGATTCTGTTTTTATGCCTGTCCAAAATATATTCATACCCAATACCAAGTCTCAGAATTGAGGCCAATGTTTGTGATAATGCACATGCTTTTGATATTCCTAAGATTCTTTATAATGTTGTGCAATTATTCCAAGATGTGTGCATACAATCTGAATGCATTACAAATGTGGTCATTGAATGTACAGTGAGGAATGTTGTAATACACACTCTGCTTTAGACTATAAATTAAGGGAGCTGATACAATCATTCTCAGGTCATTGTCAGCGTGGCGAAGAAGAAGAAGTCAGTGAGGACCTTCGGTTGTGCATTGTGAATGCTCACAAGGAGGGGAAAGGCTACAAAGCTATTTCGAAGCAGTTCCGAATGCCAGTTGCCACCATACAAAGCATAATTAGGAAGTACAAGGAGTTCCACACTGTAAAAAAACATTGAAGGACGTGGTCGGAAGCCAAAAGTGTCGCCTCGTCTGGCAAGAAAGTATGGCGAGAGGCCAACAACGATCCACGGATCACTATTAAGGCTCTCCTGAACAACCTTGGGAGTCTGGGACCAAGATATCAAGGCAGACACTCCAGCGGACGTTGCAAGGAGGTCTCCATGGACGCCGACAAGAAAGACTCCACTCCTCCATCCCATGCACAGAAGCTCGTCTAGCCTTGCAAAAGCTCACCTGGACAAAGATACAGCTTTTGGTCCCAGTTCTGTGGTCGGATGAGACGAAAATGGAGCTTTTCAGGCACAGAGATGTTGCTTTCGTTTGGCGAAAGAAAGGTGAAGCATACAACCCTAAAAACAGTCCCGACCGTCAAGCATGGAGGCGGGAGCATAATGCTTTAGGATGTTTCTCAGCCAGTGGGCCGGCAATCTCGTCAAAGTGGATGGCATCATGAAAAAGGAGCAGTACATCAAGATCTTTGAGGAAAACATCAAACAGTCCGCAGAGAAACTTCAACTCGGGGCATTTGACGTATCAGCAGGACAACGATCCAAAACACACCGCCAGTCAGTCAAGAAATGGTTCTGGGAGAATGATGCGGACGTTCTAGAGTGGCCAAGCCAAAGTCTGGCCCCTCACCAATCGAGAATCTGTGGAGAGGGCCAAGACCGGAGTGATGGCAAGGAAAGCCTTCTAACCTCAAAGACATGGAGACCTTTGCGAAGGAGGAGTGGGCCAAAATCCCTGTAGAGACATGCAAAAACCTTGTGAGCAAGTATAAAAACGTTTGGAGGCTGTAATAACAAAGAGGCTTTTCCATTGATTACTGAATGTGACTTGAACTACGTTAAGCAAGGGCATGAATAATTCGGACATTAATTTTTTTGTAAATCTATCAATAAAATACCCCACGACACAATGTATTTCTTGAAATGTCTCTTGCAGTGATTCTTTCAGCTGTTTGTCACATTCTTATGTAACTTAAGCCAGAAGAAACTCATTCCTCAAATAACACGATTAAAAATACTCCAAATTTGGTAAGGGTATGAATCATTTTGGGCTTAACTGTATATATGTATATACATATACATGTTATTGTTCGTCCTTTTGGCTGCTCCCGTTGGGGGTCGCCACAGAAGATCATCCGTTATGATCTGCATACTGATTTGGCAAGGTTTTACACCGGATGCCCTTCCTGACGCAACACGGTCACTCTTACGACACAGGGATAAGGATTGGGTTTTGCCATGATTTCGGGCTGCCCTACACCCTCTCATAGCGCGGCCAGCACAGAGCTCCGTCCTCAAGCGATCCTCCAACCCAAGCCTCCGAGTAGCCGGATTACAGGCGCATGCCCCTCGCGCCCGGTATATATATATATATACATATAATAATATATATATATAATATATATATATATATATATATATATAATATATATATATATATATATAATATATATATATATATATATTGTGTTACTTGTCACCACACAGGAGGCGGGGTGCGGTGCTAATTAGATTGGGGTTAAGGATAATTTACCCAGTATGTAATTGCCCTCCCCTGTGATCTTCCTCTTCGTTTTGTATTTACAAGCCAGCCATGAATGAATGTGTTTATATAAACAAAACAACAAACCATACCACAACAAGCAAAACGTGCCAAGCAGACAGAAGCCCCCGCTTCCCGGGTTTTCGTGCCAACAAGCCACGCCCGGAGCTGGATGATTGATAGGCCTAGGCGTGACGTCGAAGGGAGAGAAGAAAACGCTTGGAGTGGCGTTGGTGTGAGAGAGGCCATCGGAGAGAGAACGGCGCGCGTCTGAAAAGAGAACGGGGAGTCACGTCATTGCAGGAGGAGAGAGACACGGTGGAGACAAAGGCTCAACGTGGGACAGAAGTGAGAGAAGACAAGGATCGGTGGTCGAAAGAAGCAGGCCATTACGGCTGGCTGTCCGTCGACGCATGAAGAAGACCGTACTTTCTTGTGTTCGTGCCCGAGGTGAGTTATCCCGATCGTAGTGGGACCATCAGGGGAAAGAGACGGTGCCATTAGGCAAAAGCAGAAGATCGATGTCGGTGAGTACGATCGACAAAGAGGCTGCACGGCGGTTGTGGGTGGCTCGGCGCCATTTTGGGGCACGCCCTCCCACGCAGTGACGAAGTGGTTTGGTGACCTTCAAGCTACTGAGACCATCTCTTGGACCCAAAGCTAAGTGCCGAAATGAGGGAGGGATTTTTCTTTGTTTTATTCTGTTCCCTTGTCTGTATTTTAAGTCTGTGTGGAGACACCTCGAAATTGGATTCAGGTTACCAGCCTCACAAGCCAGCCATGAATGAAATGCGTTTATATAACAACAACCATAACCACAAGCAAGCAAAACGTGCCAAGCAGACAGAAGCCCCGCCTTCCCGGGTTTTCGTGCCAACAAGCCACGCCCGGAGATGGATGATTGATGGGCGTGACGGCGAAGGGAGGAGGAGTATCCAAAGACCTCACGTCTTGATTCATTTCCATTATAATTATTGATTATTATGTGATTTTACTGTTTTTTAGCTCGCCTGTTCGAAGAACAGAGCTATAGCGATACCCCGGCGTGAGCGTGAGCGTGAAAATGTTAAATTTTTTGTATTACGGAAAAAACTCCTTCGGACGAAACTTGGTAGGGGGGTTAGGTATGGTCCAAGGATCATGCCAATTCCGATTTTGGACTTGTTCCCCCCCCCCCAAAAAAAAATTTAGAGAAATGTTTTTTTTTTTTTTTGCATTTCTACATGTTTTAAGTGATTTCCAACTCCCCCCCCCCCCCCCAAAAAAAAAATTGTTCGAGAAAAAATAAAATTTTTGCAACTTTTTTTAAACAAAATTTCGATTTCTTTTTTTTGCATTTCTACATGTTTTAAGTGATTTCCAACCCCCCCCCCCCCCCCAAAAAAAAAATGGAGAAAAGAACTATAACTCTGTCAGCACTGTTGACATCAATATTTAATGAATAAGGTTCACTTGAGTGACCAGCAGTACTGGCGGCGGAGGTTTTGCACTCTCCCGAGTGCTCCCCTCTAGTTTCCTTTCTGATGTTTTTATCTACCACTATTTTTTTATACGCCCGATATATATATATATTATATATATATATATATATATATATATATATATATCGGGGCGTATTATGTGATTCCGTCCGTCTGTCCGGTCTGTCTGTCTGTCTGTCCTGTCCATCCGTTCCTGTCCGCACTCTAACTCCCAAAGTTTTCAACTTTCACGTTTTCATATTTGGTACATAGGTACAGACTGTGGAGCCGTTGTGTCACGACATACCTTCGTCATCTAAAGTGGTTGCCATGGCAACCGGGATGCTGTTTTCATCCGTTCCTGTCCGCACTCTAACTCCCAAAGTTTTCAACTTTCACGTTTCATATTTGGTACATAGGTACAGATTGTGGAGACGTGTCGCGACATACGTTCGTCATCTAAAGTGGTTGCCATGGTCAACCAGGATGCTGTTTCCTCCGTTCCTGTCCCCGACTCTAACTCCCAAAGTTTTAACTTTCACGTTTCATATTTGGTACATAGGTAATGGACTGTGGAGCCAGTGTGTCGCGACATACGTTCGTCATCTAAAGTGGTTGTGCATGGCAACCAGGATGCTGTTTTCCATCCGTTCCTGTCCGCACTCTTAACTCCCAAAGTTTTCACTTTCACGTTTTCATATTTGGTACATAGGTACAGATTGTGGAGACGGTGTGTGGCGACATACGTTCGTCATCTAAAGTGGTTGCCATGGCAACCGGATGCTGTTTTCCATCGTTCTCTGTCGCGCACTCTAACTCCCAAAGTTTCATTTTCACGTTTCATATTTGGTACATAGGTACAGACTGTGGAGACGGTGTGTAGCGACATACGTTCGTCATCTAAAGTGTTGCCATGGAACCAGGATGCTGTTTTCCATGTAGTAGCACAATTCTGTATATACTTCTGTTAGGGCGTATATTGTGCTCACTTGCGCTCTTGTTACTGATTACATTATACAAATACATATATTGCTTATAATATTAACTTCACTGCAATGCTTTATAAATAATATTAATTATTAGACTCGTCTTTTAAAAACGATAATTGTATAAACAGGCGAGCATTGGTGGCTTTGACACCACTCTGGTTTAGATCCTCATGGAGGATCTCTAAGTCTTACTCACGTTGTTGTTCTTCATCTTCTTCTTGTGGACTTTTTGTTTCACAGCCTCCAGTTTTCATCGAAAACTTCCTTTGAAACTTGACTATATATGTAAAAATACCCTGCGCAGACAGTAACCATCTCCGATTTTGAAAATTCCTCCTAGAAAAAAAAAGTTATGTCGTCAAAATATCTCCGCTAATGAAATCGCCTAAAAATTATCTCCGAAACTAGGCAAGCTTTTTTGAATTCTGTTTGTGGGAATCGAACAGGGCATTAGCAGAAGATGAATTACCGAACATATGATGCATCACTATGACGTCATATCAATTTTTATGACGTCATTCCTATTTTTTGACATTTTGTTTCATAACCCAGAGTTTTCATTGGATCTTCGTGAAACTTGCCATGTATAATATCAGTAACCATCTCCGATTTTGGAAATTCTTCCGAGAAAAAAAGTTGACGTCATAATATCACCGCTAATGAAAATCGCCTATACCATCATCTCCAAAACTAGGCAAGCTGTTTGATTTTTGTTTCCTGGAATCAAGCCTGGCATTAGCACAGATATTAATTTATCGCAAACTTGATACATCACAATGACGTCGTATTCGTTTTATGACGTCATCATTAAGGGACAAGGATCTTAGCTCATTTGAGCTTGTTAAATTGGTTTCAAGAGCGCCAGCCAGAGTGACACTATATTCGTTATGTCTGTGTGTCTGTCCAGAGCATAACTCCGGTGACTTTGATCCGATGTTGATGAAACTTGTTATGTGTTCGATATCAATGTCTGGTTGTGTTTTCCTGAATGAGGGCGTGGCTACGCCCATTGCGGGCGGAGCCACGCCCAAAAAAATAGCCTTTTTAGGGTAGTCGGATTAAAAATCTATCTTCTCGGAATTGACTGAATCGAATGGGTTCTTTGGTATTTGAATAGCAAAATGAATTATCTAAAACTTGTCGTCTGATTTTTCATTTTCGTCACAAGGTCAAAAACTTAGAAAATCGCGAATTTTGACATAAAAAAATCATACGATCGCCAAAACTTTGAGAACTAGGATGACAATATTTTTATGCATAATCTTGAGGTCATTCCCACCACCTAAAGTCTTGAAACCATTTTGCTCTATCTCGAACACCTTGCCCGTGGTGCCCCCTTCAAGTTTGTTTTTACGCTGATTTCATCAAAGTATGGATAATAATCCGAGGAGTGCGAAATGCCATATAGCCATATAACATTATATTGTTCCTGGAATGTTCCAGAGGAAGTTTTGCACCAAAGGTCATAATCCTTGACCTTTGACCTTTAAAGGCCACATAGGTCAACTTTTCAAAGTTGTGGGAATCAAACCGGGTTTTCGACCTTCGACGAACTAGCTCCAATAAGCTATAGCACGTATCCTGTTTCCTTATTTTAATGTCCACAACATTGTTTTATAACCTTTAGGTTATGCAAAGGTCAAATTTTGAAAGTTGTTGAACGAAACCGGGTTTTCGACATTTGGCAGCTAATAACCTGTCACTCGTACCACATCATGTTGATCATTTTTAAACTTGGTCAAAAATTATCTCATTGTCTCATCCTTGACTTCTGCAACAATCTACATCGTCAAATACCGCTCATGAACCATTTGTCTTCAGACTTGTTTCCATTAATATTGTTTATTTTCTGGTTTTAAAATCATTATTCAATTTGCTTGTGTCCGTGTATCTATTTGTGGGTTCGAGAGTAAAACCTTGTGCTGTGCTACCGTCCTGGTGAAGCGCCTTGCTGTTTCTTTTCCACGTGCGCTGTCATCTCTGAGAATCTCAGCTGTAAGCCTCTAAGGGAGAACTGGCCATCTGTCCAGGTCGGGGCAAACCCACTGGACACCACAATACCGTTCCCTCCAAAGTAACGATCTTGTAACCATTTTCACATCTTTTTGTTCGCCCCATATTAGAATACAGAGCTCCTGCGTGGTCGAGCGGAATTGCAAAGCAGCTGTGCATGCTGTGGAATTTGTTCAGAAAAGGGTTTGCAGACTTATCCTTTGCCCATAGTACTGTAGTTACTTGGATGCTTTACAGGATTGTGGTCTGGAGTCACTTGAGAAGAGACGTGAACAACTTTGTTGTTCTATCGCGAAATTGCTCCAAATTCCAAACTTCACCACTTGTTACCTGCAGACAGATCTCATAGCGGCTAACAGCTACGGAACTCAAAACAACCAATTGAGTTAAAATGGAAAAGTACAAGATTCAAGAACAGCCCAACGGCATTTCTCATTTGCACAATGAATATACTGCAGTGATTGTTAATCTTTGAACTTTGATGTGATGTGAATTGCTAAACTATTGCAAAAATTGTTTGTTCGTGATGTTATTTTATTCTGCTTTGATGTCATTTTTATTGTAATCTCTCATTTTATTTGTTAAAAATTATCAATTGTAAAACTTACCTCAATTCGGCCTTTGGCTGTGATGGAAGTTGAATTGAAATAAATCATAATCATCATCCATGATCATGACACTCATCATCATGAATCATGGTCATGACAATCATCGTAATCATCATCATCATCCAGATGACTCACACCACCATGATGTTACCAAAAGCTCAACCAGTGCCAGTGTGGTGTTACTTGCAGTTAAAAGAGGTTTACTGTTCAGTTCTCTGTGTTACTTGAAAATATTCCTTTTTTGCACTGCATGGGGATGTTCAAATCCAGCAGAGAAGGGGATCACTTTGAATCGATTCCCTCATGACCTTGCTCTTCCATGAGCCTTGCTCCTATGAAAACAAACAAACTGGGAAGCATGTCATCATTCATTTGTATGTTTTTAAGATTGATGTATAGCCGAGAGCCAATGTATCCAATAATTTATCAAATTTCGTTTGAGTTTCTGATACAAGTGGGACAATGGAAAACTTTGTATTTTTCTCTCTGGACCAACTAATTTTGATGGTTGGATGAAAAGCATCATGCTGATAAATTAATGAAATTGAAACCATATTCCATTTGAAATGTAGTAACATGGAGTAGTTTGGTGACAGAGTGGAAAAGGCAACGTACTGACAGTCGGTCAGTGGGGCCATGGTAGGATACAACCAACAGGGGAATGAACAGATAGGAGAAGACTAGAGAGACAAGAGGAAGAGGAGGAAATACAGTAAAGTAAGTGTTCGGTTGAGTAGGGTTAATGTGGCTAATAAAAGATCATGGGTCAGAATTGAGGATGACACGAGATGGCACTGCACTGCTTGCTTGAAGTCCTGCAAGGAATAGTAAGACAGTCTGGTTGCATTCAACTGAATAAGGAGGTTCAAGACAGTGGGTTCCATAGACGGTGGAAGGTGTTGCCATAGACGAAGGAAACGAGAAATAAAAGAGTTGAGGTGTGAAGTCAGCTTGTAATTTGGAGGTTTGATCAGGAAAGCATTACTGGAAGAACATATGATGCATCCTGGAGTTGCTAGGGAAGGTCAGCGGACTGAGAGAGCAAAGGGAACAATGGTGAAGAATAGACGTGAGAAAACAGAGACCACCGACCTGCCTGCGTGTTGAAAGCAACATATCTTGTGCTTCAACCTCATCACGGGACATTCCATTATTTACCCCGCATGTGCAAAGCGAAAAGCTGGGTTAAGCAATTGGTTCATTGCCGAGGGATCAATCGGTGAGCACTTCCTAATCCTTCACTGGCAATCACGTGTTCGTATAGGTTATGCGCTTTCTTTAATATGGCCACGCCATCAACCACCGAGCCATTGTTGTTCACTTGATCATTGGTCCACACACTCAATAATCTCTCCATCTTTTCAATGAGAAAAATTCTCCTTGGAACTTGAGACACCTTTGTACTTACAGGTGAGGAAGCTTTCACACTAACACGGATCCTATCCTCACCTGAACGAATGGTGTGTTTGATGGACTTCTTCACATGCTACACTCATCCCTCCATGCGACTTGTCTAAATCACGATTTTCTCTGCTAATGTCATAACCTTATGGATTTCTTCACTCTATGACCACTTGGAGAGGCTGACCTTATGGTACATGCTGTATTTAAAGGTAGAATATGTGGCTAAATAACGTTGAGTTAAAGAAATCTCCTGGAAACAAGCTCACTCAATCATAGCACTATGCACACTGAAAACACCACGGGTGGTAGAAAAACCACGGGTGGAAGATGTCACCTCTGGCATGATGTGCTCACAAGTCAGGTCAGGTATGGGAGCATGCGCCAGAGCAGCGCGTCACTGCGTCCACTTTCCGCCGGTACTCCAGGGGCCTCCGTCTGGCCATCCCCAGGCAGATGCCTGGCCCATCCCCATCTCCTTGAGATGCCGATCAACCTGCTGCAACCACGAGGCACGTGGTCGGCCTATTGGCCTCCTCCACTCACGAGACTCCCTCGCTGAGAGAATCTGGTGAGCAGGATCAGCGTCAGGAAACGAGCCACATGTCCATACAGCCGCAGCTGACGCTCACGGACTATGCAGGTAACAAATCTCATTTGAGTCTCTCTCGGCAACGCGATCGTTGGACACAAAGTCCGACCAGCGATAGCCAAGGATTCTCCGAAGAATCCGAGCAGTTTTCACTGCTCACAGCGCTACATAAAACACACATATGATCAAGTTTTATGCACGTTCAGGAAATAAGCGTCGTATTTATTCCCATGCATATAAACGAACCCGTCTTGTGGAGACCTGCATTGGACAAGGCTTTGCTGTATATTACATTTAACTAGCTCGCGTGTTCTTATGTTTAGAGCGTCTGCTACGAGTCGGGATGTCAGTTTAGATTCTGACCCTGGCCGAGTCATACCAAAGATTGAGTCTGGGTTGTCAGTGGTATGTGCTCCTTCCTTGCTCAATATTTAGAGGATAAAGCATTGGGGAACCCTGTGGGCTTGCATCACGGGTGGGGGGGGGGGGGGGGGAGATTTTTTTTTTTCCCTCAAGAATATGTGCTGCCACTAGATTGCAAGCACCCATGTATTCAGGAAAGTTACTCTCCCAAGATCAAGTCTATCTGATCTCAAGTCCTGTGTTCTATGTCTGCATGTGAGTGCATGATTTGTTTTGTGTGATAGCTCTTTGATGAGCCTTAAAAACTGGAGAGAAAAAACTGTGGCCTAGTTCCATAAACATTATGAGCTCTAGGAGGTATCGGGGAGATGACAGGATCTCGCAGAATTCTAGAATGACCAGTTTTGTTTTGAGACGGTGCAGAGAAAAACGTTCATCGGATTAATTCTGATAATTCGAGGTAATTGGACAAACTCACGATGCAAACCTGAAATGGCAAGTCTCCAGCACATTTCAGGTTACTGTGTTGCATTGATAGAAAAACGAGATTAACATTTGTGTGGTGTCGTCCTAAAAGTTCAACAGTGTTGAATCAAATATAAGCTTTTGATGCCTTGTTTATCGGTGCCGAGAAATGTGTTGGCTTACAGAGGAGACTGATCAATGCTTCATCCAGACAACCTCAGGTGAACTATCCAATACACGCACTACTGTTACATGGCTGATGTACAAAAGTAAACTTTTTATATTTGCCCAAATATTTCATGCATTTTTCAGTTCTCACTGTCACTGTCCAACTTCCACCATTGTAATTTAGCCTATTTTACATATGAGGACTGTTCAAAAGGTTCTCAGGAACGTGATACTCATAGTCCAATAAATGGCAACCATTTACATTTACTGGTTTCACCAGAGGGGACTATAAATATGTATGTTTGCTGTCTGTCTGTCTGTCTGTCCATTGTCTATCCCACCTGTGGTTTCAGAATTTTTTCCCATACCTTTTAACATACATACTTGGTACATGGCTTTATTATGATAAGTAACAGAATAAGTTTGAGTGTCAGGGCGTTTCATCAATTTTTCCACAGTTATGCCCTTTTGTCAGGTCAAGCCAGATCAGATCTGTGACTTGCTACAGTTACCATGTAAACCTACACAAACCTGTTTTATCGACGGGTTGTCGGCGACTAACCAGTCCTCCCCCACCCAGCTTCCTGGTGAGGAGGGGTGTATGGATATGGAACCCAGCAGGACTAAAAACAAAACCTGTAAAAGGATGGAGGAGTTCTGTGAAGCAAAGGCCATCCATATCTGGTGCCCAACTACATCGGTGGACGTCGTCCTGCAGGGGGTAACCTTTTCTAGGAGGTTGGTGGAGATTTGTACTCCAGTCTACTGAAAAACACTTCATTCTGCAAAACACACTAAAACTTAGGGTGGCTGGATCATGGTTTCAGCGCCTACTGGCTCATCGCTGGACTTGGTATTCCAACACTGGTGGTGTTGCAAAGGAGATTGACCATGTGCTTGGTGATGGTCACTGGAGGATGATTCAAAACTGCAGGGTCAACCGGAGTGCTCAGTTCCTCAATCTGACCACCAGCTTGTTGTTGCAGTTGCTTAAATCCAGGAGAATGGTACCATCCAGCCGAGGCTGGATGTTGACAGACTCAGGGAGAAGAGGTAGCTGAGGAGTTTACAAACAGAATGGGGATTTGGGGGTCTCGGTGCTGTGAGAATCCTGAAGATGGTGGAGTGCCTTCAAGACTACAATCATTGATGTTGCCAGCGGATGTCTTGGAACCCACCGTCAGACGAAGATTATCTTTGTTTCCCAAGGGACACTGAATACCTTTGACCAGTCGCAGGGCAGGCTAGTGGCAGAACTGAGCTGTTCAGGGAGTTGAGGCATAAACCTGAAGGTGCGCTGAGGTGGACAAGGGAGCCTATGTGTGAGGAATCTGTGAGTAGGTAGAGCATCACCTGTGGATGAGTGATTCTCATGCTGGTTACAGAGGAATTTATGCATTGCCTTCTTCCAAGCCCATCGCTTGGTGTACTGCAGTTAGAGTGGAAGGTGTTGGGCTCTTGACAGGAGTCAAAGTGAAGGCCGGCTGGCCGGTTACTTTGAGCGGCTGCACCAGGCTGACCACCAGCTGTTGTGCTGGACATCAGTGGTGTAACTATCCAATTAACTTGTGAACTGCCTTCATTTGTGGAAAATACAGGCTGCAGTGCACCAGTTGAAAATGGGTAAAGCTCCTGGGATATATGTGGCATCCATTGCTGAATCTTCTCAAGGCTGGTGGAAATGCTGTGCTGGTATTGTTGCATGCAGTTTCTGTGCTCTGCCTGGAACACAGGATCATCCCAACTGACGGAAAAGGTGCCTCGTTGTCCCTCTCTGGAAAGGGAAGTGTGATCACCAGGACTGAAACATCCACTGAGGGTTGACGCTGCTCTCAGTGCTGGGCAAGGCCTTTGCTCGGATAATTCTTCATAGGGTTTGCCACATCTCTTTGACACCACAGCGCCCGGAGCATTTGGGCTTTACTCCAAAGAAGTCAACGATTGACTATCTTTGCTCTGCGGGTCCTCACCCAACGCAGATGAGAGTTTCGTCTGGGGCTGCTCACAGCCTATGTTGATCTCTGCAAAGCATTTGATTCAGTGAATCGAGATGCCCTCTGGAGGATTCGCGGGGTGCCACCAAAGTTGATCGATCTGATTTCTGAACTATACTCTGGCACAGAGAGTGCTGTGAGTGTGTGGTTCCATCTCTGACTTATTTCCAGTTGTTACTAGAGTTTGTCAGAGGTGTGTAATGGCACCTACACTTTAATGTTTGCATGGACTGGATTTTGGTGAAGATGTCAGAGAGATCAAGCTGCAGTGCATGCGCTTGGAATGTCAAGATCTCTCACTTGATTTCGCAGATGATGCAGTCTCCTTGCGGAAACACTGGATGTCTCGTGAGGGCCCTCGAGGCACTAAATGAGGAAAATTGGAGCTGCTGGCACTATGGGTTTCTTTGGTCAAAACAAAGATCTAGTCTTTCACATGACATCTTGTCTGTATCTGTTTGTGGTGAGGATGTTGAGGTCGTGGAGAGATTCACTTACCTTGGCAGTGATATTCATGTCTTCGCAGGTTGTGAAGAGATCAATAGACATCTGGGTCAGGCCTGGGGAGTCATGGATTCACTAGATCATGGGTGTGGCACTGTTGGTACCTACGAAGGAGGATGAAAGTCTGCGTCTTCAGTTATTTGGTGCTTCCAGTCTTGCTTCTACGTATGTGAGACTTGGACTGACAAAGGATGTGAGATGAAGACTTAACTTCTTCGGTGCCATGTCGCTTCACAGAATACTTGGCTTTCGCTGGTCAGACTTTATGTCCAACGAGTTGTTGCTGAAGAGACTCAAATGAGATTTGTTACCTGCATAGTCCGTGAGCGTCAGCTGGCTGTACGGACATGTGGCTCGATTTCCTGATGCTACCTGTCATCAGATTTGCCCAATGAGGGAGCCTCGGGAGTGGAGTGACCAGGAGGCTGCTCGTGGTTGCAGCAGGTGAACGGCATTTCAAGGAGATGGGCCAAGCATCTGCCTGTTGTGTGTGAGACGGAGGCCCCTGGAGTACTGACGGAAAGTGGACACAGCGACGCGCTGCTCCGGTGCATGTTCCCATACCTAACCCAACCTCTGAACTTTTTGGACTTGGATCACTATATTTATACATGGTTCGTTCAGTTTTCAGCTGCCCTGACTCCACCACACTGCTTTCTCAATGGATGGACAGCTGGCTTGACTCCATCCCAAATAAATCATGCGCTGCCATTTCTACGAAGCAGCACAGATCGGCAGGCCTCAGGCCTTAGGCCTGGATGCTAATCCATGGCCAGTGCAATTGAAACAAGAAAAAGAACAATCCCTCGCCAGACCCTCGCCAGGACTCGTTTTGTGTGGTGTATTTTGTGTGGCATTTGTTATACTGGTGTGTTAATTAATAAGGCATAACTGTAACTGTCACTTTATAACTGCTGGCCGTGATGACTGGGTACCAAGACTTCCTCCTTTGATGAACCTGCTTGATGGACACCTTGACTCTGACTATGATGTTTATTAATTATCAATTGAATTCAGAATGGATTTAAATAAATTCAATGGAAGACCAAATCGGTCATGTCCTGCATTGGAGTCATCAGGAGGAACCTGGATAGGATTCACATTTGAGCTACTACTCCTCAAACCCATCAGGGGCAGCCAAGTGAGCCTTATAAAAAAAAAAAAAAGTACCCAGATCAAAAAAAAAAATTCTAGCTGCCAGACAATACATCTGATTAGGTTGGAATTTAATATATATTCCCCATCACTACTAGACTCATATTTGTGAAGTTTTCACATTGATTGACCAAGTGGTTCAAGAGAAAGAATTTATTAAGATTTTCACTCAATCCATTATGGTTGCCAGACCATGTGACATCAATTATTTGTGAATATGCTGGTGTCCCTAAGGCTTGGGGACATTTTTATGAAGTTTCTCCTTCAATCTGTCCAGCCGTTCTGGAGAATTTTGTTTTTTGGTTTTAGCATAACTTCAATATGGCTGCCAAACCATGTGACACTGCAAAGTCGTATGTGTGAACATTTTGTTCCTCATGGATAGGCAGTCATGCGTGTAAAGTTTCACCTCGATTGTTCAGTCACTCAGAGAAGATTTTGAAGGTTTAAAATTTTATATTATATATATATATATATATTGTTACGGCTGTGGAAATTCACAAACATCATAAAGGTCCCGTAGGTGAGAATATATTTCTGAAGTACATGTGTAGTTAGCCAAACCCGTTTGTATAGAGGGAATTAATGTGATTCATTCGGGCTGCGATACTTTGAGTTAGGCGTTTCTGTTTCTGCTTTATTTTCGAACCAACCACACTTCAACGCCAACCACAACTTCAACGCCAACAACAAGGCCAACCAAGCCACACTCAACAACGCGACACCGCCACCTCACAACCACGCCACCATCTCAACCACGCTACCTACACCAACGAACGCCATCCTCAGCGGTCTACGTACGACGGTTTCTGCGGCGTTGCAAAGCCGTCGAACGCGAGAGGGGAGGGAGAGGTCCCAGGGCGGGGACGCGCGTTTTCCCGCTGTTTTTCTTCGCTTTGGCCCGGCGCCAGAACGGCTTGCCTCGTCCCCCACAAGCCGGAGGTGGGAGGGAACGAGAGGGAACGCCCCCTTCTCGAAGCGCCCCGAAGGAAGTGGAGCCGAGAACGGGCGTGGCGCCGGGCGCATAAGAAGCGGAGCGATGAGGGTTTTGTTTCTTGGTTCTCTTGCTCGCTTCTCGGTTTCGGCACGGAGAGAGCTCGCGGGCCCAGCGGCGAGTGACGGTCGCCGAGGACTCAACCACCTCAGGGAAGTTCGACTTCCATTTTCTTTTTGTTTTTTGTGTGAACGTGTGTGTGTGTGGCGCCGTGTCCGCAAAGTAGAATTGTGTAAGTGGTCTGTGTGTCGCGTAATTCGGTTTGTAGCTCTGCTTGTTGTTTGTCTTTTATTTGATATAATGTGCAATTGCTTATTCTGACTGTTTGTTATGTGTGCTATCTCGTTGTCGTGTTGTAAATAAAATGTGCTCTCGTTGAATTTCTTTCCCCGTGTCGCTGCGTCCTTCCTTCGTTGGGTCTCCTCTGTTTCACGTAAAGGTTTTGAGTGGGCGCGGGACGCCCGATATTAATCTGAACCGTCAAGCCGACGATAAACACCGCTCGGTTATCCCGTTAGCATGGAACGGGTCGCTTAAGCGGCCGTATTCCGAATCGGCCTGTGGGCGAGGTCACCCCTCGGTAGGTTACCCGTGCGGGTACTTAGGTATATCGACTTTCGGCGATTTACCTATTCCGCGCGGTTAGAATGCGGACTGGTTGTGGTGAGGCCGAAAGGTCCACCCGTGACTGGATCCGGCGTTAGAGCCGGGAGGGTCACGACGAATTGTCCGTCCGGTGGGCGAAGCGGCCGCGATTCGAGTCACGTGGCCGATCGCACGCCGACGGCGCGAATTCGCAACACTGGTCAGAGAGCGGAAAACGGACTCTCTGTCTCCAAGCTAAATTCATAGGGAATCGGTCCCAGGGTGAGAGGAGCGACCCCCGATTCCTCTAATTTACGAGCGAGCTAAATTAACCTTACGTGGATAAGATGGCGTCTCAAGGCGAGCGGTTGCCGGGGGTAGAAATGTATGGTGTAGTAATGTAGGATCATGGCCCGGGATGGTAACTTGTAATGTTGAATCACGGGGGAGCTCAACCCGACATTCTGAGCACGGACTTGCGGCAAACTGAATCGCATAATGGCGGCGCGATCGCACTCAGCGCAGCACGGAGCGAGCGGCTATTTATGGCTCGGCGAATGGGCGAACGATGGTACGACACGGGGCGTGGACTCTCAACACCAATTCGGCCAGATGGGCGAGAATCATGGAATTGGCCAAGATATAGATAAAACGTGGACGAAGAAATGGAAAAGAGGTGTAGAGATAGAAAAAGGAATTAAGAAAGAAAGCTTCTGAGTTCACAGAACCCAAAACAAAGAGACGGAACTACAAAACGAACTGAGAGTGTTTAAAAGAGGAAAGAGAGAAAGGAAAATGAAACGTTAAGGAACCACGCTGTACAGATCAAACAGTTGGAAGCGAAAGCCAGATTAAAGAATGAGATGCAAGAAAGAGTAATGATGGAAGAACGAATGAGACAGAAGAAGGAAATCGATCAATGGAAGGAATCACGAGATTGCAGAACGAGGAACAAGAAAGACAGTGGAATAAAAAACTGAAAGAAGT
>CM068961.1:103978203-103993681 GCA_035128595.1 Eptatretus atami | reverse complement strand
CAAGCTTTTTGAATTCTGTTTGTGGGAATCGAACAGGGCATTAGCAGAGATGAATTACCGAACATATGATGCATCACTATGACGTCATATCAATTTTTATGACGTCATTCCTATTTTTTGACATTTTGTTTCATAACCCAGAGTTTTCATTGGATCTTCGTGAAACTTGCCATGTATAATATTCAGTAACCATCTCCGATTTTGGAAATTCTTCCGAGAAAAAAAGTTGACGTCATAATATCACCGCTAATGAAAATCGCCTATACCATCATCTCCAAAACTAGGCAAGCTGTTTGAATTTTGTTTCCTGGAATCAAGCCTGGCATTAGCACAGATATTAATTTATCGCAAACCTGATACATCACAATGACGTCGTATTCGTTTTTATGACGTCATCATTAAGAGGACAAGGATCTTAGCTCATTTGAGCTTGTTAAATTGGTTCAAGAGCGCCAGCCAGAGTGACCACTATATTCGTTATGTCTGTGTGTCTTTCCAGAGCATAACTCCGTGGACTTTGATCCGATGTTGATGAAACTTGGTTATGTGTTCGATATCAATGTCTGGTTGTGTTTTCCTGAATGAGGGCGTGGCTACGCCCATTGCGGGCGGAGCCACGCCCAAAAAAATAGCCATTTTTAGGGGTAGTCGGATTAAAAATCTATCTTCTCGGGAATTGACTGAATCGAATGGGTTCTTTGGTATTTGAATAGCAAAATGAATTATCTAAAACTTGTCGTCTGATTTTTCATTTTCGTAGGTCAAAAACTTAGAAAATCGCGAATTTTGACATAAAAAAATCATACGATCGCCAAAACTTTAGAACTAGGATGACAATATTTATGCATAATCTTGAGGTCATTCCCACCTAAAGTCTTGAAACCATTTTGCTCTATCTCGAACACCTTGCCCGTGGTGCCCCCTTCAAGTTTGTTTTTACGCTGATTTCATCAAAGTATGGATAATAATCCGAGGAGTGCGAAATGCCATATAGCCTAATAACATTATATTTGAAGTTTTGCACCAAAGGTCATAATCCTTGACCTTTGACCTTTAAAGGCCACATAGGTCAACTTTTCAAAGTTGTGGGAATCAAACCGGGTTTTCGACCTTCGACGAACTAGCTCCAATAAGCTATAGCACGTATCCTGTTTCCTTATTTTAATGTCCAACTTGTTTATAACCTTTAAAGTTATGCAAAGGTCAAATTTTGAAAGTTGTTGAACGAAACCGTGTTTTCGACATTTTGCAGCTAATACACCTGTCACTCGTACCACATCATGTTGATCATTTTATAAATTGGTTCATAAATTATTATCTCATTGTCTCATCCTTGACTTCTGCAACAATCTACATCGTCAAATACCGCTCATGAACCATTGTCTTCAGACTTGTTTCCATTATAATTGTTTATTTTCTGGTTTTAAAATCATTATTCAATTTGCTTGTGTCCGTGTATCTATTGTGGGTTCGAGAGTAAAAACCCTTGTGCTGTGCTACCGTCCTGGTGAAGCGCCTTGCTGTTTCTTTTCCACGTGCGCTGTCATCTCTGAGAATCTCAGCTGTAAGCCTCTAAGGGAGAACTGGCCATCTGTCCAGGTCGGGGCAAACCCACTGGACACCACAATACCGTTCCCTCCAAAGTAACGATCTTGTAACCATTTTCACATCTTTTGTTCGCCCCATATTAGAATACAGAGCTCCTGCGTGGTCGAGCGGAATTGCAAAGCAGCTGTGCAATGCTGTGGAATTTGTTCAGAAAAGGGTTTGCAGACTTATCCTTTGCCCATAGTACTGTAGTTACTTGGATGCTTTACAGGATTGTGGTCTGGAGTCACTTGAGAAGAGACGTGAACAACTTTGTTGTTCTATCGCGAAATTGCTCCCAAATTCCAAACTTCACCACTTGTTACCTGCAGACAGATCTCATAGCGGCTAACAGCTACGGAACTCAAAACAACCAATTGAGTTAAAATGGAAAAGTACAAGATTCAAGAACAGCCCAACGGCATTTCTCATCTGCACAATGAATATACTGCAGTGATTGTTAATCTTTGAACTTTGATGTGATGTGAATTGCTAAACTATTGCAAAATTGTTTGTTCGTGATGTTATTTTTATTCTGCTTTGATGTCATTTTTATTGTAATCTCACATTTTATTTGTTAAAATTATCAATTGTAAAACTTACCTCAATTCGGCCTTTGGCTGTGATGGAAGTTGAATTGAAATAAATCATAATCATCCATGATCATGACACTCATCATCATGAATCATGGTCATGACAATCATCGTAATCATCATCATCATCCAGATGACTCACACCAGCCATGATGTTACCAAAAGCTCAACCAGTGCCAGTGTGGTGTTACTTGCAGTTAAAAGAGGTTTACTGTTCAGTTCTCTGTGTTACTTGAAAATATTCCTTTTTTGCACTGCATGGGGATGTTCAAATCCAGCAGAGAAGGGGATCACTTTGAATCGATTCCCTCATGACCTTGCTCTTCCATGAGCCTTGCTCCTATGAAAACAAACAAACTGGGAAGCATGTCATCATTCATTTGTATGTTTGGTAAGATTGATGTATAGCCGAGAGCCAATGTATCCAATAATTTAATCAAATTTCGTTTTGAGTTTCTGATACAAGTGGGACAATGGAAAACTTTGTATTTTTCTCTCTGGACCAACTAATTTTGATGGTTGGATGAAAAGCATCATGCTGATAAATTAATGAAATTGAAACCATATTCCATTTGAAATGTAGTAACATGGAGTAGTTCGGTGACAGAGTGGAAAAGGCAACGTACTGACAGTCGGTCAGTGGGGCCATGGTAGGATACACCCAACAGGGGAATGAACAGATAGGAGAAGACTAGAGAGACAAGAGGAGAGGAGGAAATACAGTAAAGTAAGAGTGTTCGGTTGAGTAGGGTTAATGTGGCTAATAAAGATCATGGGTCAGAATTGAGGATGACACGAGATGGCACTGCACTGCTTGCTTGAAGTCCTGCAAGGAATAGTAAGACAGTCTGGTTGCATCAACCAAATAAGGAGGTTCAAGACAGTGGGTTCCATAGACGGTGGAAGGTGTTGCCATAGACGAAGGAAACGAGAAATAAAAGAGTTGAGGTGTGAAGTCAGCTTGTAATTTGGAGGTTTGATCAGGAAAGCATTACTGGAAGAACATATGATGCATCCTGGAGTTGCTAGGGAAGGTCAGCGGACTGAGAGAGCAAAGGGAACAATGGTGAAGAATAGACGTGAGAAAACAGAGACCACCGACCTGCCTGCGATGTGAAAGCAACATATCTTGTGCTTCAACCTCATCACGGGACATTCCATTATTTACCCCGCGTGTGCAAAGCGAAAAGCTGGGTTAAGCAATTGGTTCATTGCCGAGGGATCATCGGTGAGCACTTCCTAATCCTTCACTGGCAATCACGTGTTCGTATAGGTTATGCGCTTTCTTTAATATGGCCACGCCATCAACCACCGAGCCATTGTTGTTCACTTGATCATTGGTCCACACACTCAATAATCTCTCCATCTTTTCAATGAGAAAAATTCTCCTTGGAACTTGAGACACCTTTGTACTTACAGGTGAGGAAGCTTTCACACTAACACGGATCCTATCCTCACCTGAACGAATGGTGTGTTTGATGGACTTCTTCACATGCTACACTCATCCCTCCATGCGACTTGTCTAAATCACGATTTTCTCTGCTAATGTCATAACCTTATGGGATTTCTTCACTCTATGACCACTTGGAGAGGCTTGACCTTATGGTACCATGCTGTATTTAAAGGTAGAATATGTGGCTAAATAACGTTGAGTTAAAGAAATCTCCTGGAAACAAGCTCACTCAATCATAGCACTATGCACACTGAAAACACCACGGGTGGTAGAAAACACCACGGGTGGAAGATGTCACCTCTGGCATGATGTGCTCACAAGTCAGGTCAGGTATGGGAGCATGCGCCAGAGCAGCGCGTCACTGCGTCCACTTTCCGCCGGTACTCCAGGGGCCTCCGTCTGGCCATCCCCCAGGCAGATGCCTGGCCCATCCCCATCTCCTTGAGATGCCGATCAACCTGCTGCAACCACGAGGCACGTGGTCGGCCTATTGGCCTCCTCCACTCACGAGACTCCCTCGCTGAGAGAATCTGGTGAGCAGGATCAGCGTCAGGGAAACGAGCCCATGTCCATACAGCCGCAGCTGACGCTCACGGACTATGCAGGTAACAAATCTCATTTGAGTCTCTCTCGGCAACCGATCGTTGGACACAAAGTCCGACCAGCGATAGCCAAGGATTCTCCGAAGAATCCGAGCAGTTTTCACTGCTCACAGCGCTACATTAAACACACATATGATCAAGTTTTATGCACGTTCAGGAAATAAGCGTCGTATTTATTCCCATGCATATAAACGAACCCGTCTTGTGGAGACCTGCATTGGACAAGGCTTTGCTGTATATTACATTTAACTAGTCTCGGTGTTCTTATGTTTAGAGCGTCTGCTACGAGTCGGGATGTCAGTTAGATTCTGACCCTGGCCGAGTCATACCAAAGATTGAGTCTGGGTTGTCAGTGGTATGTGCTCCTTCCTTGCTCAATATTTAGAGGATAAAGCATTGGGGAACCCTGTGGGCTTGCATTTCACGGGTGGGGGGGGGGGGGAGATTTTTTTTTTTCCCTCAAAGAATAGTGCTGCCACTAGATTGCAAGCACCCAGTGTATTCAGGAAAGTTACCTCCCAAGATCAAGTCTATCTGATCTCAAGTCCTGTGTTCTATGTCTGCATGTGAGTGCATGATTTGTTTGTGTGATAGCTCTTTGATGAGCCTTAAAAACTGGAGAGAAAAAACTGTGGCCTAGTTCCATAAACATTATAGCTCTAGGAGGTATCGGGGAGATGACAGGATCTCGCAGAATTTCTAGAATGACCAGTTTTGTTTTGAGACGGTGCAGAGAAAAACGTTCATGGATTAATTCTGATAATTCGAGGTAATTGGACAAACTCACGATGCAAACCTGAAATGGCAAGTCTCCAGCACATTTCAGGTTACTGTGTTGCATTGATAGAAAAACGAGATTAACATTGTGTGGTGTCGTCCTAAAAGTTCAACAGTGTTGAATCAAATATAAGCTTTGATGTGCCTTGTTTATCGGTGCCGAGAAATGTGTTGGCTACAGAGGAGACTGATCAATGCTTCATCCAGACAACCTCAGGTGAACTATCCAATACACGCACTACTGTTACATGGACTGATGTACAAAAGTAAACTTTTATATTTGCCCAAATATTTCATGCATTTTTCAGTTCTCACTGTCACTGTCCAACTTCCACCATTGTAATTTAGCCTATTTTACATATGAGGACTGTTCAAAAGGTTCTCAGGAATGTGATACTCATAGTCCAATAAATGGCAACCATTTACATTTACTGGTTTCACCAGAGGGGACTATAAATATGTATGTTTGCTGTCTGTCTGTCTGTCCATTTGTCTATCCCACCTGTGGTTTTCAGAATTTTTTCCCATACCTTTTAACATACATACTTGGTACATGGCTTTATTATGATAAGTAACAGAATAAGTTTGAGTGTCAGGGCGTTTCATCAATTTTTCACAGTTATGCCCTTTTTGTCAGGTCAAGCCAGATCAGATCTGTGACTTGCTACAGTTACCATGTAAACCTGCACAAACCTGTTTTATCGACGGGTTGTCGGCGACTAAACAGTCTCCCCCACCCAGCTTCCTGGTGAGGAGGGTGTATGGATATGGACACCCAGCAGGACTAAAAACAAAACCTGTAAAAGGATGGAGGAGTTCCTTGTGAAGCAAAGGCCATCCATATCTGGTGCCCAACTACATCTGTGGACGTCGTCCTGCAGGGGGTAACCTTTTCTAGGAGGTTGGTGGCAGATTTGCACTCCAGCTACTGAAAAACACTTCATTCTGCAAAACACACTAAAACTTAGGGTGGCTGGATCATGGTTTCAGCGCCTACTGGCTCATCGCTGGACTTGGTATTCCAACACTGGTGGTGTGGCAAAGGAGATTGACCATGTGCTTGGTGATGGTCACTGGAGGATGATTCAAAACTGCAGGGTCAACCGGAGTGCTCAGTTCCTCAATACTGACCACCAGCTTGTTGTTGCAGCTTGCTTAAATCCAGGAGAATGGTACCATCCCAGCCGAGGCTGGATGTTGACAGACTCGGGGAGAAGAGGGTAGCTGAGGAGTTTACAAACAGAATGGGGATTTGGGGGTCTCGGTGCTGTGAGGAATCCTGAAGAGTTGTGGAGTGCCTTCAAGACTACAATCATTGATGTTGCCAGCGGATGTCTTGGAACCCACCGTCAGACGAAGATTATCTTTGTTTCCCAAGGGACACTGAATACCTTTGACCAGTCGCAGGGCCAGGCTTAGTGGCAGAACTGAGCTGTTCAGGGAGTTGAGGCATAAACCTGAAGGTGCGCTGAGGGTGGACAAGGAGGCCTATGTGTGAGGAATCTGTGAGTAGGTAGAGCATCACCTGTGGATGAGTGATTCTCATGCTGCTTACAGAGGAATCTATGCATTGCCTTCTTCCAAGCCCATCGCTTGGTGTACTGCAGTTGGAGTGGAAGGTGTTGGGCTCTTGACAGAGGAGTCCAAAGTGAAGGCCGGCTGGGCCGGTTACTTTGAGCGGCTGCACCAGGCTGACCCACCAGCTGTTGTGCTGGACATCAGTGGTGTAACTATCCAATTAACTGTGAACTGCCTTCATTTGTGGAAATACAGGCTGCAATGCACCAGTTGAAAATGGGTAAAGCTCCTGGGATATGTGGCATCCATGCTGAACTTCTCAAGGCTGGTGGAAATGCTGTGCTGGTATTGTTGCATGCAGTTCTGTGCTCTGCCTGGAACACAGGCATCATCCCAACTGACTGGAAAAGGTGCCTCGTTGTCCCTCTCTGGAAAGGGAAGTGTGATCACCAGGACCGAAACATCCACTGAGGGTTGACGCTGCTCTCAGTGCTGGGCAAGGCCTTTGCTCGGATAATTCTTCATAGGGTTTGCCACCATCTCTTTGAGCACCAGCGCCCGGAGCATTTGGGCTTTACTCCAAAGAAGTCAACGATTGACTATCTTTGCTCTGCGGGTCCTCACCCAACGCAGATGAGAGTTTCGTCTGGGGCTGCTCACAGCCTATGTTGATCTCTGAAAAGCATTTGATTCAGTGAATCGAGATGCCCTCTGGAGGATTCTCGGTCTTCGCGGGGTGCCACCAAAGTTGATCGATCTGATTTCTGAACTATACTCTGGCACAGAGAGTGCTGTGAGGTGTGGTGGTTCCATCTCTGACTTATTTCCAGTTGTTACTGGAGTTTGTCAGAGGTGTGTAATGGCACCTACACTTTAATGTTTGCATGGACTGGATTTTGGTGAAGATGTCAGAGAGATCAAGCTGCAGTGCATCGCTTGGGAATGTCAAGATCTCTCACCTTGATTTCGCAGATGATGCAGTCCTCCTTGCGGAAACACTGGATGTCCTTGTGAGGGCCCTCGAGGCACTAAATGAGGAAAATTGGAGCTGCTGGCACTATGGGTTTCTTTGGTCAAAACAAAGATCTAGTCTTTCAATGACATCTTGTCTGTATCTGTTTGGTGAAGATGTAGGTCGTGGAGAGATTCACTTACCTTGGCAGTGATATTCATGTCTTCGCAGGTTGTGAGAGGTCAATAGACATCTGGGTCAGGCCTGGGGAGTCATGGATTCACTAGATCATGGTGTGGCACTGTTGGTACCTACAGGAGGATGAAAGTCTGCGTCTTCAGTTATTTGGTGCTTCCAGTCTTGCTTCTACGTATGTGAGACTTGGACTGACAAAGGATGTGAGATGAAGACTTAACTTCTTCGGTGCCATGTCGCTTCACAGAATACTTGGCTTTCGCTGGTCAGACTTTATGTTCAACGAGTTGTTGCTGAGAGAGACTCAAATGAGATTGTTACCTGCATAGTCCCGTGAGCGTCAGCTGTGGCTGTACGGACATGTGGCTCGATTTCCTGATGCTAATCCTGCTCATCAGATTTGCCCAATGAGGGAGCCTCGTGAGTGGAGAATGCCAACAGGTGACCGTGCCTCGTGGTTGCAGCAGGTTTGAAGGGCATTTCAAGGAGATGGGCCAAGCATCTGCCTGTGTGATGGTGAGACGGAGGCCCCTGGAGTACTGACGGAAAGTGGACACAGCGACACGCTGCTCCGGTGCATGTTCCCATACCTAACCCAACCTCTGAACTTTTTGGACTTGGATCACATATTTATACATGGTTCGTTCAGTTTTCAGCTGCCCTGACTCCACCACACTGCTTTACTCAATGGATGGACAGCTGGCTTGACTCCATCCCAAATAAAATCATGCGCTGCCATTCTACGAAGCAGCACAGATCGGCAGGCCTCAGGCCTTAGGCCTGGATGCTAATCCATGGCCCAGTGCAATTGAAACAAGAAAAAGAACAATCCCTCGCCAGACCCTCGCCAGGACTCGTTTTGTGTGGTGTATTTTGTGTGGCATTTGTATACTGGTGTGTTACTTAATTAATAAGGCATAACTGTAACTGTCACTTTATAACTGCTGGCAGTGATGACCGGGTACCAAGACTTCCTCCTTTGATGCAACCCTGCTTGATCGGACACCTTGACTCTGACCTATGATGTTTATTATTATTATTCAATTGAATTCAGAATGGAATTTAAATAAATTCAATGGAAGACCAAATCGGTACAGTCCTGCATTGGAGTCATCAGAAGGAACCCAAATGAGCAAAACACAAAGATGAAGTCATCAGGAGGAACCTGGATAGGATTCACATTTGAGCTACTACTCCTCAAACCCATCCAGGGGCAGCCAAGTGAGCCTATAAAAAAAAATAAAAGTACCCAGATCAAAAAAAAAATTCTAGCTGCCAGACAATACATCTGATTAGGTTGGAATTTAAAATATATATTCCCCATCACTACTACATCATATTTGTGAAGTTTCACATTGATTGACCAAGTGGTTCAAGAGAAAGAATTTATTAAAGATTTTCACTCAATCCAATATGGTTGCCAGACCATGTGACATCAATTATTTGTGAATATGCTGGTGTCCCTAAGGCTTGGGGACATTTTTATGAAGTTTCTCCTCAATCTGTCCAGCCGTTCTGGAGAATTTTGTTTTTGGGTTTTAGCATAACTTCAATATGGCTGCCAAACCATGTGACCTGCAAAGTCGTATGTGTGAACATTTTGTTCCTCATGGATAGGCAGTCATGCGTGTAAAGTTTCACCTCGATGTGTTCAGTCACTTCAGAGAAGATTTTTGAAGGTTTAAAATTATATATATATATAGTTATATGGCTGCCAAATCACATGACCGATGACATCATCAAATTTTTTTTTCTGTGCACCATTTTATCCCTAGATGACCCTCAAATATTTTCATACTGATAAGATGTAGCATTCTAAATATGCAAGTATGACATCATAACGAAGACACCTATGAAGTCATAAAAAATCACTTATTCCACATGAGGAATTCTTGCTATGTGCCAAGTTTCAATTTTTTCCTTGGTGCGGTTTCAGATAGACGTCCAAATTTTTTCCCGTTTTTCCAACATGGCTGCCACACCAAGTGACCTATGACGTCATAATTATCAGTAAAACATTCTACATGAGTAGTCGCTCCTTTTATTTGTTTTTTTT
The DNA here is from genome assembly GCA_035128595.1 of Eptatretus atami. Taxonomy (NCBI): domain Eukaryota; kingdom Metazoa; phylum Chordata; class Myxini; order Myxiniformes; family Myxinidae; genus Eptatretus; species Eptatretus atami. The sequence continues at coordinate 103,983,948 of CM068961.1, read as the reverse complement.
TGTGAAAATTTCGTCTCAATCTGACGAGTGGTTGCGAAGAAAAAACACAAGTTCTGTGCGGACAAACAAAAAGACCCAAATGCAATGACCTCTCCTCCGGTGAAGGTAATAATCCCAGGAATATAACAATGATATGTATTATATATGCACATATGCCGTGTGCATGTTTTTTGCTTCATGTATATACATTGGGTTATTAGCCACAATTGGACTTGGTCTGGAATGGGGGCTTATTAGACAGGTCTCTGCCAGGCAAAAACTGCCCTTTTTTTCCAGTCAAGGTTTTCTCTGCTGATTTATGTTACTTTGGAACATACTCTTTCAAATAAGCTTCTGGGCCACCCTGAATTTTGCCGCAAATCCAATATGGCAGCCAAAATCCAATATGGCTGCCCCAGATATTTCAATGCACAGCAAACTTTTTTCTGGTGCATTTTACACCCCATAAATGTATTACCAACAGATAGAAACATGATGACAAACTACCACAATATCATATTGGAATTGTTCTATGACGTCTCCTTGACGTTGAAATGACGTCATAGTCGACCGATCGATATCAGAAATTCAATGTACTGCAAACTTTTTTCTGGTGCATTTTACACCCCATAAATGTATTACCAACAGATAGAAACATGTCACTAAACTACCAGAATAACCCTTTATTTCTATTCTGTGACGTCTCCTTGACGTCAAAATGACATCATAGCAATGCGATAGCCCCATAATTTCAAATTTTATCAAACTTTTTATTTGAATGAATTAATATCGGATAGAAATGTGGTATCTAATCACTGGTCCATAAATTTTCAATGACAGCAAAATGATGTCATATTAGGTACAGCGACCTCTCCTCGCTGTGCCATACTAGATTTCAATGTTAGAGAAGCTATTTGGGATTAGTCCAACAAAATACACGAATTGAAATGTATTTCTATCCCCTCTCAATTATCCCAGATGCTTAGTTATTGTTTTAAAAAGTCACAGTTCTGAAAGCACAGAAGCTTTTCAATTCTCAGTCACTAAGGTCTATATCGCTGTCTTCACTCTCAAAGTCAGAATCAAGCCGCAGTTATCTGAAGAACATTCTTCCATGTCATCATCAGTTTCAGAACTTTCTCCATCTCTTCGTATTCCTCGTCACTTCCTGATTATTCAGTGTTTCCTTGGCACCATCTCCGATAAAAGAATGAGAAAAATTTTATCCAGGATTCAGAAATAGGAATCAAACAAAAAGTAACATTTTGATTAAATGGACACTTCTGAATTACTTACCATGGATTGTGAGTCCCTCAAACACTTGAGCAACAGAACCATCAGCAATGGCTCCAAATCTACCCACCAGTCCTTAAAACCAAGAAATCCATACTCTTGAAGAGAATTTTCAGGTTAACCAAAATGGTGTGGAATCCTCCCATGAGTGGTATGATTTTGTCGTACCTCTCCTGATTTAGCCATGAAATGATCAACATTTTGCTGTTAATTGCCTCATCTGCATGTGCAAAAATATAGTCCAATTTTAGATCATCTGCTATCTGTTCGATCATGTCCATTGACCATTTAATCACATTGTCTGCTGGAGGCAAAGGAACGACAGGAAAGATACTCCAACTTGCACTTAGTAGTGAGCAGTCAGTCACAGTTTTCATGAATGAAGTCCAAGAACCTACAGGCCCTAGCACATCTTTATCAACCTCTGGAAAGAATTCTTCTAGGCAATCATCACCCACTGTACCAACAATAACCCACGCAATATTTCGTTGCAAAGATCAGCTAGAAATTTTGAATCTCTGTAGTCATTGAAGTCAGGAAACGACGAGGGGGTGCTCTCTTCTTTGGGATTTTGAATGTTCCATAGTCTGGCTCCTCTTGGTCAATTCGACTAGACTGTTCCTGTTTGGAGGCAGTACTGGTTGGGGTATCATCTGCTCGGACAGCCTGGAATATTGTACCAGTTGTATGGTGGTGGTTAGAGTCTGTTGTTTCCCGTCAGAGTTATCAAAAGTTATATGCACACTTTGCCCTGTGGTAAAACCTGGAGGAAGCATCCTCTTCTGCTCCATCGAGATGAACTTTGCCCAAATGTTATGATATCACGAACATCCGTGTACGATACTCCAATGCCACATCGGTTTAGGAGTTGAGTGGCTTCCTTGCTGCCTGTTATCCTGTGAATGGTTAAACTCATAGCAACTCCTATTGGAGAACGCTCACCATTGACCAGTTTCTCCCAACTTTCAGCTATGGCGAAATTTTCTCGGCTTCAACCCTAGAGGCAGGGCATATCCAAATGTGTTTGTTGACCTCCTGGGATTGATGACAAGCAATGGCATTGTAAATACAGTGGAGTGGTCTGTGACTATCAAGTAGAGTAAACAGTTCGTCTGGTTCTAACGGCCATTTTACAGCCTCCCTCTGTGAAAGTTTTCGACGAATTAGCCTAGCAAATGCCTTGGTCAGATCAGATTAATGAAGTCCATTTCCTTGTAATGTAGCCGCAGAGTACGAAAGTGGATTGACCGCACTAGAGTGGATGACCAGCCGGTTTCCAGCAAGTGAAAGTCAATGGCATCTCCAAATCTCTCAGTCAGCATTTTTTCAAAGTATAGGTTGAAATCGGAGAGTCCCTAACGTCATATTCTTCACTCATCTCCTTTATATCATCAATTAACTCTGTCAGAAAATAGGCATTCAGATCCTTGATGACCATGCGTTGGAACAGTTTGAAAAAGCCATCCATGACCTCTGAAACTAATCCATCCTCCTCTGCGGAAGCTTCCGCTCATAAGTGTAAGTAAACTTATCATAGCAAGTCTTGTGATAATACACATCCGCTGCAAAAACGTCATAGGACGTACCACTAAGAATTACATCAATTCTTTTTGCGGCAGCATGCAACTTGTCAGTTTCATCATTTATTTTCACATCCCCAGCTTGCAGGATTTTGTATAATACTGCATTTTTCTCAGAACATCGGCCTAGACCACCACTATTGAAGGGTTTGCTGTCATCTGCTGTTTGCACATTGCAGATAAAACAGATTTTCTTCGTTGGAAGGGACCCTCTACGTATCCTGTACGGGGACGAGCAACATCTTCATTGGACTCATTGCTTACCAGTTGTCCCTGAACTCGACGGCAGTAGTTTTTTGGACTGGGCTTCCTTCAGGTGATTCTGTTTCGAAATGTGATTCTGCAGTTCTCATAACATAGACATCCTGGCCTGCGCTAGAAAGACGCTGTGCAGCAGACAGGAATTCAACATAGGGTGCCTGAGTACATAAACTCTGGTCAATTTTTACCCATCTTTCTGCCAGTGCTCGAATAGACTGCAATCCATCCTGAGTTAACTTTTAAGATGGCTCACCTTCGTCGATACGTTCATTACACAGACAACACAAATGCAATTCATCACTCTCTAAACACAAAATTGGTGTAGATGCCATTGTGCAACAGTTTACACCTGTTCAAAGCTGACATTGTCTTTATCTGTAGTCAAATGTGGATTCGCTGAATCTTCTCAGGAATCCTGGAATCTTTACTGCCTGTCCTGATGTTAAGGATTCTAAAATAAAAGGGAAGCTGAGGAAATATGACCATGGAGAGAGGGAAATACATAAATCACTTGAAATCTTTTTATACAGTAGAAAATAGTAAATCCAAAGTGACTTAGACTGGTGATTTGATATTATTGGTTATAGAATAAAAAGTTTGATAAAATTTGAAATTATGGGGCTATCGCATTGCTATGACGTCATTTCGACGTCAAGGAGACGTCACAGAATAGAAATAAAGGGTTATTCTGGTAGTTTAGTGACATGTTTCTATCTGTTGGTAATACATTTATGGGGTGTAAAATGCACCAAAAAAAGTTTGCTGTGCATTGAAATATCTGGGGCTGCCATATTGGATTTGCGGCAAATTCAGGTGCGACCAGAGCTATTTGAAAGAGTATGGTCCAAAGTACATAAATCAGCAGAGAAAACCTTGACTGGAAAAAGGGCAATTTTTGCCTGGCAGAGACCTGTCTATATGGTTTGGGTCTTGTTCGTCTGTAGCCATATCTCAGACATCTATGGACCCATTTTATTCAAACTTGGCACAAAGACAATACATTATGGTATACATATGCACATCATTTTGGCATGATTTGATCAAAGATGGCCGACTGGTGACAATTTTAGTTGTAAAAACCAGATGTTGAACACGTCCTCAAACATTTCTCAGACATGCATTTACCAATCTTGTTCAAATTTGGCACATGGGTAATGAATGGTTGCATACGTATGCGTGTCTTTTTTTCGAGATCAGATCCAAGATAGCCGACTGGCAGCTATTTTGTTACTTAAACGTGTACCCAACCATTTTCAGACATGCATGGTCTAATGTTCAAACCTGACACAAGCACAGTACATGATGGCATACACGCGCATCTCCCTTTGTTTTGCGATCTGATCAAAGATGGCCGACAGGTAGACTGGCGGCCATTTTAGATGTTGAGAACAATCATTGGTACCGGCAAGGGGCATGTATTGCAAAGCAATTCTCGCTCTTGTTGGAAAGTGAAAACCAATACTTTCTTTTTGGCCAAAGGTTTAGCAATGCAGATGATGCTCTGGCACTTTGGTGTTAAATTCTGTGAAAAAAAGTCTATAGAGTCTTTAATGACCGTAATTATTCCTACCTAGTGAGGTTTGCCATGGAACGTTTTTGTCCCAAGTCTTTTACAAACTGGCTGGCTTGGCCTTATGTTGAAGTGAGTAGGTTATAACATTAATTTGTAATTTTTTTTTATGTTGCCGGTGGTAATTCACCTACTCTTCGTGAAGGAAGGACACCATAGCAGATGGGATATTTAATGTCCACTAACAAATACCGGTTAGTGGGATTAAATCCTGGAGAGGAAGTTGTAATGTATAATTCCTACTGTGGGGAGGAGGGGGGTAAGATAGCTGGCTGGGTGAAAATTCCAGCCATATTTGTATCTCAATTAAACAGGCATCTCTTAAATACGAGCATGATATGAGATAATGCATAGCTCAATGGAACAGCAGTGTACTCTCTTATGAGTGGCAAGGCTTGTTTTAACCTCATGACATTGTACTGCCTGGAAACTAAGAGCACTTGATAGATGATCAATAAATAGTGTTGCTGCCTTCATTTCATTGCTGCTTTACCATGCATGAATGACTGTTTGCTATTTATCTCTCAAAGATTAATCGCCAGAAACAGCTTTCATAATGGCCTTTAGAATGTATCTTGGGAACTATTTGATCAGAGAACTGCTTGATCACCCGATGTGTATACTATTCAAAGGTACAAGGATTTCAAGGTTGCAGTATATCTTGGCACATAGCTAAGATTAAATGGAGAGGGTTTTCCCTCATTATGTTAACTGCTTTGACCAAACTTGCTCTGTTTAGTGGGTTGGGGGCCTAGGGCATCCAATTAGTGGACGGCACAAATTATTGAGGCTTTTCTTTTAAGAAAAACCTTTAAACTCCAAAGCCCTTCTCTTGGTTATCACATTTTTACCGTTTCTCTCACTCTCAGTAAGACAAACAAGAAGAGGATGAAAATTTTAAATCCTCACCATTTGCTGTAATTAAAGTCACAGGCCATCATGAATTTCCCTTTAATCATTTTTTTCTGGGTGCTAACCAGCAAAAGCTTTGTTGGAAATGTCATTTGAACTTCAGGAACATGACGACAGAATGCTAATGATATATTTACTTTTATCTGGTTT
>CM068961.1:103963614-103978191 GCA_035128595.1 Eptatretus atami | reverse complement strand
TTTCCAGTCCAATTTCTGACTGAAGGATGCTGTTCTGCTCAGACGAGCATAGCTTTCTGCGCAGCAGAGAGGAGATGTCGGTCATAGCCTTGGGTGTGTTAGGATTGGTGCCTTCATTAATTTTGATGCTAGAGAGCGATATTAAATCGGACTCATGAATCACTCCACTTCACACATGTTCTCATGAGGTATGAGGGTTTCCTACTAACATCATTAACTGCAGATGTGCAGCAGTTCAACTGGAGATAACAAGAAAAAGACAACCCTTGCAAAAAGTCGACTAAAGATGTCACGAGAAGTGGAGGGTGGTGGGGAATAGACACACCCAAGTTGGTGGGGAATAGACATTGGAAAGATTTTTTCTTTTTGTAGTAAAACAAACAGAATATTTTCTAATATTTTATGACTGCAAGGATATTGAAGTATTTTTCCTTTCTTGGGGAGACCATATCTACTAACTGTTCTCCAGGACTGTTTGTCATCTTTGTATGCTCTGCAGAACCAAGTCATATCTTGGTTTGTTCTGAGCTTGCAATGATGCACAACACATTGATTCGTAGTGCCATGGAGCATGGCTCACTTCTGTGGGCTGATACACCTGCATCCTATTTTGTTACCCAGCACATGGTAGGGTCTCCGGAGTAAACTCATCAGATTCATTGGTATAAGGCTAAGGCGCAAGATGTTATGTTTGTAGCTAATTATGGAGCAACAAAGACAAATCACAACCGTCTCTAAATAACTTACTGCGAAATTCACTGAAGTTAAATTTTCTGTACACTTGTATCAGGGTTTAAATTGACAATGATCAGACATCGTAATTATATGACTTTAAAAAATTTAAGTTTTCTTTCTTTGCAAATGTGTCACTTTTCCCAGTTTTAATTTCTAGATACACCATTGAGCTGACAGTTTGAGAACACAACCATCGGCATTGCAAAGTTAATTGGACCTGGAGCTAGGACTTCGTACTATAGCTGTTTTCACACTGTACCATTAAAAAAAGAGGTTCTTCGTAAGCTTGCTAAGCCTTCTAAATTAATTTTGGTTTGAATATCCGTTTGCCCATGGATATGAAATTCCCTGTAGCAGTCAGCTTCACTTTGGCTAATTTTAAATCCTCATCCAAGTTCTATTTATGCCTCTGAGGCAAAAACAAAATTCACAGGAAACATTTAATCAACATGATTAGTCTCATTCTGTGATGAAAGGTTTAAAAACACACACACACACACACACACACACACACACACACACACACTGAGAGCTGAGAGGGCTCCTCTCCACATTCTGAAACCCTCCACATTCTGAAACCCGCATATAGATTTAACAACCAATGACATACACACCCTCACTGACTATCACTCTGTTTCTTCAGTTCATCCTATATCAGTGACATTTTCTTTAAGTGCAACCAGATGAACTTTATGGCTTTCACTGTCATTCAATTTGCCACTAACAGGGGTTTGCTTGAGCAGCACAATAGAAAGTGACAGGCAGATATAACTGCTCTCACCTGGGTCAAACTAGATGCGACCAACGAAAATCTCACTAATTTGCGTGTCCTTTGGAATGTCCGGCAGCTCAAAGCAACTTTAATTTCTTCTGTTTTTCACTTCTTAATTAGCTGTGCATGGTATGACTGATGCCACATTGTGAGAAGCAAATGTCAGTACCTTACACAAAACTTGGCATTGGACACAATAGAAGCAGTGAAAAACCTCATGCATGCATGTAAGCAAAATATAAATATTGTTGCAAATGCCAAAGACCTCGCCCAAAGGTCCACAGCACCTGAAAGGATGCAATTTATTTAAGACAAGTGCTCAAAGCACAACTCATTACAGACTGAATGCAGAATAAGGGATAAGTGAAAACTGCAGCTAAATTGCAAATTCATTTCCAGCATGCTCAGTACAATTACAGCAGTAAGAGCAGTGACACGGTCATCTGCTGCGACTACTTGTCAAAGGCTTTCTACTAGCTTGGTATCTCCATTTAAATCCTTTAATGACGCTTCCATAAAGTCTTCCCCAGTAAGACTCACGACTCACTGATTTGGGGTTATAACACTGACCATCACTCTTGTTGGATCAACCCATGGTACGATCGACGAAAACACTACCCCCTACATGACTTAATGTCATTTGCAGCCTTCTGAAAGAGCCAACCAACAGGATTTAACTCTGGGATTACATACAAGGCTTTCTATTCTCAAAATATACTGGAAGCTTCTTTTTGACTCTTACGTGACAAAGCCTCACTCAGTATGTCGGTCTATGATCATGTTTGGTTGAACATTCGAAAATAAAACGTATCCAAAATAATCACACTGAACAACACCATTGACAATCTTTTTAATAACAAATAAATAGATTTAACAATATCTAACTTTCACTGTAAATAAATCAAACTTTATGAGATACAGGGGGTTCCCGCTATCTGTCGTTTCACATACAAGTCCATTAGTTACTTAGGAACATTTTCATTATACATCCAACAATTGCCCACATTAACATCCATTGGACAGAAGACCAGTTACCAGGTGTTCCACCTCACAATGCTTTATGTACCAGCTTCCCAGCGTTCCACCTGACAATGCACTGCATCCTCTCCCTCTCAGACTCTATCTCATGCTCTGCATTGTTGGACTTACGCTGCCACGTACTGGATAGTACTGTACTGTATTTTTTTATGTTTGTGTACTTTACCACACTAATTGTTGAACAATGAGTGGTTAATGAAGTATTAACAAAAAAGATGGACCTGCACGTAAGCGGCAATGTAGTAGTCTGACTGTCAAATTAGACACAGTGAAACGAAATATGAATGGTGAATGACCAACCGATATCGTTCGCTATTTTGGTTTGCCGCTGCCGACTGTTTAGACTTTTTTAAAGAACACCGATGATAGCTGTGCAGACAACATAGCATGACACGCGGCACGCAACATGGGCCATTCGGACAATGCGGTCTGTGCTGCAGGCACGGCCAAAGTGGGGGTGACAGCCATAGTGGGAGTGGCGACTGCAGGAGCTCTTTGTGAGGTCTCATGGACACCACAGGGGGTCGCAGTATGTGTGTTGGCTTTCACGGCACGAGTGTGCTGGCACAAAGGCTGGAGCCTGGGTCCATGGGGGAAACCACTTGACTTAGTGGGAAGGATAATTTAGAGGTTGAAGGCCTGATGTAGGCAGCTTGGCAGAGACAATTAAAGATGTTAAAGTTGTAAGACCACTAAGTTGTCATTATAAAATAGTTAAAAGATATAGTAAGTAAGATAAAAAGGTGTTTGGGTTTTTTAATTTATTAAATTTATTGTATTTTTCCTGTTTTACACGTTTCATACGTAATTTTTTGATTGCTATGCTTGTTGAGTGGTGTTGAAAAAAGACAGAAACTAAGTGTTGGAATGCATCCCTCCTGAATTACATCAATAACAGTGTGGACCTCAAACATCTGGGGCCTTCGCTCAAACCTAACAGATCTTTTCATACAGGTTGCCACTGACAAACCAGACATTTTCTGTTTTGAAGATTTTTTTCCTCCTTCAAGACATCTCTGACTCCCGAGCAGTACAATTACTCCATGGTTAATCTCTCCTCCGGTATGACAGACCTGAGCCTCGTCTTGGCGGCGGAGTTTCTCTCTTCATCAAAGACTATATTCCTCACTCTCTATGCACTGCCCTCACTCCCCCACACCCCAAGGAATACCTCTGGCTAAGGCTTCCCCTCCACTGCAACCTTATGTGTATTGTACCGTCCACCAAACAGTGAGGACTCCATTTACACCTCACTCTCTGAAAACATGGACCAACTTCTCTCCTCTCATCCCAACTCCCTCTTCCTCATATGTGGTGACTTCAATTATCATCATGCCAGTTGGCTGGAGTGTGGGTACCTCTCTCACCTGCCATGGGACTTCAGCAAAAGACTTCTGTGACTCATTGGAACTGACACAATCTGTCAACTTCTCAACCAATGTTACTCTATCTATTCTGGATCTGATTTTGACCAATTTCACTGAAAATATCTGCTGTTCTTCCTCCGTTCCAATCGGTTCTTCTGACCACATGCTTGTCAAAGTAGACACCTCAGGCTGTTATTAGAGAACCACCTCTGCACCGTCGAGTCTGGCATTTCACTCAGGCCGACTGGCATGGACTTCAAGCAGCCATCAAACTTCCAGACTGGTCTACCATCTCTACTTTCTCTGACAACTCATCCTGGGAATTCTTTCAAATAAATTTCTCTGTCTCTCTCTCTCACACACAGATTTATCTCATCTTCAGTTGGCCTACCCTTCCTCCCACCCAAAGTACACTGAAGCTTGTGGCTAGGCAGTTGTCCCGAAACAACTTGCCTTCGCCTCATGGAAGGCTTATCCAACTGAAGGCAATCTCAGTTCCTCCCACAAAGCTCGGAACAAGTGTGTGTCTACCCTCAGGAGAGCCAGAAAACAACATCTTTCTTATCAATTTTGAACTCTCAAACTTGTCTCTCTCCTCCAAATACTGGTGGCATCTAGTGAAGTCTGTTTCTGGTGTATGTTTCCCCTCCCTTACCACAAATGGCTGCACAACTGACACCGCGTAAAATGCTGAATACCTAAACTCAGTGTTTGCATCTAAATCTTGTGTCCCAAACCCATCACTTTCTGTCCCCACCCTACCCAGTCACACCCAACTGCCCCTGGACTCTGTGTCCATTTCTCCTGACAAGGTGGACAGCTTGCTGTCAAACCTCGACTCAGATTCTGCAACTGGTCCAGATGGCATCAGCCCACGTGTCATAAAAACCTGCTTTTCTGCTGTTGCTCACCCTCTCTCTGTTCTAATCACCCTCTCATTTGCTCAAGGTCATCTGCCGTCGGCTTCAAAATCAGCAAACATTATCACGCCAAAAAGTTGAAAAACAATCCCTGCAACTACAGACCAATCAGCCTTCTCCCAATCATCAGCAAGGTTATGGAATCCATCATTGCTTCAGAAATATATTCTCTTCTCCAATGGCTGATTTCCGATCATCAATTTGGTTTCTACCGGAATGCTGTTTCTGCTCTCCCAACATGGATGGAGGTACTCAATGCCAGACATGAAATCAGAGCCATATCCGAGAGATATCGCGTGCTTTGGACAGGTCTGCCCCTGCCCTGCTCACCAAACTCTCTTCCTATGGTATCATCTCCACTCATGTCGCACCGACTTCCCCTCTGTGCAGCCAACGTGTGCCCAAATGGAGTTCTCTCATCCCTCTTCCTGTCCAGGCTGGAGTTCTCAAGGCAGCATTTCGCCTGTTCTTTTTCTGGTTTTCATCAAGATCTCTCTGACTCTGGAAAATCCTCTTCATCTCTTTGCTGATGACTCCACCCTCTGCCGTACCATCTGTCATTCCTCAGATGGAAAGCACAGCGTCCTCACTCTCTGCAATCTGGATAATTGCAAGCTGGTCCAACACGTTCCAGAACATGTCTTTCAATCCTGACAAATCTCACACTCACTATGTCTCACTGAAGGACCATCTGGAACCCCCACCCCCCCCCCCATCTACTTTCTAACAATCCTCTTGAAGAAGTCATTTATTCAAGGTTCTGGTCTCACTATCTCCATGATCTTTCTGGGAAGCACAATTTCCAAAGCCAGTCGCCGAATGGGCATCCTCCGTCATGCAAAGTCTTTCCTTGGTACAACTGAGCTCATGACCACATACAAAGCTTTTGTCCACAGCTTGATGGAGTACTGCTCTCCCCTCTAGGCTGGTGCTTCTGCCTTTCTCAGATGCATACTTGTCAGTTTCATCATTTATTTTCACATCCCCAGCTTGCAGGATTTTATATAACTGCATTTTTCTCAGAACATCGGCCTAGACCACCACTATTGAAGGTTTGCTGTCATCTGCTGTTTGCACATTGCAGATAAAACAGATTTTCTTCGTTGGAAGGGACCCTCTACGTATCCTGTACGGGGACGAGCAACATCTTCATTGGACTCATTGCTTACCAGTTGTCCCTGAACTCGACGGCAGTAGTTTTTGGACTGGGCTTCCTTTCAGGTGATTCTGTTTCGAAATGTGATTCTGCAGTTCTCATGAACATAGACATCCTGGCCTGCGCTAGAAAGACGCTGTGCAGCAGACAGGAATTCAACATAGGGTGCCTGAGTACATAAACTCTGGTCAATTTTTACCCATCTTTCTGCCAGTGCTCGAATAGACTGCAATCCATCCTGAGTTAACTTTTAAGATGGCTCACCTTCGTCGATACGTTCATTACACAGACAACACAAATGCAATTCATCACTCTCTAAACACAAAATTGGTGTAGATGCCATTGTGCAACAGTTTACACCTGTTCAAAGCTGACATTGTCTTTATCTGTAGTCAAATGTGGATTCGCTGAATCTTCTCAGGAATCCTGGAATCTTTACTGCCTGTCCTGATGTTAAGGATTCTAAAATAAAAGGAAGCTGAGGAATATGACCATGGAGAGAGGGAAATACATAAATCACTTGAAATCTTTTTATACAGTAGAAAATAGTAAATCCAAAGTGACTTAGACTGGTGATTTGATATTATTGGTTATAGAATAAAAAGTTTGATAAAATTTGAAATTATGGGGCTATCGCATTGCTATGACGTCATTTCGACGTCAAGGAGACGTCACAGAATAGAAATAAAGGGTTATTCTGGTAGTTTAGTGACATGTTTTCTATCTGTTGGTAATACATTTATGGGGTGTAAAATGCACCAGAAAAAAGTTTGCTGTGCATTGAAATATCTGGGCTGCCATATTGGATTGTCGGCAAAATTCAGGGTGGCCCAGAAGCTTATTGAAAGAGTATGGTCCAAAGTACATAAATCAGCAGAGAAAACCTTGACTGAAAAAGGGCAATTTTTGCCTGGCAGAGACCTGTCTATATGGTTTGGGTCTTGTTCGTCTGTAGCCATATCTCAGACATCTATGGACCCATTTTATTCAAACTTGGCACAAAGACAATACATTATGGTATACATATGCACATCATTTTGGCATGATTTGATCAAAGATGGCCGACTGGTGACAATTTTAGTTGTAAAAACCAGATGTTGAACACGTCCTCAAACATTTCTCAGACATGCATTTACCAATCTTGTTCAAATTTGGCACATGGTAATGAATGGTTGCATACGTATGCGTGTCTTTTTTCGAGATCAGATCCAAGATAGCCGACTGGCAGCTATTTTGTTACTTAAACGTGTACCCAACCATTTTCAGACATGCATGGTCTAATTTCAAACCTGACACAAGCACAGTACATGATGGCATACACGCGCATCTCCTTTGTTTTGCGATCTGATCAAAGATGCCGACAGGTAGACTGGCGGCCATTTTAGATGTTTGAGAACAATCATTGTACCGGCAAGGGCATGTATTGCAAAGCAATTCTCGCTCTTGTTGGAAAGTGAAAACCAATACTTTCTTTTTGGCCAAAGGTTTAGCAATGCAGATGATGCTCTGGCACTTTGGTGTTAAATTCTGTGAAAAAAAGTCTATAGAGTCTTAATGACCGTAATTATTCTACCTAGTGAGGTTTGCCATGGAACGTTTTTGTCCCAAGTCTTTTACAAACTGGCTGGCTTGGCCTTATGTTGAAGTGAGTAGGTTATAACATTAATTTGTAATTTTTTTTTATGTTGCCGGTGGTAATTCACCTACTCTTCGTGAAGGAAGGACACCATAGCAGATGGGATATATTAATGTCCACTAACAAATACCGGTTAGTGGGATTAAATCCTGGAGAGGAAGTTGTAATGTATAATTCCTACTGTGGGGAGGAGGGGGTAAGATAGCTGGCTGGGTGAAAATTCAGCCATATTTGTATCTCAATTAAACAGGCATCTCTTAAATACGAGCATGATATGAGATAATGCATAGCTCAATGGAACAGCAGTTACTCTCTTATGAGTGGCAAGGCTTGTTTTAACCTCATGACATTGTACTGCCTGGAAACTAAGAGCACTTGATAGATGATCAATAAATAGTGTTGCTGCCTTCATTTCATTGCTGCTTTACCATGCATGAATGACTGTTTGCTATTTATCTCTCAAAGATTAACCGCAGAAACAGCTTTCATAATGGCCTTTAGAATGTATCTTGGGAACTATTTGATCAGAGAACTGCTTGATCACCCGATGTGTATACTATTCAAAGGTACAAGGATTTCAAGGTTTGCAGTATATCTTGGCACATAGCTAAGATTAAATGGAGAGGGTTTCCCTCATTATGTTAACTGCTTTGACCAAACTTGCTCTGTTTAGTGGGTTGGGGGCCTAGGGCATCCAATTAGTGGACGGCACAAATTATTGAGGCTTTTCTTTAAAAAACCTTAAACTCCAAAGGCCTTCTCTTGGTTATCACATTTTTACCGTTTCTCTCACTCTCAGTAAGACAAACAAGAAGAGGATGAAAATTTTAAATCCTCACCATTTGCTGTAATTAAAGTCACAGGCCATCATGAATTTCCCTTTAATCATTTTTTTCTGGGTGCTAACCAGCACAAAGCTTTGTTGGAAATGTCATTTGAACTTCAGGAACATGACGACAGAATGCTAATGATATATTTACTTTTATCTGTTTTCCAGTCCAATTTCTGACTGAAGGATGCTGTTCTGCTCAGACGAGCATAGCTTTCTCGCGCAGCAGAGAGGAGATGTCGTCATAGCCTTGGTGTGTTAGATTGGTGCCTTCATTAATTTTGATGCTAGAGAGCGATATTAAATCGGACTCATGAATCACTCCACTTCACACATGTTCTCATGAGGTATGAGGGTTTCCTACTAACATCATTAACTGCAGATGTGCAGCAGTTCAACTGGAGATAACAAGAAAAAGACAACCCTTGCAAAAAGTCGACTAAAGATGTCACGAGAAGTGGAGGGTGGTGGGGAATAGACACACCCAAGTTGGTGGGGAATAGACATTGAAGAATTTTTCTTTTTGTAGTAAAACAAACAGAATATTTCTAATATTTATGACTGCAAGGATATTGAAGTATTTTCCTTTCTTGGGGAGACCATATCTACTAACTGTTCTCCAGGACTGTTTGTTCTTTTGTATGCTCTGCAGAACCAAGTCATATCTTGGTTTGTTCTGAGCTTGCAATGATGCACAACACATTGATTCGTAGTGCCATGGAGCATGGCTCACTTCTGTGGGCTGATACACCTGCATCCTATTTTTTTACCCAGCACATGGTAGGGTCTCCGGAGTAAACTCATCAGATTCATTGGTATAGGCTAAGGCGCAAAGTGTTATGTTTGTAGCTAATTATGGAGCAACAAAGACAAATCACAACCGTCTCTAAATAACTTACTGCGAAATTCACTGAAGTTAAATTTTCTGTACACTTGTATCAGGGTTTAAATTGACAATGATCAGACATCGTAATTATATGACTTTAAAAAATTTAAGTTTTCTTTCTTTGCAAATGTGTCACTTTTCCCAGTTTTAATTTCTAGATACACCATTGAGCTGCAGTTTGAGAACACAACCATCGGCATTGCAAAGTTAATTGGACCTGGAGCTAGGACTTCGTACTATAGCTGTTTTCACACTGTACCATTAAAAAAGAGTTCTTCGTAAGCTTGCTAAGCCTTCTAAATTAATTTTGGTTTGAATATCCGTTTGCCCATGGATATGAAATTCCCTGTAGCAGTCAGCTTCACTTTGGCTAATTTTAAATCCTCTATCCAAGTTCTATTTATGCCTCTGAGGCAAAAACAAAATTCACAGGAAACATTTAATCAACATGATTAGTCTCATTCTGTGATGAAAGTTTAAAAACACACCACAACACAACACACACACACACAACACACACACACTGAGAGCTGAGAGGGCTCCTCTCCACCTTCTGAAACCCTCCACATTCTGAAACCCGCATATAGATTTAACAACCAATGACATACACACCCTCACTGACTACCACTCTGTTTCTTCAGTTCATCCTATATCAGTGACATTTTCTTTAAGTGCAACCAGATGAACTTTATGGCTTTCACTGTCATTCAATTTGCCACTAACAGGGTTTGCTTGAGCAGCACAATAGAAAGTGACAGGCAGATATAACTGCTCTCACCTGGGTCAAACTAGATGCGACCAACGAAAATCTCACTAATTTGCGTGTCCTTTGGAATGTCCGGCAGCTCAAAGCAACTTTAATTTCTTCTGTTTTTCACTTCTTAATTAGCTGTGCATGGTATGACTGATGCCACATTGTGAGAAGCAAATGTCAGTACCTTACACAAAACTTGGCATTGGACACAATAGAAGCAGTGAAAAACCTCATGCATGCATGTAAGCAAAATATAATATTGTTGCAAATGCCAAAGACCTCGCCCAAAGGTCCACAGCACCTGAAAGGATGCAATTTATTTAAGACAAGTGCTCAAAGCACAACTCATTACAGACTGAATGCAGAATAAGGGATAAGTGAAAACTGCAGCTAAATTGCAAATTCATCCAGCATGCTCAGTACAATTACAGCAGTAAGAGCAGTGACACGGTCATCTGCTGCGACTACTTGTCAAAGGCTTTCTACTAGCTTGGTATCTCCATTTAAATCCTTTAATGACGCTTCCATAAAGTCTTCCCCAGTAAGACTCACGACTCACTGATTTGGGGTTATAACACTGACCATCACTCTTGTTGGATCAACCCATGGTACGATCGACGAAAACACTACCCCCTACATGACTTAATGTCATTTGCAGCCTTCTGAAAGAGCCAACCAACAGGATTTAACTCTGGGATTACATACAAGGCTTTCTATTCTCAAAATATACTGGAAGCTTCTTTTTGACTCTTACGTGACAAAGCCTCACTCAGTATGTCGGTCTATGATCATGTTTGGTTGAACATTCGAAAATAAAACGTATCCAAAATAATCACACTGAACAACACCATTGACAATCTTTTTAATAACAAATAAATAGATTTAACAATATCTAACTTTCACTGTAAATAAATCAAACTTTATGAGATACAGGGGGTTCCCGCTATCTGTCGTTTCACATACAAGTCCATTAGTTACTTAGGAACATTTTCATTATACATCCAACAATTGCCCACATTAACATCCATTGGACAGAAGACCAGTTACCAGGTGTTCCACCTCACAATGCTTTATGTACCAGCTTCCCAGCGTTCCACCTGACAATGCACTGCATCCTCTCCCTCTCAGACTCTATCTCATGCTCTGCATTGTTGGACTTACGCTGCCACGTACTGGATAGTACTGTACTGTATTTTTTATGTTTGTGTACTTTACCACACTAATTGTTGAACAATGAGTGGTTAATGGAGTATTAACAAAAAAGATGGACCTGCACGTAAGCGGCAATGTAGTAGTCTGACTGTCAAATTAGACACAGTGAAACAAATATGAATGGTGAATGAACAACCGATATCGTTCGCTATTTTGGTTTGCCGCTGCCGACTGTTTAGACTTTTTAAAGAACACGATGATAGCTGTGCAGACAACATAGCATGACACGCGGCACGCAACATGGGCCATTCGGACAATGCGGTCTGTGCTGCAGGCACGGCCAAAGTGGGGGTGACAGCCATAGTGGGAGTGGCGACTGCAGGAGCTCTTTGTGAGGTCTCATGGACACCACAGGGGGTCGCAGTATGTGTGTTGGCTTTCACGGCACGAGTGTGCTGGCACAAAGGCTGGAGCCTTGGTCCATGGGGAAACCACTTGACTTAGTGGGAAGGATAATTTAGAGGTTGAAGCCTGATGTAGGCAGCTTGGCAGAGACAATTAAAGATGTTAAAGTTGTAAGACCACTAAGTTGTCATTATAAAATAGTTAAAAGATATAGTAAGTAAGATAAAAAGGTGTTTGGGTTTTTAATTTATTAAATTTATTGTATTTTTCCTGTTTTACACGTTTCATACGTAATTTTTTTTGATGCTATGCTTGTTGAGTGGTGTTGAAAAAAGACAGAAACTAAGTGTTGGAATGCATCCCTCCTGAATTACATCAATAACAGTGTGGACCTCAAACATCTGGGGCCTTCGCTCAAACCTAACAGATCTTTCATACAGGTTGCCACTGACAAACCAGACATTTTCTGTTTTGAAGATTTTTTTCCTCCTTCAAGACATCTCTGACTCCCGAGCAGTACAATTACTCCATGGTTAATCTCTCCTCCGGTATGACAGACCTGAGCCTCGTCTTGGCGGCGGAGTTTCTCTCTTCATCAAAGACTATATTCCTCACTCTCTATGCACTGCCCTCACTCCCCCACACCCCAAGGAATACCTCTGGCTAAGGCTTCCCCTCCACTGCAACCTTATGTGTATTGTACCGTCCACCAAACAGTGAGGACTCCATTTACACCTCACTCTCTGAAAACATGGACCAACTTCTCTCCTCTCATCCCAACTCCCTCTTCCTCATATGTGGTGACTTCAATTATCATCATGCCAGTTGGCTGGAGTGTGGGTACCTCTCTCACCTGCCATGGGACTTCAGCAAAAGACTTCTGTGACTCATTGGAACTGACACAATCTGTCAACTTCTCAACCAATGTTACTCTATCTATTCTGGATCTGATTTTGACCAATTTCACTGAAAATATCTGCTGTTCTTCCTCCGTTCCAATCGGTTCTTCTGACCACATGCTTGTCAAAGTAGACACCTCAGGCTGTTATTAGAGAACCACCTCTGCACCGTCGAGTCTGGCATTTCACTCAGGCCGACTGGCATGGACTTCAAGCAGCCATCAAACTTCCAGACTGGTCTACCATCTCTACTTTCTCTGACAACTCATCCTGGGAATTCTTTCAAATAAATTTCTCTGTCTCTCTCTCTCACACACAGATTTATCTCATCTTCAGTTGGCCTACCCTTCCTCCCACCCAAAGTACACTGAAGCTTGTGGCTAGGCAGTTGTCCCGAAAAAACTTGCTTCGCCTCATGGAAGGCTTATCCAACTGAAGGCAATCTCAGTTCCTCCCACAAAGCTCGAACAAGTGTGTGTCTACCCTCAGGAGAGCCAGAAAACAACATCTTTCTTATCAATTTTGAACTCTCAAACTTGTCTCTCTCCTCCAAATACTGGTGGCATCTAGTGAAGTCTGTTTCTGGTGTATGTTCCCCTCCCTTACCACAAATGGCTGCACAACTGACACCGCGTAAAATGCTGAATACCTACTCAGTGTTTGCATCTAAATCTTGTGTCCCAAACCCATCACTTTCTGTCCCCACCCTACCCAGTCACACCCAACTGCCCCTGGACTCTGTGTCCATTTCTCCTGACAAGGTGGCAGCTTGCTGTCAAACCTCGACTCAGATTCTGCAACTGGTCCAGATGGCATCAGCCCACGTGTCATAAAAACCTGCTTTTCTGCTGTTGCTCACCCTCTCTCTGTTCTAATCACCCTCTCATTTGCTCAAGGTCATCTGCCGTCGGCTTCAAAATCAGCAAACATTATCACTCTGCATAAAAGGTGCAAAAACAGATCCCTGCAACTACAGACCAATCAGCCTTCTCCCAATCATCAGCAAGGTTATGGAATCCATCATTGCTTCAGAAAATTATTCCTCTTCTCCAATGGCTTGATTTCCGATCATCAATTTGGTTTCTACCAGGATATGCTGTTTCGCTCTCCCAACATGGATGGAGGTACTCGATGCCAGACATGAAATCAGAGCCATATCCCCAGAGAATCGCGTGCTTTTGACATGGTCTGGCACCCTGCCCTGCTCACCAAACTCTCTTCCTATGGTATCCAAGGCCATCTCCACTCATGGCTCGCAGACTTCCTCTCCTGTTGCAGCCAACGTGTGGCCCTAAATGGAGTTCTCTCATCCCCTCTTCCTGTCCAGGCTGGAGTTCCTCAAGGCAGCATTCTGGCCCTGTTCTTTTTCTGGTTTCATCAATGATCTCTCTGACTCTGGAAAATCCTCTTCATCTCTTTGCTGATGACTCCACCCTCTGCCGTACCATCTGTCATTCCTCAGATTGGAAAGCAGCAGCGTCCTCACTCTCTGCAGATCTGGATATAATTGCAAGCTGGTCCAACACGTTCCAGAACATGTCTTTCAATCCTGACAAATCTCACATCACTATGTCTCACTGAAAGGACCATCTGGAACCCCCACCCCCCCCCCCCATCTACTTTCTTAACAATCCTCTTGAAGAATCATTCATTCAAGGTTCTGGGTCTCACTATCTGCCATGATCTTTCCTGGGAAGCCACATTTCCAGCTGGTTTCCAAAGCCAGTCGCCGAATGGGCATCCTCCGTCATGCAAAGTCTTTCCTTGGTACAACTGAGCTCATGACCACATACAAAGCTTTTGTCCACAGCTTGATGGAGTACTGCTCTCCCCTCTAGGCTGGTGCTTCTGCCTTTCTCAGCCTCATGCTGTGGAAACCAAGGCATTTAGGATCATTGGTATCTCCCACGATGAGGCTGAGTCTTTGGGTCTCTCGCTCTCTCACCACAGGCAGGTCGGTGGTCTTTCTGTTTTCATGGATAAACCCACTTCTACGCTGTCTTCTACCATCTCCTCTAAGCCTACCAC
>CM068961.1:103952510-103963589 GCA_035128595.1 Eptatretus atami | reverse complement strand
GCTTCATGCTGTGGAAACCAAGGCATTTAGGATCATTGGTATCTCCCACGATGAGGCGAGTCTTTGGGTCTCTCGCTCTCTCACACAGGCAGGTCGCGGTCTTTCTGTTTTCATGGATAAACCCACTTCTACGCTGTCTTCTACCATCTCCTCTACAGCCTAACCACCCCCCTGCTCTGTCTGCGATATGTCCCCTCCCGGCCCCCTCCCAACCCTCAAATTTCCGCCGGGCATTCAAGGTCTGCCAGCAACCCCCCTCTGGTGAAACTACCAAAATCAATAATCACTGTTCACCTTCACCCTTTCAATTCCTCTTTTTTTCCCACCTTTGGAACAACCTCCCTCACTCTATTCAATCCCACTCTTCCTCCAGGTTTTCAAAACAGCTGTTCCCCACCATGTCTTATCTTTCCCCATCCAAAACCATGATGTTTTCTACCCCCGTTTATCCACCCCAAACCACATCCTTCAAATTCCCTGCTTTCCTTCCTAAAAGTCCCTGTCGTGTAAGGACCTGAAAGCCCCTGTAGTGTCCATCTAGTTTACCTTGGGTACCCCATCCCATCCCTCTCCCTTCCACAGATCTCCTCATGTCCTGTTCCCCAATGGTTTTCCTTCTATCTTCTGCCCCTCTTGTCTCTTGCTCCCCTTGTTTATTGTTACGATCTGGAAGCCATTTGCACACAAAAGACAGCAGTCCCAAGCTTAGTTATTTCGATAAGTATGTGTTCATAGTTAGGGCCCCATCCCCTATGTCTAACGGAATTACATGTGTGCGCTGCGGGTTTCTTTTATAGTCAGGCTTTTTATATCTTTAAATCTTCCTCCCGACAAGTCAATCCTCCACCTCTCCGCACCATCGACTCCATTGCCCACGTGTTTTTGGCTGAGGGCGTGGCGGAGCCTCCATCACATCAGATCGAGGCTCCGCTCCGAGGAAGGGCATGGAGCGTTTCCTCCAGCCAATGGGCGAAGGGCGAGCAGGCCGAGGCGCTCCGGCCAATGGGAGGCCAGAGTGCCGAAAACTACTACAGAGCCTCTTCGGGGGGCGGGCCTCAGACGCTCCGACACACCCCCGAGACGCCCCGTCCAATCAGGAGGCTCATCACCTCAGGGCCGACTCCGCCCCAGCCAGATGAAGTGTTCGCCCTGTCCAAAGGGAGGAGAGTGTGAGTGATCGTGGCCATTTGTTTGCTCTTGAAGAGCGTGAGAGATGATCGTGGCCATTGCTTTTGGTCTGTGGTCTGTGGTCTTTGGTGGGCTCTTCGTGGTGGTGGTGGGTCGAGCAGCCAGGATCCTAAGCTGAGGATTTCTGGTCGTGGTCGGTCGTCAGATCGCTCCCACGTCGAGTCCCACCGTGTGGGTTGGAGTCGGTGTGACCGCACGAGGCGGAGAGGTACCCGGCCAGGCTCGTGCCCCCAGCTGAACTATCCTCCTCAGCTAGAGGACCGAACAAAGACCCGCCGGGTCCATTTCTTTTGGGTGCGTGTGTGTGTGTGACCGTGGGCCCCGTCTTTAAGTAGAATTGTTTAAGTGTTTTCTTTTGTGTACATTATTTGCATTGCTTATTCGGTTGTAACTCTGCTCTGTGTCTCCCTTCCCGATTATTGCCCCCATTATAAATAACCCCTAATTGTAAATGTTCCAGTTCGTTGCCCGTGTTTTCTTCCATTGACCCAGCACGGTGCGGGCTTGAGAAATAGTGAGGCCGTTGGTGCCGTAAGTTGTCATTGGGTCCGACGGACTTTGGTAATTCCGCTCGGTACACCGGACCGAGGTCGCTAGAGCGACCCGGTTCAACAGAGTCCGTCGAGGGTGTGACTTCCCGGTAATTTGACGACGTGAGTACTTGGGTATATTGAAATTTGGCTATAACCCTATCCCACGCCGTCAGAGAATTGGCGAGCACGGTGCTTGTGACCAGTGACCTTCGGAGTTGTCCGAGAGTCACGACCTAAATTCTGGGTGTTCGGTGGGAGACGGCTCTACTGCTCCACCTGGCGGCCGTTCCTCGCCACCGACCCTCCGGCCCACAACAGTATGTTCTGTGTGTTAGCTCTCATATGAGCCTCGACATTGTCTCAAAAAAAAAAAAAACATTCTTCTGGAAATTTTTTTCCACTATTTATCATCATTATACGTCCACCTTTTCTGGAATGTTTGATGTATAGTGAGGACCCCTGTGGCCTGTACCACCAATGTATAAGGTTTGTAATAATTTGCTTAATTAATTTTTAGACCCCACTCCTAAATATGCCATTAACTACAACTAGTACTACCTGTTTAATTGTCTCAATTGTTCGCATCCTTGTGGGCTTGGCCAGGAAATGTTTTTGTCCGCAAATCTTTCATGACCGTGGCCGGCCTAACTTTGACTGAAGGTGGCAGGAATTGGGCCTGTCTGCTGACAATAACCGATCTACTCTTAGCGAGAGACATTGTGGAATCTTTAACGTTCACCAGACAGCTCACCACCAACACCAGATGGGTCCCCAGCTTGCATCCAATTGAAAGACAATGCACCTCGTGATGCAATATCACGATACCCTACCTGTGAGGTATCAATCTGACTGTTTAAAGCCAGTCCGAGAGTCAAACCCTGACTAGAAATCTGGAAGGATATTTTTTTAAAATTTTTAAACAAAACCAAAAGCAAACATGGGCTCCAAAAAAGATTCACCATCGCATCCTACCTCTCACTGCACCGCGATCAATTAGAGACATCCTTCAAGTACAAAATAACTCACAGGTACCTTGAGCTCTGGAATGCCTCACATAAACATACTGGAGCAGCTATGGTGACACCTCATTGCTGCATAGATACCATAAACAGTGCTAAAATCCAACTCCCTTCAAAGACCCAAAATGCAGCAATAACAATCTGCCACAACATATGAGGGGTCTTCCTTTTTTTATTTAAAAAGAAGCGGTCTATAAATCACAAAAGTGACGTCAAGGAATAGCTGCGTTCAGATGCTGAAGCCGCATCACTCTGACCATCTTCTACACTGATAGAGCAGAGGATGTGCATCGCTATCGTCACCTCTGAGCAGCCATTGTAAAGACACATTTGACTGCTGCAGCTTCAGGGAGGGAACATAACCCTTTACCACTGCTTATGCAGGTTTACTATTTCAAACTAATAACAAAAGTTTTTTTTTAAAACTTGAAAAAGCATATTTCTCCACCCACACTGTGGGACCAATCTCTTCATATTTGAGAATTTTTCACTTATTGAAGAAAAAAAAAAGTAATATAAAAGGTGATGTGTTTCTCCAACTGCAACATGCTGGGACCAATGACATCAAAGGTTTCAACTGCTGCAGAATATATCTCGTCTACAGAAGCTTGACGATACAAATACGATTTATGGAAAGCATATTTAGGTTGTGTTTGTCATCTCCAAACTGGACAGTGCTTTAATGACAATGGAACAGGGCCAACGATCCCCTCGAAGGACAGCAGCTTTCATGAGGCCATATCTATCGTTACAGTAACTAAAATAGACAATTTTATTTGTATCTGACTACACCGTGAAAAGAAGACTCAAAATTTAATGTGTCAGAGGTGAACGCACTTAAACTGAGCCATGTTGGACAGGTGCCATCACAGTGGCCTTTTGGAAAAAAGACACCCGGAGGCACGAAAGCAATGTGATCAATAAATATTGGATTCCGTCAAAGAAAGAAAATTCCAGCCAAAGAGAGAATCAAGAGAATCAAGTGAAGCGTCCGAGACAAACAGCAAATGCATCCAAGCTGATGGTGTTCACTTTCACTGAGAAATGCACACCAGTAGATCCACTTAGTTGAACGGAACCATATTCTACCATACTATATGGTGTTTTCCTTTCTTGGTTCGAGCACGTCTACCTTCGGAGCCAAATTGCAAAGCATTTGAATTGAGGCAGAATAACCGAAGGCAACAAGTTTCTTTCACTCAAAAAACACAGTTGGGTTTCATGTTTTCTTTCTTCATTATTCATCCATCACATCCCATTGAGCCCAGCTTCGCAATCTCATCTCCACGAGTCGCACACTGCTTCATGCTCCAGGGTGTTGTAATTTCGAGTACGAGTTCTGATGGTTTTTCCAGTCATCGATCTCTCATGCAGGGTTAAAGCCGGCATAGTTTTTTTTTTTTTTTTTAAAGGACCTGTGGTCCGATTCCATTCGAGGGAAGTTTTGAGCATGTATTAACAAAAATGCTTGACATGGACGATTTCAATGAGAATGTGCTCAATAATAGCATACATGTGCTGGACTTTGGCTTTCATAACTTTAATTACCGGTTATGTTTTCACCCATGTCTGTCTGTTGCTTGCAAATCGAAGACTCTTCAATTTAGTCGATTTTGTTATTCTGTCTGTCTGTCTGTCTACAGGTCAGGTCACAGGTCTGTCTGTCTCCTGCAGGTCACAATTTGAAACTGATCTTCACGAAGCTTCACCACATGGAAGAGTTTGTCATAAGGAAGAAGCCTTTTGTTTTTGAGGTCAAAAGGTCAACATAGGTCAAAGGTCAACAACTTCGGTGAGATTTCTAAAATCCTAAATTTTCATCCGATTAACTTGAAATTTGAAGATTATTTATATTTCAGGTCACTGAATTCAATGAGTCGATTGTTTTTTGAGGTCAACATGGACCAAAAGGTCAACTAGGCCGATTTCTAAAATTGTCAATTTTCATCCAATTCACTTGAAATTTGAGTCATTTGAATTCAACCACCAATTATTTTTGAGGTCAATTTGTTTTATGGATTTTGCAAGTATCGTGCTCGGCACGACGTCGTCTTCGTGTTTGTTTGTGAACAAATATCTCAAAAATTGTGGACAGATTCAACGAAATTTGGTAGAGAGCTTGGATATGTGACGAGGACGAATGATTAGATTTTGGTGAAGATCCGGATACCCCCCTGCTCTGTCTGCGATATGTCCCCTCCCGGCCCCCTCCCCAACCCTCAAATTTCCGCCGGGCATTCAAGGTCTGCCAGCAACCCCCCTCTGGTGAAACTACCAAAATCAATAATCACTGTTCACCTTCACCCTTTCAATTCCTCTTTTTTCCCCACCTTTGGAACAACCTCCCTCACTCTATTCAATCCCACTCTTCCCTCCAGGTTTTCAAAACAGCTGTTCCCCACCATGTCTTATCTTTCCCCATCCAAAACCATGATGTTTTCTACCCCCGTTTATCCACCCCAAACCCACATCCTTCAAATTCCCTGCTTTCCTTCCTAAAAGTCCCTGTCGTGTAAGGACCTGAAAGCCCCTGTAGTGTCCATCTAGTTTACCTTGTGTACCCCATCCCATCCCTCTCCCTTCCACAGATCTCCTCATGTCTCTGTTCCCCAATGTTTTTTCCTTCTATCTTCTGCCCCTCTTGTCTCTTGCTCCCCTTGTAAAAGCACGCAGCAGATTTCCTGTATGGCTAGTTCTTTGGTTTTATACTCCTCATCAAGTTCTATTTATGCCTCTGAGGCAAAAACAAAATTCACAGAAACATTTAATCAACATGATTAGTCTCATTCTGTGATGAAGAGGTTAAAACACACACACACACACACACACACACACACACACACCACACAACTGGAGATGAGAGTCCTCCCACATTCTGAACTCCACATTCTGAAACCCGCATATAGATTTAACAACCAATGACATACACACCCTCACTGACTACCACTTGTTTCTTCAGTTCATCCTATATCAGTAGATATTTTCTATAGATGCAACCAGATGAACTTTATGGCTTTCACTGTATCATTATTGCTAAAAAGTTTGCTGAGCGCACAAAAAAGTGAAGCAGATATAACTGCTCTCACCTGGGTCAAACTAGATGCGACCAACGAAATCTCATAATTGCGTGTTTTGGAATGTCCGGCAGCTCAAAGCAACTTTAATTTCTTCTGTTTTTCACTTCTTAATTAGCTGTGCATGGTATGACTGATGCCACATTGTGAGAAGCAAATGTCAGTACCTTACACAAAACTTGGCATTGGACACAATAGAACACAGTGAACATAGCATGCATGTAAGCAAATATAAATATTGTTGCAAATGCCAAAGACCTCGCCCAAAGGTCCACAGCACCTGAAAGGATGCAATTTTATTAAGACAAGTGCTCAAAGACAACTCATTACAGACTGAATGCAGAATAAGGGATAAGTGAAAACTGCAGCTAAATTGCAAATTATTTCCAGCATGCTCAGTACAATTCAGCAGTAAGAGCAGTGACACGGTCATCTGCTGCGACTACTTGTCAAAGGCTTTCTACTAGCTTGGTATCTCCATTTAATCCTTTAATGACGCTTCCATAAAGTCTTCCCCAGTAAGACTCACGACTCACTGATTTGGGGTTATAACACTGACCATCACTCTTGTTGGATCAACCCATGGTACGATCGACGAAAACACTACCCCCTACATGACTTAATGTCATTTGCAGCCTTCTGAAAGAGCCAACCAACAGGATTTAACTCTGGGATTACATACAAGGCTTTCTATTCTCAAATATACTGGAAGCTTCTTTTTGACTCTTACGTGACAAAGCCTCACTCAGTATGTCGTCTATGATCATGTTTGGTTGAACATTCGAAAATAAAACGTATCCAAAATAATCACACTGAACAACACCATTGACAATCTTTTTAATAACAATAAATAGATTTAACAATATCTAACTTTCACTGTAAATAAATCAAACTTTATGAGATACAGGGGGTTCCGCTATCTGTCGTTTCACATACAAGTCCATTAGTTACTTAGGAACATTTTCATTATACATCCAACAATTGCCCACATTAACATCCATTGGACAGAAGACCAGTTACCAGGTGTTCCACCTCACAATGCTTTATTACCAGCTTCCCAGCGTTCCACCTGACAATGCACTGCATCTCCCTCTCAGAACTCTATCTCATGCTCTGCATTGTTGGACTACGCTGCCACGTACTGGATAGTACTGTACTGTATTTTTTATGTTGTGTACTTTACCACACTAATTGTTGACAATGAGTGGTTAATGAAGTATTAACAAAAAAGATGGACCTGCACGTAAGCGGCAATGTAGTAGTCTGACTGTCAAATTAGACACAGTGAAACGAAATATGAATGGTGAATGACCCGATATCGTTCGCTATTTTGGTTTGCCGCTGCCGACTGTTTAGACTTTTTTAAAGAACACCGATGATAGCTGTGCAGACAACATAGCATGACACGCGGCACGCAACATGGGCCATTCGGACAATGCGGTCTGTGCTGCAGGCACGGCCAAAGTGGGGTGACAGCCATAGTGGGAGTGGCGACTGCAGGAGTCTTTGTGAGGTCTCATGGACACCACAGGGGGTCGCAGTATGTGTGTTGGCTTTCAGGCACGAGTGTGCTGGCACAAAGGCTGGAGCCTGGGTCCATGGGGAAACCACTTGACTTAGTGGGAAGGATAATTTAGAGGTTGAAGCCTGATGTAGGCAGCTTGGAGAGACAATTAAAGATGTTAAAGTTGTAAGACACTAAGTTTCATTATAAAATAGTTAAAAGATATAGTAAGTAAGATAAAAAGGTGTTTGGGTTTTTAATTTATTAAATTTTTGTATTTTTCCTGTTTTACACGTTTCATACGTAATTTTTTGATTGCTATGCTTGTTGAGTGGTGTTGAAAAAAGACAGAAACTAAGTGTTGGAATGCATCCCTCCTGAATTACATCAATAACAGTGTGGACCTCAAACATCTGGGCCTTCGCTCAAACCTAACAGATCTTTCATACAGGTTGCCACTGACAAACCAGACATTTTCTGTTTTGAAGATTTTTTTCCTCCTTCAAGACATCTCTGACTCCCGAGCAGTACAATTACTCCATGGTTAATCTCTCCTCCGGTATGACAGACCTGAGCCTCGTCTTGGCGGCGGAGTTTCTCTCTTCATCAAGAACTATATTCCTCACTCTCTATGCACTGCCCTCACTCCCCCACACCCCAAGGAATACCTCTGGCTAAGGCTTCCCCTCCACTGCAACCTTATGTGTATTGTACCGTCACCCAAACAGTGAGGACTCCATTTACACCTCACTCTCTGAAAACATGGACCAACTTCTCTCCTCTCATCCCAACTCCCTCTTCCTCATATGTGGTGACTTCAATTATCATCATGCAGTTGGCTGGAGTGTGGGTACCTCTCTCACCTGCCATGGGACTTCAGCAAAAGACTTCTGTGACTCATTGGAACTGACACAATCTGTCAATTCTCAACCAATGTTACTCTATCTATTCTGGATCTGATTTTGACCAATTTCACTGAAAATATCTGCTGTTCTTCCTCCGTTCAATCGGTTCTTCTGACCACATGCTTGTCAAAGTAGACACCTAGGCTGTTATTAGAGAACCACCTCTGCACCGTCGAGTCTGGCATTTCACTCAGGCCGACTGGCATGGACTTCAAGCAGCCATCAAACTTCCAGACTGGTCTACCATCTCTACTTTCTCTGACAACTCATCCTGGGAATTCTTTCAATAAATTTCTCTGTCTCTCTCTCTCACACACAGATTTATCTCATCTTCAGTTGGCCTACCCTTCCTCCCACCCAAAGTACACTGAAGCTTGTGGCTAGGCAGTTGTCCGAAACAACTTGCCTTCGCCTCATGGAAGGCTTATCCAACTGAAGGCAATCTCAGTTCCTCCCACAAAGCTCGGAACAAGTGTGTGTCTACCCTCAGGAGAGCCAGAAAACAACATCTTTCTTATCAATTTTGAACTCTCAAACTTGTCTCTCTCCTCCAAATACTGGTGGCATCTAGTGAAGTCTGTTTCTGGTGTATGTTTCCCCTCCCTTACCACAAATGGCTGCACAACTGACACCGCGTAAAATGCTGAATACCTAAACTCAGTGTTTGCATCTAAATCTTGTGTCCCAAACCCATCACTTTCTGTCCCACCTACCCAGTCACACCCAACTGCCCCTGGACTCTGTGTCCATTCTCCTGACAAGGTGGACAGCTTGCTGTCAAACTCGACTCAGATTCTGCAACTGGTCCAGATGGCATCAGCCCACGTGTCATAAAAACCTGCTTTTTGCTGTTGCTACCCTCTCTCTGTTCTAATCACCCTCTCATTTGCTCAAGGTCATCTGCCGTCGGCTTCAAAATCAGCAAACATTATCACTCTGCATAAAAGGTGCATAAAAACAGATCCCTGCAACTACAGACCAATCGCCTTCTCCCAATCATCAGCAAGGTTATGGAACTCATCATTGCTTCAGAAAAATTATTCCTCTTCTCCAATGGCTTGATTTCCGATCATCAATTTGGTTTCTACCAGGATATGCTGTTTCTGCTCTCCCAACATGGATGGAGGTACTCGATGCCAGACATGAAATCAGAGCCATATCCCAAGAGATATCGCGTGCTTTTGACATGGTCTGGCACCCTGCCCTGCTCACCAAACTCTCTTCCTATGGTATCCAAGGCCATCTCCACTCATGGCTCGCAGACTTCCTCTCCTGTGCAGCCAACGTGTGGCCCTAAATGGAGTTCTCTCATCCCCTCTTCCTGTCCAGGCTGGAGTTCCTCAAGGCAGCATTCTGGGCCCTGTTCTTTTTCTGGTTTTCATCAATGATCTCTCTGACTCTGGAAAATCCTCTTCATCTCTTTGCTGATGACTCCACCCTCTGCCGTACCATCTGTCATTCCTCAGATTGGAAAGCAGCAGCGTCCTCACTCTCTGCAGATCTGGATATAATTGCAAGCTGGTCCAACACGTTCCAGAACATGTCTTTCAATCCTGACAAATCTCACACTCACTATGTCTCACTGAAAGGACCATCTGGAACCCCCACCCCCCCCCCCCCATCTACTTTCTTAACAATCCTCTTGAAGAAGTCATTTCATTCAAGGTTCTGGGTCTCACTATCTGCCATGATCTTTCCTGGGAAGCCACATTTCCAAGCTGTTCCAAAGCCAGTCGCCGAATGGGCATCCTCCGTCATGCAAAGTCTTTCTTGGTACAACTGAGCTCATGACCACATACAAAGCTTTTGTCCACAGCTTGATGGAGTACTGCTTCCCCTCTAGGCTGGTGCTTCTGCCTTTCTCAGCTCATGCTGTGGAAACCAAGGCATTTAGGATCATTGGTATCTCCCACGATGAGGCTGAGTCTTTGGGTCTCTCGCTCTCTCACCACAGGCAGGTCGGCTGGTCTTTCTGTTTTCATGGATAAACCCACTTCTACGCTGTCTTCTACCATCTCCTCTACAGCCTAACCACCCCCTGCTCTGTCTGCGATATGTCCCCTCCCGGCCCCCTCCCAACCCTCAAATTTCCGCCGGGCATTCAAGGTCTGCCAGCAACCCCCCTCTGGTGAAACTACCAAAATCAATAATCACTGTTCACCTTCACCCTTTCAATTCCTTTTTTTCCCCACCTTTGGAACAACCTCCCTCACTCTATTCAATCCCACTCTTCCCTCCAGGTTTTCAAAACAGCTGTTCCCCACCATGTCTTATCTTTCCCCATCCAAAACCATGATGTTTTCTACCCCGTTTATCCACCCCAAACCCACATCCTTCAAATTCCCTGCTTTCCTTCCTAAAAGTCCCTGTCGTGTAAGGACCTGAAAGCCCTGTAGTGTCCATCTAGTTTACCTGGTGTACCCCATCCCATCCCTCTCCCTTCCACAGATCTCCTCATGTCTCTGTTCCCCAATGTTTTTTCCTTCTATCTTCTGCCCCTCTTGTCTCTTGCTCCCCTTGTTTATTGTTACGGATCTGGAAGCCATTTGCACACAAAGACAGCAGTCCCAAGCTTAGTTATTTCGATAAGTATGTGTTCATAGTTAGGGCCCCATCCCCTATGTCTAACGGGAATTACATGTGTGCGCTGCGGGTTTCTTTTATAGTCAGGCTTTTTATATCTTTAAATCTTCCTCCCGACAAGTCAATCTCCACCTCTCCGCACCATCGACTCCATTACCACGTGTTTTTGGCTGAGGGCGTGGGCGGAGCCTCCATCACATCAGATCGAGGCTCCGCTCCGAGGAAGGGCATGGAGCGTTTCCTCCAGCCAATGGGCGAAGGGCGAGCAGGGCC
>CM068961.1:103929144-103939698 GCA_035128595.1 Eptatretus atami | reverse complement strand
GAGGTCAAATTTGTTATGGATTTCGCAAGTGTCATGCTCTGCAAGACGTCTTCTCCTTGTTCTGTCTGTTTGCCTGTCTGTTTATCGCCTAGATGTCACAAATTTAAACCGATTTTCACAGAACTTTACCAAGTTGTCGAGGTAGTCTCATCTGAGAAGCCAATTGATTTTGAGGTCAAAAGGTCAAAGATCAACTCAAGGTCAAACTTCTAAAATCATCATTTTTATATCTGAAAAATCGTCAATTTTCATCCGATTTACTTCAAAATTAAACAGCAATTTCATAGTATGCCTGGTGTTGGCTTAATGGTTAGGGTGGTGGGCTTGGGATCCTATGATCCTGAGTTCAAACCCCACTCGGCTGTTGAATTAATACAAGGTGGCGTTGACTCTGCCTGTCATCCTTCCGAGATCGGCAAAATGAGTGCCAGCATGCTGGTATACTGTGTCGGAGTGGCGATCTGTCCAAGATTGTGCCCAATAGCCAAGGAGACCGCTCTCTCTCTTTCGAGTGCAGCCTTATGGCTGCTGGTTGCATCATCGGTTGGGGACGCGGCTATGCCGCTGATGCAGTGTCCCTCTTACCAGTACACTGGTACTCATTTTGCCGACCTCGGAAGGATGACAGGCTGAGTCAATCCCACCTGGAATTGATTCAGCAGCCAACATGCCTCAAACTCAGGACTCTAAGATCCCAAGTCAGCCACCCTAACGGCAAAGCCAACACCAGGCTAAGGAGACTGCTTAAGCAGCACCAACGCTCTGCACAGAGTATGGTTCCAATCTCCTCCTCCAAGGAGTCTGCTTTGGCAGCACCAATGCTCTGCGCAGAGTATGGTCCCAATGGATGAATGGATGGAATTTCATCGTGCATTACTGAATTGGGATACCAACTATTTTTGGGATCAAAATGTCAAAAAGTCAATCTTATAAAATCATCAATTTTCATCTGATTAACCTGAAAATTAAGCAGCAATTACATAGTGCATCACTGAATGTGGACACCAACTATTTTTGAGGTCAAAAGGTCAAAGGTCAACTCAAGGTCAAACTTCTAAAATCATCAATTTCAGTCTGAAAAATAATAAATTTTCATCCGATTGACCTGAGCTTTGATCAAGATTGTTAATTTTAATCTTGATGAAATGGACATTTTGATGTATCCATGGCAACCTTTGGAGAAAGGGGGTGGGGGTGGATTTTGCAACTCGCGTGCTCTGCACGACGTCTTTTTCTTTGTTTGTCCACACAGAACTTTAGTATTTTTCTCCGCAACTGCTTGTCGGATCGAGAGAAAATTTTCACCATCGAAGCAACTACTCAAATAGAATGATTTAATGATAATTATGACGTCATAAGTCACGTAGTGTGGCAGCCATGTTGCAAAAACGTAAAAACTTGTGACCTTTATCTCTGAAACCGCAACAAGAAAAAAATTTATGCTTGGCACATGGCAAGTACTCCTCATGGGGAATAAGTATGATTTTTTTTTTATGAGGTCATAGTTCCCTTTGCTATGTCAACATAATTGCATATGTAGAACACTACATCTGATCAGTATGAAAATAAATGTTTGAGGGTCATCTCGGGATAAAATGGTCCACAGGAAAAAAAAATTCATGACGTCATCGGTCACGTGATTCGGCAGCCACATTAACAAAAAAAACCTTCAAAAATCTTCTTTGAGGTGGCTGAACAGATCAGGCAAAACGTTACAAGTTTGACTACCTATCCATGAGGAACAAAAGGTTCACACATATGATGTCATCGGTCACATGGTTTGGCAGCCATATTCAATTAACCCAAAAAACCCTCAATTTGATTAACCCTAAAACCCCTCAATCGTCATCATGCCAGTTGGGTGGGTGTGGGTACCTCTCTCACCTGTCATGGCACTTCAGGAAAAGACTTCTGCGACTCATTGGGACTGACTCAATCGGTCAACTTCCTGACCCGGATCTCAACCAACGGTACTCCGTCTCTTCTGGATCTAATTTTGACAAATTTCCCTGAAAATATCTGCTGTTCTTCCTCCACTCCAATCGGTTCTTCTGACCACATACTTGTCAAAGTGGACATCTCTCTGGCTGTTATCAGAGAACCACCTCAGTGCCGTCGAGTCTGGCATTTCACTCAGGCCAACTGGCAGGGTCTCCAAGCAGCCATCAAACTTCTAGACTGGTCTCCTATCGCTACTTTCTCCAAAATCAACTCATCCTGGGAATTCTTTCAAAGAAAGTTGCTTTCTCTCATGCACAGATTTATCCCCTCTCATCTTCAGTTGTCCTACCCTTCCTCCCACCCATGGTTCACAGAAACTTGTGGTGAGGCAGTTGTCCTGAAACAACTTCCCTTTCCATCCCTTCCATCCCTTGGCACCACACTCTGTGCAGAGCGTTGGTGCGGCCTAAGCAGTCTCCTTGGCTATTGGGCACAATCCTGGATGGGTCACCACTCTGACACAGGATACCAGCAAGCTGGCACTCATTTTGCCGACCTCGGAAGTATGACAGACTGAGTCAACCCTACCTGGTATTAATTCAGCAGCCAACAGGACTTTAATTCAGGATCCAAGGATCCCCAGCCCACCACCCTAACCATTAAGCCAACACCAAGCATAACTTGCCTTTGCCTCATGGAAACCAAACCCAACTGAGGGTAATTTTAGTTCCTTCCACAAAGCTCGGAGCAAGTGTGTATCTACCCTCAGGAGATCAGAAAACAACATATTTCTAATCTCAAGTGTGAACTCTCAAACCTCACTCCCTCCTCCAAATCCTGGTGGCATCTAATCAAATCTGTTTCTGATGTATGTTCCCCCTCCATCCCCTCCTTTACCTCAAATTGCCGCACTGCTGATACCGCACATGAAAAGGCTGAATGCCTAAACTCAGTATTTGCATCGAAATCTTGTGTCCGAAACCCATCACTTTCTGTACCCACCTTACCCAGTCGCACCTAAATGTCCCTGGACTCTTCTGAGTCTGAGTTCTGAGTGTTCTTTTCTTCTGACAAAGTGGAGAGCTTGCTGTCAAACCTTGACTCAGATTCTGCAACTGGTCCAAACAGCATCAGCCCACGTGTCCTAAAAACCTGCTCTTCTGCTCTTGCTCACCTCTCTCTGTTCTATTCACCTCTCATTTGTTCAAGGTCATCTGCCATCTGCTTTGAAAATCAGCAACACTCACCGCCCTGCATAAAAGGTGCAAAAATGATCCTGCAACTACAGACCAATCGGCCTTCTCCCAATCATCATCAAGGTTATGGAATCCATCATCGCTTGAAACATTAAATACTTCCTCTTCTCCAATGGCTTGATTTCCGATCATCAACTTGGTTTCAGATCAGGTCATTCTACCTTTGATATGCTGCTTCTGCTCTCTCAACAATGGATGGAGGTACTCAATGCTGGACATGAAATCAGAGCCATATCCCTTGACATATCGCGTGCTTTTGACACGGTCTGGCACCCTGTCCTGCTCACGAAACTCTTCCTATGGTAGGAAACTCACTTCCTTCCAAGGCCATCTCCACTCAGGCTCAGACTTCCTCTTCCTGTCGCAGCCAACGTGTGGCCCTAAATGGAGTTCTTTCATCCCCTCTTCCTGTCAGGCTGGAGTTCCTCAAGGCAGCGTTCTGGGCCCGGTTCATTTTCTGGTTTTCTCAATGATCTCTCTGACTCTCTGGAAAATCC
Organism: Eptatretus atami; assembly: GCA_035128595.1. Taxonomy (NCBI): domain Eukaryota; kingdom Metazoa; phylum Chordata; class Myxini; order Myxiniformes; family Myxinidae; genus Eptatretus; species Eptatretus atami. The sequence goes on along the minus strand of CM068961.1, from coordinate 103,936,004 downwards.
TCTTTATCTCTTTGCTGATGACTGCACCTCTGCCGTACCATCTGTCATCCCTCAGACCTGCAAGTAGCAGCTTCTTCTCTCTGTAGATCTATGTAAAATCACAAACTGGGCCAACACGTGGAACATGTCTTTCAATCCGGACAAATCTCACACTCTCACTCTGTCTCCCCGAGAGACCATTTGGAACCCCCCCCCCCCCCATCTACTTTCTCAACAATGCTCTTGGAGAAGTTCTTTCATTCAAGCTTCTGGGTCTTACTATCTGCCATGATCTTTCCTGGGAAATCCACATTTCCAACCTGTCCTCCAAACCCAGTCGCCGACTAGGAATCTTCCGTCATGCAAAGTCCTTCCTCGGCCCATCTGAACTCCTGACCACATACAAAGCTTTCGTCCGCAACCCGATGGAGTACTGCTCTCCCCTTTGGGCTGGTGCTCCTGCCTCCCACCTTTCTCGGCTTCACGCTGTGGAACCAAGGCATTTCGGATCATTGGCATCTCTCGCGATGAGGCTTTGGGCCTCTCACCCTCTCACCGCAGGCAGGTCGGTGGTCTTTGTCTTCTACCGGTTCCTCTCAGCCTCTCCCCCCTGCTCTCTCCGATTTGTCCCCCCCCATATTTCCACAGGGCGCTCAAGGTCTGCCAGCAACCCGCTTCTGGTAAAACTCCCAAAATCATGAATCACTGCTCACCTTCACTCTTTCATTCCTCTTTTTTCCCCCACCTTTGGAATACACTCCCACACTCTTTTAAATCCCATTCTTCCTTCCAGGCTTCAAAACAGCCGTTCACCACCACCACCTCTTATCATCCCCCATCCAAATCCTCGATCTTTTTCTACCCCCGTTAATCCACCCCAAACCCACCTCCTTCAAATTTCCTGCTTTCCTTCCTGAAAGTCCCTGTAATGTCCATTTTGTCTGCCCCGTGTTCCCCGCCCCATTACTCTCCCTTTCACAACTCTCCTAATGTCTCTGTTCCTCACTGGTTTGTCCTCCCTCTCCACCCCTCTTGTCTCATGCCCCCCCCCCCTTGTTGTGCATTGTGTTTGCTCTCATACGAACCTTGACAATGTATACAAAATTAAAAAAAAACCTTTAAAATATCTTCTTCTCCAGAATGGCTGGACAAATCAAGGGGAAACTTCACACAAATGTTCCGCAATCCATGGGTGTACAATTTTGGGAATAATTGATGGGTCAGATGGTTTGGAAGCCATATTAGATTGAAGATAAATATTTCATAATGTTTACTCTGGAACTGTTCAATCAATCGAAGTGAAACTTAAAATTTATGATCTCGTCGTGATGGGGAATGCATGTTTTACTTTTCAACTTGATCGGATACATGGTCTGGCAGCCAGAATTATTTATTTTTTTGATATGGGTTCTTTTTGGTTTTTTTTGCTGACCTCGGTGTGTTTTTTTTTGATCAGGCTCACTTGGCTGTGCCTGGATGAGTTTGAGGGTAGAGGAGTAGCAATTGAAATGCGAATCCCATCCAGGTTCCTCCTGATGACTTCATCTTTGCTTTTTGCTTGCTTGGGTTCCTTCTGATTACTCCAACGCAGGACTGTACCTATTTGGTCTTTCATTTGATTTGAATTTATTTTAATCCCATTCTAAATTCAATTGAATAATGAATAATAATAAACAAAACGTCATGGGTCAGGGTCAGGTATCCTATCAAAGCAGGACGTTTTGGTACCCGGTCATCACTGCCAGCAGTTATCAAGTGGCAGTTCTAATTATGTCTCTTATTAATTAACACACCAGTACACAAACGCCACACAAAACTACACAATCACCACACAAAACAAGTCCTGGCAAGGGTCTGCAATATCTGATGCTCTTTTTCTTGTTTTTATTGAATCTCTTTGAGACCTTGACACATTTCTTTCTTCCCTTTTCCCAATGCTCTTTTGTCTGATCATAGCTTTGTAGCTGGTGTTGCCATGACCTATTAAAGGTCATAACACTTGCATCCTCAATTAACCAGACAATCCACCACTACATAACATACATGCAAAATAATTCCTTTTTTGAATAAGAATACTTTGCAATATTTTAGCATTCTAATTTCACAGGAATAAGAAAATGGATTAAGCACTTTATATTTGATTCAATCTCGTTTTCTCGAAAAACGCGAGTTATCTCACTCACTCCAATAGCTACAGAACCATTTTGTGCTGCATTAGGTTTTGGCAGTAAGTGAGAGCAGACAGACAATGATTGAGATCATGGTCCAGCTCAGCATGGGACAAGATAACTCATTTGTTCTTTTATTACACAATCCAGAAGTTTTAAATTCCAATACCCTTTCTGTCTATGATTGTTACTTTTGGGTGGTGATTTGTCAAAATTTCATGATTTGCCCAAAAAAATTAAAACAAATTGTACTTGCTTTTATAACGATGTACGAGTTTTAAAATGGCAGCATCTTGTTCCAGTATAAAACCCAGCTCGAGTAGAAGCTTCTTACGATCGCTATTATGGTGTACCTTTCACAATGGGTACTGCATTGTACAACACACTATGTTTTTGAGAAGACATGAAATCTGCTCTACTATTAACAACCGTGAACTTAAAAGTGGGTTTAGAAAGTTATCGAGCACGATATAATGATGTATTTTTCTTCAAAAGTACAATTGTAAATGCATCTTCCTCAGTCCTCTACCAAGGTCTCCAAAAATTGGTGGCCCCTAACAAGCCCTCCTACCAGTGCCCCCTGCCCAGACTCTTATTAAGCCGAGTCTTCAGCCATCGAGGTGAGGTAGACATGCAATGTGCTGTGAATTCGTAATGATAAATAATAAATGTCTCGTGAGCCCTGGATCGACGAGGCGATATAACAGAGACTTAGGAATAAGAAGAATTAGGTTTTAATCAGGCTTGATTTTGGTAATCTGAAAGGCCTCTCTGTGTCTCAGTCAGTAATCTAACAAGCTTCAATAACTTCCAATGCTGATGGAATGATTACAGCTGCTTGCTGTCCTGACCAGAATATCAACATCAAAAATACACCAGGTTCCATTAGAAAGCATCCCATGTATGCTTATTTTCAATGTTTTGCAGTGGTACTGAATCGTTAACTGAAAAACAATTGGAATCCTATAAGTAAGCAATTGAAAATAAATATGGAACAATTTTACAAGAGCATCAATGATGAAAAATATTGTCAAAGCATCATCACATTTGCTAGAAAATGTTGCTTTAACCATGGAAGCAATAAAAGAAAACTGTTTTTCGAAATGAGTGCAAAACAGGCTTGCAAAGACATATGAGCAAGACAGTTCACATTACACGTGTATTACACTCTTGCAAACCCTATTTATATCTGTACAGCAAGCCTTAATGCAAATTTTTAGTGCTTCTTCTTTCTGTCACTTTATTATCTTTCCATCTGGTCAGCAGAACTCGTATTGATTAAAATCCGAGTTGGATTGGCCTGCATATTGTTGTCATCTGAGCAAACACTCAAGACGTTCCATAAAAAGTTGCACATAGTGTGTGTGCGTGCGTGTATATATATATATATATATATATATATACATATCGAAACGTGCAGAATGACGGGCACTCCTCTGATCCCCATTGAGCACAGTCCAACACCAAAGCAACACCGCCAACACAGAGGTCTTGGCTCAGTGACTATCAAACAGACAAAGATTACATGGTCATCATCAGTTAACCATCAAACAGAGCCACCAATCTGGATTTGAGACTTGTATGCTCTCATCACGATGGCATACCAGTAAATATCTAACCAATGATGACCACATTTGTCGTTTATACATCAGACGCACCTCCTGACTTATGGTGAGCATTGCCACGGATTATGTCTCACACTGGTAAAACTACCAAAATCAAGAATCACAGCTCACCTTCATTGTTTCATTCCTCTTCTTTCCTGCCTTTGGAACAAACTCCCACACTCTCTTCAATCCCACTCTTCCCTCCAGGTCTTCAAAACAGCTGTTCACCGCCATCTCTTATCTTCCCCCATCCAAAACCAAGATCTTTTCTACCCCCGCTCATCCACCCCAAACCCACCTCCCTCAATTCCCTGCTTTCCTTCCTGAAAGTCCCTGTAGTGTCCATTTTGTTTACCCAATGTACCCTACCCAATCCCTCTCCCTTCCACAGTCTCTGTTCCTCACTGTTTTTTCCTTCTCCCAAACACCTTGTCTCCTGCTCCCCTTGTTGTACGTTCTGTGTGTTAACTCTCCTACGAACCTCGACATTGTATTAAAAACTAAAAAAAAAAATAATAATAATAAATTAGTAACTAGCCGGGAGGCGACGATGGTTCGTGCCCATTATTGAAACATGCCACGATATGGTACAATTGAGTTAGTGGAAGCTTTTGAGGAAGCCCTACCATAAAAACCTATCTCTTCTGTCAAAATTGACCAAATGAAATCGGATTTTTTATATGTTGTACTTATGGACATTACGCACAGCTTCTAGGAAATGAAATTGCGAGAAAAAAAATCGAGAAAATGAATAACAAGTTCAAGTGGGCGTGGCTCTGCCCACAATGGGGCGTGGGACGCCCTCATACAAAAAGACACAACTAGACCATGATATCTAGCTTGTGTCCAAGTTTCATCAAGATTGCATCAAACGTCATGGAGCTATGCTCTGGAAATAGTCACAAATAGACAAACAGACAGACAGACAGACACACACACAGACACAACGAAAATAGTGGTCACTGCTGGCACCCACAAACCAATGATATTGCTCCTTATTGATTGTTGAAGCATTTTTTTTCGCTTTAATAAACAAATAATTAGCTAGCCCTGTGTATATTAAGAAAACAAACAAACAAAATCGACCAATAATAAAAAAATCTTGCAGTTATATAAAAAATTGCACATCATTTTGGACCACCCTGTGTATAATCTTGTGCCAAACTCTAACCTTTCTTTCTCTTTCTTTCTCTCTCCCTCTCTTTTTCTCTCCCTCTCTTTCTCTCTCTCTTTCTTCCTTTCTCTTTTCTTTCTCTCTTTCTATCTCTCTTCCTATCTCTCTTTGCATCTCTCTTCCTATCTCTCTTTGCATCTCTCTCTCCCTCTCTCTCTTCTCTCCTCTCTCTCTTCTCTTCTCTTCTCTTCTCTTTCTCTCTCTGTTTGAAGAATGCCTCCTGCCCAAAACGTCACTTCCACTGTGGTTAGCAAACCCCTCTCATCCTTCAGTTGAGAATATGCGACCTCTTCAATTTGATCACTTCTTCAAGTCATGTTATTTTTTTTATCCCAACACAGACCACCCCTAGTCTCTTTATAAAAACTACTTTTCCATTTATAATAATACATGATTGTGTATTTGCCTAGAGTGCAGATTTCACAATATGGTTCATTTGCTTTAATTTGGCAAACATTGCTTTCTTTAGGATTTCCAAGCAGAGAGTAAATAGGTCTGTTGGATAGACGACACCATTACTGTGTTCAATGTAGCAATTAAACCAATTAAAAACAATGCCATGTTTTGATTATATTCCCAGTACAGTATTGACTGAATTTATATCTGTTCACCACACAATCTGAACCGAAAGCAAAAAATACACAACACACTGCTTTGGTGTCTCTTCAATTCATTTCCATCCAGGTCCAGATAACCTGACATTGACTTTTAATTTACAAACTTCTTCCCTCTCTCCCCATCCCTCGCATCCCTCTCTCTATGCTTGCCCCCTTCCCACTAGTGCTTTGCTACATGTCTTTCCCCCGGGCAAAGTCTCTGTAAAATGAAGAAACTTCACTCCATGTTGCTTTACCATTGCAAAGAAAAGATCTGAAAGAAATGGAAACAACATTTACACTTTGGTGTTTCAGTAAACATAGGGTTTGCTTTCTTCTTGTATAGTGATAGCAAATTGGATACAAATCTTCTGAACCTGTGTTTTGGCTTTGTTTAGATTTTGCTTTTGTGGAATACACAAACCAGAGTTCTGAAATGGATGGCAATTTTTCTTTCTTAAAGATTTTGTTTTGTATCTTGTCCTGAAATTGTCAGTAAGTAGAGTACATTTCTCAATGGTATACTGCAATGCATCTGATGAAACAGGATCACAGTCGCCATGGGTCATCTACATATGCCATCGACAATGGTGTTATGGTTGAGGTCAGTGTTTGATTCAACAAAAGAAAGTGAATCGGGAAAGGTAGGAGAAAAAGAGAAGGGGGAGAGGAAGAGCGAAATATCAAATATTGTGGATTGCCCCCTCCGCTTTCCCCCATAGTAGATGAAATTATACGAACCCTTGATTGGAATGATTAAAATCCTGTGAACAATTAACGAACTGGAAATTAAATAATGTATTTATTAATTATAACCAGACTTTAAATTTGTGAGAGGCACAGGATGTAACAGAAGGGATGGTTATCTCACCCACGCATGGTTATTGTTAGAGTTGATTCTGTGACCCAAAAGTTTGAGTGACATAACCTCTTAAAGTGGTTGTTTAGGAAGTAGATGGGAGCGTTTGCCAGAGGGTCCTTTCATAGAGACAGGGTGAGTGTGTTGGATTTGTCGAGGTTGAAAGACATATTCAAACGCCAGTATTGGCATTTTAACAATGCTGATTGGACTGGTTTACGAAACTTTTTCTCTGACTTTTCCTGGAAAGACTACTACCTCTCCTCGAGTGATGCCTCTATCTCTGCTGAACGTATAGCTGAGGTTATTGTTGCAGGAATGGAGGCTTTTATCCCCTTCTCTTTCAAATATATCTTTCCTACCAATTCTTTGTTCAATAATTCCTGCTCTGCGGCCATTCGTGCAAGGGATGCCGTATATTGGACATGGAAAAACTCTTCTTCCTCCGACTCGCATTCAGCTTTCATATCGGCCAGA
>CM068961.1:103863832-103874695 GCA_035128595.1 Eptatretus atami | reverse complement strand
ATAAGATTGTTTCGCTTTCAAGACCCTGGACCATCTTCAATCATTGAAGCTGTTGATATGGTTAAACCAATTATTGAAACGATAATTAAAAACACATTAAGTGAAATGAAAACTTTTAAGTTTTTTTATATGGGAGTAAAATTGAATATGGTGAGAGAAGGTGATGAAACTACTCCCTATATGAGGACAAACCCTCAATTTATCTTCATCATTCAAGTTTGTAAGATTGAGTTTACGCATGAACTCCCAGAGACAAGAACAGACAGATGTGATAACATGGAGTAGGTAGTTATATTGTGCTATTACAAAACATAATCTTTTTAGATATACACATCTTAAAATCAGAATCTCTTCAACGCTTTTTTTCATTTATTGATATTACCAAAAGAGATAAAACTTAAGACAAAGCGGTTGTTAATTATCATAACAAATAAATAATGTTTTCTATGCGTCTGTTCTTCGCCTCATCTTAATCTTCCACAATGAATATGAAAGGGCTGATAACTTTAATAAATATGAGAATACATTAATGTTAAGAGATTTAAAGTTTCCAATGTTCTGAGAGCATATTCCTAAATTTGAAAAATGATATCTATTATTAATGTATTATGGATTAACGGCTTCCAAACAAAGTCAGATATTAAAAATTCAAACAATATAAAATATGAAAGCACACATTGACCTTCTCCACTTTACTTCAAAGGAAAATCACATGGATGTCTTTCATCAAAAATTTATCAAGATTAACCAAATCACCAACTATACAAGAGAAAATGTAAAACGTATCCTTGTAAGAGATGTCCTCAACTCCTTTATACAAAAGAACGATTAAATCAACCATTCGAAATATTGTAGTTATCATAAATCAACCCGTAATCAATTCACAAAAGCAGGTTCAAACATATCATTCAAAGATTTTAACAAACTATAAAACATCCGTTTGTGTATATTGCTTGATTTTGAAAGTATCCTTGAAAAGATAGATACTGTTTCTCCAAATCCAAATAATCATACACAAATAAATATCATAACATACTCCTTGTGGTTCTGCTTATATATCAATCATCTGTTGGTGATGATACAACAAGTTAGAACTTTATAGAGGAGAAGATGTCTCAGAGGAGTTTGTAGACGATTGGAAAAAGATGTATAAGACTAAGAGAAAATAATGGTTGAACCTATAAACCAATTCGGATTACAAAGGGAGAGAAAAAGGAAATTTAGAAAGACAGTATCTGTCATATTTGTGAGGAGGAGAAATTGAGGGAGAGGTCAAGGTTAGGGATCACTGTCATCTTACTGGTAAATATAGAGGTCAGTCCATTCCCATTGTAATCTTAATTACAAGCTCCAAACTTTATTCCTGTCTTCTTCACAACAACGCTCACTATGACAACGTCTATATATAAATGAACTTTCAACAACATCTGGAAATATTTCTGCTATTTCTAACACAATCAAAAATGCATCTCATTCACAAAAACTTCATACATCCCCATAACTCATATCAAATTTCTTGACACATACAGGTTTATGGCAAGTCCATTATCTAATTTAGCACAAATATTAAAAACTTACCAAATCTTAAACACATTTCTCAAATCAAGAAGGATTGATCTCTTATTACAAAGGGAATACAGTCAACCCCGCTTCATCACGGTTCACCTATCGCGCCCCCGTTCATCGCGGGTTTTCCTTGGAACGACTAATTTTTTCTGCGGATTCCCCCGGTACATCGCGGTAATAATGTATAAAATATAATTATTTAAGCAATAAATTATAACGCGTGGTGCTCGACCAGTCACAACAACGCACGAGACAAAGTTTCGCTTGTGAACTTCGAATATTTTCTACGTTTTTTTCTCCAAGCCCACGATGGCGCCCAAACGCCCTGCACCTTCGAAGGTTTTCGGCAAGGAACCGAAGCGCCAGAGGAAGGTCCTGGGACGCTCCAGGAGAAGGTTAAGGTAAAGGTGCTCGATATACTGCTTCGGGAAGGAAAAAGGTTTGCCGCCGTTGGACGAGCATTGCTCATACCCAGCACCTCAAAACCGACCAGACCAGACTAGTCGATCTCCGCACCTCAAACCCAATCACTGCCAAACGACCAGACAGACCAGTCGATCTCCGGCACCTCAAACCACTCACTGCAAACCGACCAGACCAGACCAGTCGATCTCCGCACCTCAAACCCACTCACTGCCAAACGACCAGACCAGACCAGTCGATCTCCGGCACCTCAAACCCACTCACTGCCAAACCGACCAGACCAGTCGTTCTCCGGCACCTCAAACTCAATCACTGCCAAACCGACCAGACAGTCGATCTCCCGGCACCTCAAACCCATCACTGCCAAACCAGACCAGACCAGTCGATCTTCCGCACCTCAAACCCAATCACTGCAAACCGACCAGACCAGACGAATCGATTTTTTGGGGAGCGTCATTCATCGCGGATTTTCACTTAGCGCGGGGAGGTTTGGAACGTAACCCCCGCGAGAACGGGGGATTACTGTATATCCGTATGACTATATGGATTCATTTGAGAAGTTTAAAGAAACACAACTTCCTTCAAGGGAAAGTTTCTATGGCAAGTGAATAAAACTTCCTATTTCCGATAGAGATTATACACAAGCTAAAATGTTTGGGAGAAGTTTAATATAAAGATCTTGGAGAATATCATGATTTGTATCTTAAAACTGATGTATTGTTATTGGCTGATGTGTTTTGAAACTTTTAGACAGTCTGTCATAATAAAAAATTCCTATGGATTAGACTCCGTTCACTATTAACAGCCTGGGTTGGCTTGGAGTGCTATGTTAAAAATGACAAACAAAATTTGGAATTAATCAGTGATATAGATATGCTTTTAATGATAGAGAAGGCTAAAAGAGGAGGAATAATCTCAAGTATGTTCCAAGAGATATACTAAAGCAAATAATAAATATCTTCTGCTTATAATAAGAATGAGGAAACTCTTACCTGATGTATTATGATGCTAACAATTTGTATGGGTGGCTATGTCTCAATCTTTACCTTATGGAAAACTTAAATGGGTTAAAGAAAAACATTATGAAAAAGTTTTACTTGACATTGTTTCTCCTCTCAAAAGAATTGATGAAGCTGAGGTTGGATATTATTTTGAGGTTGATTTAAAATATCCAGAAGAACTTCATAACAAACATAAAGACCTACCTATGCCTCTGATAAAGAAAGTCCAAGAAAAGATCGTTAAGTGATTACCAACAGTCATTTTAATATAAAAGGTAAATCTACAGAAAAACTACTTAATGCATTAAATGATAAAGAAGTTATGTTTTGCATCAAAGGAACTTGAGACAATATTTATCTGCTGGATGAGAGTGAGAAAAATTCATCGAATTTTGAAATTTAAACAAAGTCATTGGTTAAAGAAGTATATTGATTTTAATACAAACAAGTCGAAGACGACGATGGTTCACGAGCGGTATTTGACGATGTAGATTGTTTCAGAAGTCAAGGATGAGACAATGTGATAATGTTTGACCAAGTTACAAAAATGATCAACATGATGTGGTAACGAGTGACAGGTATTAGCTGCAAAATGTCGAAAACCCGGTTTCGTTCAACAACTTTCAAAATTTGACCTTTGCATAACCTTTAAAGGTCACAAAACAATGTGGACATTGAAATAAGGAAACAGGATTACGTGCTATAGCTTATTGGAGTTAGTTCGTCGAAGAGGTCGAGAAAACCGGTTCGATTCCCACAACTTTGAAAATTTGACCTTTGTGACCTTTAAAGAGTCAAAGGTCAAGGATTATGACCTTTGGTGCAAAACTTCCTCTGGAACATTCCAGGAACAATACAACATCATATAGGCTATATGGCATTTCGCACTTCATCGGATAATCCATACTTTGATGAAATCAGCGTAAAAACAAACTTGAAGGGGGCGCCACGGGCAAGGTGTTCGAGATAGAGCAAAATGGTTTCAGACTTTAGGTGGGGAATGACCTCAAGATTATGCATAAAAATATTGTCATCCAAGCTCTCAAAGTTTGGGCGGTCGTATGATTTTTATGTCAAAATTCGAAATTTCTAAGTTCGTGACCTTGTGACCTTGACCTTGGACGAAAATGAAAATCGAGCTCCGTGGGGCTATGCAGATGCCATTGGGCTAACCAAATACCGAAACCACTGCCAGATTCGACAAACCCCTCGGAGAAGATGGATTTTTATGTCGAAATCGCAATTTTCTAAGTTCCTGACCTTGTGACCTTGACCTTGGGACGAAAATGAAAAATCGAGCTCCGTGGGCTATGCAGGTGCCATTGGGCTAACCAAATACTGAAACCCTGCCAGATTCGACAACCCCCTAGGAGAAGATGCAAATTGAAATCTGCTACCCCCCTAAAAACACAATTCGCAATTTTCTAAGTTCGTGACCTTGTGGCGTTGACCTTGGGACGAAAATGAAAAATCGAGCTCTGTGGGGCTATGCAGGTGCCATTGGGCTACCAAATACCGAAACCCCTGCCAGATTCGACAAACCCCTCGGAGAAGAAAATTTTTTATGTCAAAGTTCCCAATTTTCTAAGTTCGTGACCTTGGACCTTGACCTTGGGACGAAATTGAAAAATCGAGCTCCGTGGGGCTATGCAGGTGCCATTGGGCTAACCAATACCGAAGCCCCTGTCAGATTCAACAAACCCCTAGGAGAAGATGCAAATTGAAATCGGCTACCCCTAAAAACACATGTTTTTTGGGCGTGGCTCCACCCATAATGGGCGCACCACACCCATTTTCAGGAAAACACAACAAGATCATGATATAAACCTCCCACCAAAATTTTGTCAGGATCGGATCAAAACCCACCGACCTATGCTCGGGACAGACAGACAAGCCGCTAGGCGGACATGGGTAGTCGCCTACCAATAGAACCTGACGCGATGGGCCCGTTCGATGGGGAATGACCTGAGGATTAAGCACAAAAAATTCATGATTCTAGCTTCAAGGGTTAATGCTGCAGATTGTTTTTCGTTAAAATACCCCACATTTAGAGGATTTTCGGCCGTTGCTAGGCTAGGTAGGTCCATAGCAACGGTTCTTTCTCACACATAACTAGGACATACCATGAACCTACCATACCAGTTTCATGTATACTGACTCAGTCTCTGAGATATAACGAACTTCATTTTTTTTATTGTTTTCGACTAGGGGTCATTCAAGTCTATCTTCCCGACAGTTTTCATAGGATTCGGCTGGAAATTTTTGACAATATGGCTGAATGTACTGCCCACAGTCGCTCGTGGCCCGATTTTTGATTTTCTAAAAAATAATTTTTTTTATTATTTTTCAAAATTTCAAAGTCCGTTACTAGGCAACGGTGGTCTCCATAGCAACGGTTCTCATTTGCACACAACTAGGTCATGGTATGAACCTACCCACCAAGTTTCATCGAAATCGCCATTGTATTAACGGAGCACTGGACGAACAGAGAGACAGACAGACAAACATATCGACGGAAAAACTATGATAAGGGTAGAACAAATGTCAAAATTTAAAAAAAAAAATTTTTTTTTCTTTTTCGACTGGATCAACTACCCAACAGACAGACAGACAGACAGACACAACAATAACGAATATAGTGGTCACTTATTTTTTCGTGAACCTAAAGGAGAAGAGAAGCAAAAACGATTTTGAGAAGGACTTTTATAAATTAATGAATAATGCTGTATTTGGAAAGACTATAGAAAATGTAGGAATTGACAAAAACATAAGACTTGCTACATCTTGGAAACAGGCTTCAAAGTTAATTAATAGACCAAGTTTTGAGCGAACGGAGGTGTTTTTCAGAGAACTTTTGTGCTATTCATTTGAAAAAAGAGAGTATTGAAATGGATAAACCTATTTTATAGGAACATCAATTCTTGACTTGTCTAAGTCGTTAATGTATGACTATTACTATAATAATTTTAAATCAAAGTATAAGGATAATGTGTCATTGTTATACAGATATTTATATTAGAAATTAAGACAAGTGATGTATATGAGGATATGATTGATAATATTGATATATATGATACAAGTAATTATGTCAGGTGATGTGTTGTTTTCATCAATAATAAAAAGGTTATTGGTAAGTTTAAAGATGAATTGGGTGGGAAGGTCATGAGTGAATTTATAGGATTGAGATCAGTCTTATGCTTTTACGTATATTGATAATAATACCATTGAAAGGTGTGATAAGAAGTTAAAGGAAATAAAGAAAAATGTAATCAAGGAAACAATAACTTTAAACATTATTACAACTTTTTACCTTAAAGAAGAAAGAGTACAGAAAATGAATACAATAAGAAGTTTTAAACATCAATTACAGTATATACAAAAGAGATAAATAAGAAAGCATTAAGAGCTTTTGATGATAAAGATATATTTTAGAGAATGGAATCAATAGTCTCCCTTATGGTTATAAGTATGTGTTAAGATGTTGGGTTGGGAATTTTAATGGGCTACGCGTCTTTTTACTGATTTATAAATGATACAACCAGGCAATAACCAAACCAAAGATTGGAGATGTAATCAGTCTTGGTATTTAAATGGGAAATATAAAGATTGTGAGAATATCAAATAAGTCTTATTGAAGAAATAAACGGGGTAAAAGTAGAATAAAACAACTAAGCGGATAAATTTAATTACAATAAGTTGGTGGATGTAAAGAAAAAAATTGATATCCTTGAATGGACTGAAAACTTTGATGGTTATCAATTGAACAATGGAAAAACAATTTACCACAATCTCAAAATGATATGCGGCTCAAGAGGTGGTCAAACAAGAGCATTAAGAGAAGTTTATCATTTCATTTCTGCTAACAAAGACATTTAAACCAAGAACTAAGTTCCAAAATAATCTTTGTGAATATACTCGATGGTGATGAATGCAATAGGAAAATGAAGTTATTACCTAAGATAGAACATGAACAAATATTCATTGGATCACTCTTTGAATGGAATGAAAATATGAAAGAAAATAAATGTTTTAATCAGATAATTCTCAATTTTACATTTGCTCAATGGGCAGAGATCAGTCTCCTATTTTGGGCTTTTGGGGTTTGAGTCGGTCTCAATTTTACATTTGTTTGTATGGGAGGGGGAGGAAATCGGTCTCCTATTTTGAGCTTTTGGAGGTTGATTCAGAGAGTTTTTCCCTTTTCCCCCATTCATTTGAATGGTTGCCTAAGAAACCCCATTTATCCTCTACTAACACAGGATACAAGCAATCTGGTACTCATTTTGCCAACCTCAGAAGGATGACAGGCTGAGTCAACCCCACTCGGTATTAATTCAACACCCAAGTGGATTTGAACTCAGGATCTTCAGATCCCAAGCCCACCACCTAACTATGAAGCAACACCAGGCATAATGGCTTCCTTGTGTGTCCAAATTTTATATAATTGTATCATTCTCTAGCCGGACGGACATACCTCAGGACTCTCTGGGTGACAGTATAGTGGGCAGTTCCAATGAAAAGTATTCACTATACTTAATATATGCAGGGTGATCTATAATTAAGTCCCTATTTTAAATATAGTACTCTAATATTGTTGTGGTGTGGGGGGGGGGGGGGGAGGGAGACATTAAAATGTACTCCGTACGACCGGGCGACCGATCATTTGTCCTGTACTTTAAAAAAAAAAATAATATATATATATATATATAAACCTCTTGAACATTTAGCTTTCATATTGCAGATATCTATTCCTCATGACTTATCTGACCTGATTAGATCATGGCTGTGATTGACTGAATTTGGTTGCAATGACAAACCATCTCGGAATTTGGCTTGTGGTGCGATATTTGGGAGGCTCTCCTTGCCTTTTGTTAAATAGGGTGGTGTGTGTGTGTGTGTGTGTGTGTGTGTGTGTGTGTGTGTGGGCCGTCCAAGCCATAACTTTTTTTTTACCATTTGAGCTTTTGTTATCAAATTTTCAAAAAAGCTTTATGATGAGAATATGGAGAAGCCAAATTAATAATTTGGTTAAAAGTTCAAAGGTCAATGTCACAAATCGTCATTTTCGTGCAATTGACCTGAAATTTAAAGAATTTGCATATTGCATCACAGAATTGGTTCACGCAAAGGGCGTGTGCTCCCTGTGTTCGAGGGCATAGTTAATTGTCATACACGACCCAGGAACTCGTTTCTACAATAATAGTTGAATATTAGTACAAATCACTGAGTAAAGCTTACTTTATGCAGATGAAATGAATAAATTTAAGGTGTCTATTACTTCTGTCCTGTCTCTATACAGTATGTAAAAGTCAGAATCCTTGAGAAAGGTATATACTCATTCCCTATAGAAATTATATAATCAGGCTGTGAAACCAATGATGGGATGCAAAACTTTTAATTTAATTTTCATATGACTATCTGCTCACTAGTCATGTGCCTCACAAATTGTGAATGCAAGGTTCTACGTAATTTTGGATTTCAGAGAGGGGAGGAGGAGCGCACAAAATAATTATGCTTTTTATTGTGAGCATACGCATGTATGCTTGGTTGGGCTTAATGGTTTGGTCGGTGGGCTTTGGACCCAGGATCCTGAGTTCAAATCCCACTCAGCTGTTGAATTAATACAGATGGGGTTGACTTAGCCTATCATCCTTCTCAGTTTCAGCAAAATGAGTGCTCGCTTGCTGGTATCCTGTGTCGGAGTGGCGACTCATCCAGGATTGTGCCAAAAGTGAAGGAGACTGCTTACGCAGCACCAACGCTCTGCACAGAGTATGGACCCAATGGATGGAATCAAAAGCGAGACACCGATTGTTTTTTTGTTGTTGTTTCAATCAATAGGTAAAAGGTCAAGGTTGCATAAAATATCAATATGTCAGTCATATGAAATATGATCCAATTCATCAAGTGTAACCTTTTGTTCTGTCAAGGTCAAAGGTCACATTTTTGAGGTCAGCATCGGCCCAAATGTCAACATAGGCCAAAGGTCAACAACTTAGGTGAGATTTCTAAAATCCTCAGTTTTCATCCAAATGACTTGAAATTTGAAGAGGATTTATATTTCAGGTCACTGAATTTAACCAGCCAATTATTTTTGAGGTCAACATCGGCTGAATTTCTAAAATTGTCATTTTTAGCTCGCCTGTTCGAAGAACAGAGAGCTATAGCGATACCCCGGCGTGAGCGTCAGCGTGAGCGTGAAAATGTTAGTTTTTGGTGCAAGTTATTTCCTTTCTAATGTTTTTATCTACCACACTATTTTTTACTGATTAGAATATACAAATACATATATTGCTTTAAAATTATTTTGGATCAGACTTCACTGCAATGCTTTATAAAAAATATTATTAGACTAGTTCATCCGATCGACTTGAAATTTTGAATTGGAGTTGTATATTTAGTCATTGAATTCAACCACCAATTATTGAGGTCAAATTTGTTTTATGGATTTTGCAAGTATCGTGCTCTGCACGACGTCTTTTTCTTGTTTGTTTTGTTGTCTGTTTGTTTGTGTGCAGGATATCTCAAAAAGTTGTGGTCGGATCCTGATGAAATTTCGTCGGCAGGTTGGGTGTTTGACAAGGACAAAGTGATTAGATTTTGGTCAAGATCCTCATACGGATATGGATAGCAGAATTTTTAAAGTGATTCTTCAACATTGAGAGATAGGACCAAAACTATTTATAGAGCACAATATCTCAAAACGTTGTGGATGGATTCAGACAAAACTAGGTGGATGTATTGGGTATGGGACAAGGACAAATTGATTCGATTTTGTTGAAGATCCGAATCCAGATCTGGATACGAATCTTTTTAATTTTCTAAGTGATTCTTCACCATTGAGAGATGGGGCCAAAAACGATATATAGCATGATATATCAAAAATGTATTTTGGCCCGATATGTTCGACTGGGTCAGGCATTGTGTAGCGGCATGGAGGTTTGTGCTCTACCATGTGCCCTTCTCGTGTTTAGCTGTTTTCACCATGTTTAACACACAGAAGAAGAAGTCGAATACAAAGTGGATGGGCTTTGAATGTCAGATGCTTTCTAGTTTGGATAAGTTATACATGTAATCTCCGGAAATGACAGCTGCTGGTTAAAGATTACTCCAGCATCATGAAATACGATCACAGGTACTTCCTCAAAATAATATCATTGTTGCTAACAAAGTTATGAACCATTAAAACTTATTCCTGTTACAAGATGAAGGGCACACTCGAGAAAAGGCACAAAATGGAGCAGGAACATTTTCAGACAGAAATGTTGGGGGTTGTACAGATGGTGATGGACAAAACCAGCAAACAATGTGCCTGGTTTTTGCGATAACATGCTTGAGATATCAACCATGGAAACACTCCGATTTGTCATTATTATATACTGGGGAATCAATTCCTCCATATTTTTAATTTTCCCTCATGAGTTGGCAATGCCATGATTCTCTGCCAGGTGCTTTCATGTCCTGTCTTAATCTCATACTGATGATAGCAGAAGCCTGCAGTTTGGATTTTAAGTGAAAAAGCTCCTGATGACTTCTGTTGCATGAAATAATGTGACTGAGAGTAAAGGAAAGAAATGGGAACCAACACAAGTTAGCATGAAAACTATATATTATATATATATATATATATATATATATATATTATATATTAATATATGTTGGCGCAGTGTTGCGCCATGGTATATAAGCCTGGTGTTGGCGCAGTGGTTAGGGCAGTGGCTTGGACTCAAAAGGTCCTGAGTTCAAGCCCGTTGGGACACTGAATTAATATATGTATATGTTATATTATATATATATTATATATATTATTGAGAAATTATACCATTATTTTATACCTAGTCGGGACACAGTGGGGCTTGACTCCAGCCTGCAT
>CM068961.1:103814883-103844594 GCA_035128595.1 Eptatretus atami | reverse complement strand
CCATCAAACTCTCTCACCCACATAAACCCTCAAAACTGGTTCAAGCCAGCTTGCCCACATCCTGCCGGTTTTGCAAGTCAGATGGCTAATAAATCCTCTATAGCTCTCTGACCTCTATATCTCTCACTTCATTGTCTCGGATGCTTGATGGGCCCATATTGTAAAGTGATAAATTGATTGCTTAGGAATCCGAGGGCAGTCATGTACACGTAGGGGATAGAGGGGAATGTCCTTGCTTGTAGGCCGGCTGGTGATCCTTGTAAATATCACATGATCATCCTTGTAAATACGTGTGAATTTTAATACGTGGTTAAAACACAGCTTGTCTCGACTCATCCTGTCTGTCCCGACGGCTGTCACATGACTTTGTCATGTGACTGCCGGCACCAATACCTCACCAGTACCTCACAGTAACCTCACTGCTAATGGTAACATGGCTTTGGACCTAGCAGCCGGCTTGAGGTTAACAGTACGAAAAGTGATTGTGATCTATAAAGAGTGACCGTCCCTCTGGAGTTACCCACAGGTAATGACTGTAACAATATCCTGTCGGACCCCGCTATGCGCGGGGATTAGTTCCTGGAAAATGACGTGAATCGCAAATCCACGAATAGTGGGGCATTGTTTCAATGTAAAAACGGGGGATATGTTCCTGGCAGTTCATGATTCATGAGGAAAAATAAAAAAAAATCCCATGAAAAAAACCTGAAAATGCAAAAAACTGCAAAAATGTCTGAATTAAAAAAAAAAAACCTGTGAATACGTGAAGCACAGGGCTGTAAATGTCGAAGTAGGTCACATTCTATAAACCACGAATAAGGGGATCCGCGAATAGGGGGGTCTGATCATATACTGTGTACATGTATATTATTTTTTTTCTTCTAAAAGAACCAAAAAAAGTAACTCGATCAACCTTGATAATACAGTAATAAACTGGCTCAGCAAGAGCAGATCCGGTCTCAGGTGACATTTCACCAGCTTCCTTAGGCCAATATAATAGCTGTATTTGGACTGAGAAAGCCCGCTCGGTAGCAGATATATTATATTGTTGCGAATTCGCGCCCGCCGGCGTGCGAACGGCCACGTAGCTCGAATCGCGGCACGTCGCCACCGGACGGACATTCAGTCGTGACCCTCTCGGAACAATGCCGGGAGCTAGTCACGGGTGGGGTTTAACCCCACCAGACGTGCCAATTGCCCACCCGCGCAAGATAGGGTTGCTCGCCAAATTCGATCTACTAAGTACCTGCGCGAATGGTCGACCGGGCATCGCACCACGCCACAGGCCGACTCCGCAACGAACCGCTTAAGCGGTCCGTTCCGTGCTACAGTGATAACCGAGCGGTGTTATCGTCGGCCTCGACGGTTCCGATTAATTACGGGCGTATAAAGCCCACTAGAACCCTTACGTGAAACAGGATGGAGAGTCAAACAGAGAAAAGACGAAGCAAAACGGGAAAACAGTTCACACAATGCACATTTATTTCACGGACACGGAAAGCACGTATATACAGCCATACAGTCAAAATGCACATAAAGCAACCAAAACATAAAAGCAACAACGACGCAGAGTTAATGCCGACTACGCGCACACACGGCAACACTTATACATCTACTTACGACGGGCCAACACACATTTACACAAAAGCAAAGGAAAGAAGCCACCCTCATAGACAAGGAGGCAGACAGGCCTGTGGCCAAATGTGCGCGGGACTAGAGGAGCGGCCAGGTCCGCGAGACGGGGGGGGGGGGGGTCCTACCCGCGTCCTCGTGACGCGTTGGCGGGCGAGCCGCAAATGTGGCCGTGCGGTTGTGCCCCGACTCCGTGCTCCTTGGCGGTTTCGTTGGCACCACGTGTGGGGTCGGGTGGGGACGGGCCCCTTTTGCACTATCTCAGCGCGGGGGAAAGGGAGATTGTTGATGCCCTGGGGGAGGGAGTGGCTGGCTGGTTTGGGTCTCGCGGCGAGACAAGCGATCCCACACCGCGACTCGTCGCCGACCGCCGTCCTTCCTGCCTCGGACCCAAGCTCCCTTGCCTGCAGTTCCACGCTCTCCCTCGCCCGATCTCCCGATGACACTCTCTCGGCGACTCCAGAACCCAACTGACTCTCGATGACACTCTCCTCACCCGACTGCAGAACCAACTGACTTCATTCGCCTTGCACTCGCCTTCTATAGGCGGGCAGGAGCAGCTAATATGCAAATATTCGAATCAATGACCTCGGGGCGGAGCCACCATTGGTCGGAGGAAACGGGGACGTGAATCTCCCCTGATCCTAGAATTTGCATATATCGACTTCACACACACGCGCCTGGAGGCGGGGCCAAGCCGCCCCGCGCTCGCTAATTGGACGGAGGAGAAGTGGGCGTGAAGCGTTTTTGATCCGAGTTTTCCTCTCGGAAAGGCCGCCATTTGCGCTGCGGCTCGGTGCGTTCGGCACCAATCGCTGAACGGGCCCGAGACAGCCCGACGTTCAGTGTTCACAGGTGGTGCGGGAATGGCCGTAGAAGGAGAGAGGTGAAGGTGGTGGAGGGTTTTCGGTGGTGAGGGTTGATGGGTATGGTGCCGTTTGGGAGTGGCGGTGATGCGATGATGTGGGAGCGTAGATGGTGGCGGTGGCGTGGTTGTTTCGTGATGGCGGTTGAGACGTGGTTGGTTCAAAATAAAGATAGAACAGAAAAAATGGCTAACTCAAAGCATCGCAGCCCGGATGAATCACATAAATTCCCTCTATACAACGGGTTTGGGCTAACTACACATGTACTTAGAGATATCTCACCTACGGGCCATTTATGGTGTAATGCGAATTTCCACAGCCGTAACAATATACTCGTAACAGCAAACACCATCCGTCGCTTTGCTGACGAAAATACTAATGGAGGTGGGGGGGGGGGAGAGAGCGGGAAAAGAGAGAGAGAGGGGGAAGTGAGGAGGTGGATGGGGAAAGTGAAAGAAGGGAGGGGAGTGAGGAGGGGTGTGGGAGTGAGGAGGGAGGGAGTGAGGAGGTAGGGGAAAGGAATGCAGCATGAGGTGAGAAGGGGGAAGGCAGACGTGCGGTGGAGCGTTAATTACGATTCATACTGTCTCGTCAAATGATTCCTGCATAGAATAACAGTGAAGATGGAAACAAAATAATGTCTGAAATCCATTTTCTACTGGTCATACTATAAATAACACCAAGAGACAACACCACCCAGCTATGTCCGGAGATAAACAGTCTGCAAAAAACACAGCTCGGAGACAAACACTGTTTGGATGCATTCGGAGCCAAGCCGTCCAGAGACAAACACCGCCCGGACACGTCCGGAGACAAATTCCGTCCAGACATAAACACCGCTCAGACACTTCTGGAGATATATACTGCCCAGACATGTCCGGAGACAAACAAGCATGGCCCGGAGATAAAGAATGCCTGGACACAAACTCCGTCCAGAGACAAACACCACCTGGACATGTCCGGAGACAAACACCACCTGGAAATACACTGTCCGGACCCAAACACCATCCGGACATGTCTGGAGACGAACACTGTCTGGAATAATCACCGCCTGGACATGTTCGGAGACAGAGAGAGACAGAGAGGGTGAGCGATGTGTGGGAGGGTGCTGCACTGTATTAGGAGGGGGCTGAGCAAGAAGGGGGGGGGGGGGGGAGGTAAAGAGCGAGAGAGCGAGAGAGAGATGGGAGTTAGCAGAGAGAAAATGTTATGCTTCATATGAACAACTAACACGCACGCACAGTATTAGTGCCTGACTGATATCAGCAATTTTTCGGGAATCAGCAGGTTGGAGTCAGTGTGATTACCCACGACAGTACGTACTGTATACAACCCAGAAACCTTGAGCAGCTCTCACCCTTGTTTTGGGGGAATTTCAATGAACAAATAGAGCCTGGTGTTGGCTTTGTGGTTAGGGTGGTGGCTTGGGATCCTGAGTTCAAGCCCCGTTGGCTGTTGAATTAATACACCAGGGGGTTGACTCAGCCTGTCATCCTTCCGAGGTTGGCGAAATGAGTACCAATGTGTACTGGTAGAGGGGCACTGCATCAGCGACACAGTCGCACTTCCAAGAAATGATAGCTACCCCGGCAGCTAAGCTGCCATACGCAAGAAGAAGAAGAATGAACAAATTTTAAAAACAACGTTGCATTTATATATACATTTCAAGGAGATGTGCACAAACATTAATCTTTATAAACAGATGCATTTGCCGGGTGCAAAAAAAAAATTTTGCTCTGTAATTTAGAAAACTTGTTAATTCGGCGAACGGCTTAGAAATCGAGTTATCAAACATATTTTGCTTTAAAACTCACGAAGAGAAAAAACCGAACATTTCTAAAGCACACTGAGCCATATAAAGTAAACAACTGCTTTAGAAACAGTCATGAGGACAAAGGAAAATGTGTTCGCTCGTACACTGCTGAGGTTAAAAGTTAAAAATCATCATAAGATACAGGATGAAACTTTGGCACCACGGTACCCGTAACCAGGCATGCAGGCTTGCCCACACACCCACGGAGAGTGCCTTTACAGATACAAATCTACCCATATGTACCATGTCCGTGTGTGCTGTATATGTATCTCTACCTTGCATACCAACTGCCGACTGTACATCCCAATCGGGACACAAACTGTACCGCTATCAACTGTAAGGCGCTTGGCTAGTGGCTTAAGCACTCAAGCAAGCACTCCGATTAAATGGTTGATAAGGAACGGCTGGCTTGGCAAGCGACAGCAAGCTGATTGGTAATGGCACATACCCGCAAAAAAAACAAAACATCGCCAATTTCTTCACATTTTCAGATTTCGAGCAATTTAGTCCACATGATCCAATCCTCAAAACTCAAATAATATTCGTATGATATACTTGAATTAGTCCGTGAGAACAGATCGTGGAAAATCGCATCATTTCATGCATGATATCGCTCCAAGCTCCTAACTTGAAAATTATAGTACATGTACTTACAAAAGCGATGTACGCAGCGATTCGTAGGTATAAATATCAGGCATTCGATGATATCACCGAGGAAAGTGAAAGAAAAAAAAATCATTTTGACCGCTTTATCATCAATAAACTGTTGCGGCCTGTTCCAACGCAAGGCGTTGTTGAGCAGGCCTAACAAAATGGCAAATGAATACCGCAGCGGGTAACCCAGGATGCGCCTTAAGACCCCATCGAGAGTGAGGTGTCTGAGGATGCGCCTGATTATATATATATATATACAGTATATACATATATATAATTTAATAAGGCCGTTAATTATCTTGAAAGGGGTGTTTTGATTAACCCAAACACCCAATTTTTAATCCTGCACTTCCTTGAAGTTTCCTTAGTCGGTAGTCGGCATGCAAAGTTTAAGGCTGCTAGTTTCATGGTTTTGGAGTTATGGAGGAAACACACACACACACACACACACACACACACACACACACACACACACACACACACACCATTATTACTTGCTCTCGATATTTTACTAACTAACTTACTCTACTCTGTACTAACTTCAGGCCGTTGTGGTGAGGAGGAGGGGAACATCTTAACATGCATTTGCATATTGTCTCCCCTTGGCGGTTCACAGTCGTCGTTGCTTGAGCCGGCCCGTCTGACTATGGAGCCAATTTAAAGAGGGACGAAGAATGGAGCATGGGGGGGGGGGGGAGAGGATAGAGATAGAGATAGAGATAGAGATAGAGGGTAGTTGGAGTCATAGAGATACGAGGAAGTGGATAGTTGAGCATACGAGATTCGGGAAGGGTTGAGCAGTGAAGGATTCGCAGCAGCCAGCAGTACAATGGAGATAAAGAAGAGGGTCGAGAGGAGAAGCTTACAATGAGGGGGTGATTAACGTTGATTATATTATTCCTTGTCATCTGGTTTTATTCTTGTATGTTTATAATCAAGGTGGTGTTATTCATTCGCTTCTGTGGTGCAATTAGGCTCGAAAAGTGAAAGCATTTGAGAGGTTAAGAGAAGGGGGTTCCGCTTGACCCGGTTTGGTAGTCATAGCTCGCTTTATTAGGAGCTTCGCCCACGGGGTGTTACAAATTGCTACCTGCAGGTGCTGACAACAATCTTCGGATCAATTCAGCTTGAAAAATTCAACCACTTAACCACAGGAACTATGTACGGATTATATTGTGACCGAAATCAAAAGGTGTTGTCAACATCATGCTATCTGTACAGGTAAACCAAACGACTCAGACTCATATGATATAGACATAAAACCAAGATGGTATAGAAATATAAAAATTCTCACTGGGAGAGAATTCTCAAGAGGGTTGATTGCTGATGACATAGAATATTATAATATGCCCTTTTGGGCTGGGATGATGACCTGGAGGTACGCACACTCGACTTTCAGCTATCTAGCCTGAGTTCGAATACCGACTCAGTTGTAAACTGTCATCCTGGTGTTTCACAGGTTGGCTGATTCACCAATGTGTGTTCCGTCCCTCGGATGGATGTTGAACTGGGCGTCCTGTCTACCAGCATTCGTTGGTGGACGATAAAGATCCCACGGTGTCCTACACAAAGAGTCGGTGAGCTATCACCGGCACCCTGAACAAATTATGAATTCCTGTTGGGAATGCAATGGCAAACCACACAGTATCACCCTTGCCAAGAAACTGCAGCACTGAACCTGCCTTCGTGAATAACACCAGAATATGAATGCCTTTAATTAGTTATCTTCATGTCCAGTACTGTAGTCAGAGAGGTATGAAAGAGAGAAAAAAAAATTACATTTAAAACATCTCAGTGATTGCACTCAGGTCTGTGACAGTTCTTTATTGCTGACAGTTATTGAATCTTCCATTGTTAAGCCTGAGCTCAGAAACATATTTTCCTTCTTCAAATCCCAGCCAGAGTAGTGTTCTACTGATTGCTCAAAGTGATGGCGACATGTTAATCAGAGATGAGAGACAAGAGTTGAAGCAAAAAGTTCGTACATAAATAATGTATAGAATAACTTGTAAGATCCACACCTTTGAAAGCTCGGTTTGTCTAATATCATTGTTACTCTGTTTTTCATCCAGAAACCATCCAGGATCCTAATATTTATTTGCAATTGGTCACTTCACTGGCTTTGACACAATACAATTTTTTTTATTATGGACCCAAAGCATCAAAAAGCTACATATATCGAACAAACTGTTTCAAATGGAGCAGCTCGCCGACATTAGAGCGTTTAAATTGCATTAGATGTGGCAATAATGAAAATTGTATTTTTTGCCGTATCCATCCCAATCCCGTTTCGAATCCCTTGCGGACACAGACAACTTGCGAGTTCCCTATAACTTAATCTGTTGAGCCACAATGATAAATTTTAGTTCTTATGGTGCACGTTCAAACTGTTTGATTGTTTAATCATATATAGGGAATGTCTTACAAGGACACTGACAGCTTTGTACAATTTCAATCAATCCCATTTGGAATGTTTTTCCATTTTGGTCTATTTTGAACTTGTCACATCATCAATTCATACACCTTCAATTGACCACACTGGCCAAGATTCCGAAAGACTGTTTAAACACCATTGTCATTGATGGAAATAAAACATTTGGCTCTGTCACAACAAATATTGAATACCAGCAAATCCACCCAACACTTCGCTGACAGATATACGAAAGGGGGTGGGGGGGGGGGAGGGGTGAGCAAAAGAGGGGAAGAGAGAAAGAGCGAACGGGAAATAGAGGGGAGAGTGAAGATGTGGAGGGAAACGAGAGAAGGAGGAGATATGACGGTGGAATATTAATTATGATTCTACCGTCTCATCAAAGTGATTCTGCATAGATAGCAGGTGAAGATGGAAACAAATAATCTCAAATCCTTTTTTACCGGATATACTATAAATACGGTCTGGAGACAAACACCACCTGGACATGTCTGGAGACAAAACCCGCCAGACGCATCTGGCGCCAAGCCGTCTGGACACAAACACTGCTCGGACACATCTGAAGACAAACTCCCATCTGGACACATCCAGAGACAAACTCCCGTCCGGAGACAAATACTGCCCGGACACATCCAGAAACAAACATCGCCTGGACACGTCAAGAGACAAGCTCTCGTCCAGACATAAATACCACCTGGATACGTTCGGAGACAAAAACCATCCGGACATAACCACCGTCCGGATATGTCCAGAGAGAGAGGGGAGGGGGGAGTGAGAGAGGTGTGGGAAGAGGATTCTGCACTGTATTGGGAGGTGGTAGAGCAAGGATGGGACAAACGAGAGCGATTCGAGACCGAGAGAGGAGTGAGATGCAGAGTAGGAGAGACTGACGAGAATGTAGGAGAGAATTGAGACGAGAGAAGAGAGTAACGCGAGAGAGACGGCACGAATAGGCAATTATGGGCGTAAGCCTGACCGCAACGAACCGCAGATAGCATGAGATAAGTTGTACAGCATTCCATAAACCGCCGCACGCGCAATGCCGGCGCACGCCTGCGCCAGCACGCACTCGAAACGCACACACACACACCAATCTATGATTCCGGAATCGGCAGCGTTTGATGTGTCAGTATTGAGTTTACGATCGAGCAGAGAGATGGAGATGAGAGAGATCGGAGAGAGAGAGAGAGAGAGTAGAGCAGAACGAGAGAAGATGAGAGAGAGAGAAGGCGCAGATGCTTCGCGACCGCCTTTATGAAGACGACCGGGCAACAAGGGTGGTGGCGTTGACAACCCGACAGTACGCTGTCCAGTCATCCGAATCCGCTGCTTCCCTCATTGGATCCTGGCCCTGCCATTGCCAGGCTTCCTGCGTCCGGAAAGCCGGTCTCTCCATTCGGCACATCCGAGCGACACGGCTCAGAACCTTTCACCGAACTGCCGGGCCGTGTTCTGGTGACTGGACGACGGTCGTGTCGGTCCCGCATGCACATTCGGGACATACCCGGCAAGACGCGGCCAGCACTGACAACGTGCCTGGCTCGTCCCCGCACCAAGCAGTCCGAGCGGCCCGGGCCGCGCAGTACGCCCCTGCTTGGTGGTGAATTGCATTGATTCAGAGGTGCGTGGAGCTGTGGGACGACCTTTCCCGTGTGCGGGAGATGTTGGTGGTCGAGTCAGCGAGCTCCTGGCGAGCGAAGGTGGAGCAAGGTGAGATGCTGTTGTAAATCGGTGCGCAGATTCGAATGAAAGGGCACGCTACGCGCGTCCTGTACAGTGTTGGTGGAGAGTCTCTCATAGGGTGGCTGCCTGGGTGTGGTGCCTGCTTCGATTTGTATCATGGATAAATGGAAAGGGTTGGAATTAAAATCAGGATTTAATGGAAGATACAGATATAATTAGACCTAGCTATACGACCCACGCAACGCACCTCATCCCGTTAACGCATTAGACATGAGGGGAACGTCTGACTGCACGAAGACTAACGAGCTAACTGTTTGGGGATCACTATATGTTGGGTGCCATTGCCTTAGAGGCATGTTGTTTTGCAGAACCGCATCTATATGTATATATATATACATATATACACTGTACATACATATATACATACATATATATACAAACCGGTAGGCGGACATGGGTAGTCGCCTACCCAATAGAACCTGACGCGATGGGCCCGTTCGATGGAATATCTGAGGATAAGCCACAAAAATTCATGATTCTAGCTTCAAGGTTAATGCTGCAGATTGTATTTTCGAAATCCCCACATTTAGAGGTTTTTCGGCCGTTGCTAGGCAACGGAGGGTCCATAGCAACGGTTCTTTCTCACACATAACTAGGACATACCATGAACTACCATACCAGTTTCATGTATATCTGACTCATAGTCTCTGAGATATAACGAACTTCGTTTTTTTATGTTTTCGACCAGGGTTCATTCAAAGTCTATCTTCTCCGACAGTTTTCATAGGATCTGGCTGGAAATTTTTGACAATATGGCTGAATGTACTGCCCACAGTCGCTCGTGGCCCGATTTTTGATTTTCGACAAAATAAATTTTTTATGATTTTTCAAAATTTCAAAGTCCGTTGCTAGGCAACGGTGGTGTCCATAGCAACGGTTCTCATTTGCACACAACTCGGTCATGGTATGACCTCCAACCAAGTTTCATCGAAATCGCCATTGTATTAACGGAGCACTGGATCGAACAGAGGGACAGACAACAAGCCGTAGGCGGACAATGGGTAGTCGCCTACCCAATAGAACCTGACGCGATGGGCCGTTCGATGGGGAATGACCTGAGGATTAAGCACAAGAAAATTCATGATTCTAGCTTCAAGGGTTAATGCTGCAGATTGTATTTTCGTTAAAATACCCCCACATTTAGAGGTTTTCGGCCATTGCTAGGCAACGCTAGGCTAGGTAAATCCATAGCAACGGTTCTTTCTCACACATAACTAGGACATACCATGAACCTACCATACCATTTCATTATATCTGACTCATAGTCTCTGAGATATAACGAACTTCGTTTTTTTTATTGTTTTCGACCAGGGTTCATTCAAAATCTATCTTCTCCGACAGTTTTCATAGGATCCGGCTGGAAATTTATGTCAATATGGCTGAATGTACTGCCCACAGTCACTCGTGGCCCGATTTTTGATTTTCGACAAAATAATTTTTTTATGATTTTTCAAAAATTTCAAAGTCCCGTTGCTAGGCAACGGTGGTGTCCATAGCAACGGTTCTCATTTGCACACAACTAGGTCATGGTATGAACCTACCAACCAAGTTTCATCGAAATCGCCATTGTATTAACGGAGCACTGGACCCAACAGACAGACAGACAAACATATCAACGGAAAACTGATAATAAGGGTAGAACAAATTTCAAAATTAAAAAAAAAAAAATTAATTTTTTTTTCGACGGATCGACTACCCAACAGACAGACAGACAGACATACATATCGACGGAAAAACTGATAAGGGTAGAACAAATTTAAAAAAAAAAAATTTTTCGACTGGATCGACTACCCGACAGACAGAAAAACTGATAATAAGGGTAAACAAATTTTCAAAATAAAAAAATTTTTTTTTTTTTTTCGACTGGATCGACTACCCAAAAAATAATGATTTTAAAGATGGTTTTATAAAAAATCAACAGTTTGGCACTATTGAAGCAGTCATATATATGACCCTTATGTGCACCATCCTATTTAACATGTCGAACAGTACTGTTAAACGTAAGGGTTTATAAAATAAAAAGGTGATTTGTTTTCTCCATTGTTTTGCTTAATTGTAGCGTGCTAACCCATCACTGCTACTCAGCTTTCTCCAAATTAATTCCAAAATTTACCACTGTTGATGCAGTGGGCATTATGCCACCCTTTCTAACATGCACGTTAGTTATTCGTGCCTGTTTTTTGTGTCCTTTATAACGTCCTTAAAAAAAGTAAGTTACCATTTGGAATTATTTTCAATTTTGTTTGACTGCCAGGCAAGCAGTTAGAGTAAAAAAATTCTCATTCCTCTCTGCACATGTGCGATCAGAATGAATGCAGAACTAAAGTACTGTACTGCTAAACGGAAGGTTTGTTTTCTGATTCATGTTCAAAATATAACATTCAATTTAAATAAGTTGTTCCTCGATCATAAATTGATGTTTACAGACAGACATACAGAAATGAACCAATTGCTTGCGGGGTAACAACAGAAAAGCACTGGTGGTCTTGCGGACTTTTATGGTGTTATACTGTTTTCACTACTGAAGGTGGAATGACAAAAACACTGGGCTTTGATAAATAATAGTTGCACCTTCACGGAATCCGAGCCAGGTGTACTACGATCAGTAACTGTGCAGAACAATATAATTTATGCTTTGGGACAATGAGAAAGTCGATCAGGCTCTTGTATACTCGCGATGTGCACGGCCATTGCTGAGTTTCTTCGTCTTAAGTTCAAAGCAACCAAATAAGGATTCTGCCCAAGTGAGGGCGCTGCGTGCTGCAGCTACTAGTACTGTCCTTAAAAGCGTAGGATGGGTCGGTAGTGCTATCTGCTTTGTCAGCTTCTGGGACATTATACATACATATTCTATAGTTCATATCACACGCCACTCCCTCGCCCTCCGATCACTGCACATTTCCTCTGAATTGTCGATAGGGGACAGATACATTTGTGAATCACTGTTTTCTGCATGCTGGATCAGCAGCTGTACTTTCTTACAAACTAATTTACGACTACAATCAGAATTTAAGGAGCAAGCAATACGAGCGATGCTATCAGCTCAGCTCTAAATGCGAGTATAATAAGTAATTTGAAAAGTAATGGCGAGATAAACACGTCCAGGATGCTTTGAAAAAAAATGCAAACAAAGCGCATGTAAGGACAGGAATACAAA
The DNA here is from genome assembly GCA_035128595.1 of Eptatretus atami. Taxonomy (NCBI): domain Eukaryota; kingdom Metazoa; phylum Chordata; class Myxini; order Myxiniformes; family Myxinidae; genus Eptatretus; species Eptatretus atami. The sequence continues at coordinate 103,832,298 of CM068961.1, read as the reverse complement.
TAGATACTTTTAGTTTAACCAAAAGGAGACTATGGTGGTGAGTTAGAGGGAGAGAGGAGGGGAGGGTAGCATCGGCTGTGGAGTGGGGTTAAGAGCATACTGGAAGGCCACCAATGGCCTCAAGCTATTCTGAAGAGGGAAGTTTACATCGAACAAGGAATTATTATTATTATTACAATTTTACTCCTGAAGAAGATTATTGCTTTCCAAAGGTACAGGCACACATTAGCCTGCCATTTATTCATGCTTGAGTAGTATGCGACCTGAGTTTATTCCAGTTTCTGAAGAGTGGTATCAGGGGAAGTGTGAGTGTGTGGATCACACAGTCAGCATTTAATGGGATTTAAATCACCATAAAGTGGAACCGAGGATCAACGATCCAGAAGGGAAGAATTTTGACTTTTATGTATTTATTTATTTTACCACAAAACACACAAATACACCTGCCATCACAGGTGATAATTAAAGGCTTAAACCACAGTTAATTAGGATTAGCTGAGAAAAGTACACATTTTTCATGTTGCTGTTTTTCCTCATTAAAATTGGAACAGATGCATCAATCTTCAATAATGAGATACATTTGTTACATGACCAAATCATCAGTTTGTATGCAGTCTGTGGCTGTTGGTTGAATCATTGCTGGGAGCATGGCTGTGCCACTTATGCAGTGCCCTCTGTTTCTGGCAAGCTGGTCCTCATTTTGCCAACCTCAGTGGGATGACAAGCTGAGTCAACCCACCTGGTGTTATGTAACACTGACAGGGACTCGAACTCAAGTTTTAATATCTTAAACCAGCCATTTAACCGTTAAGCCAACACCAGGCTATATGGCCAAATGAGACATACCAAGCAGTATATTGAAAAAAAACTGAAACGATTTCATTGGCTATCTCACACTGAAGGCCTGCCTGTGCGTTTACTCCATTAAGTGTGGTATTATATTCACTACAAGTACATGTGCTCGAGTACAATACTATAATGAGACTCCAATGTTGGCAATCTACTAATATGGTTCGAGATGGGCTGGTGAAGTGATGCGCAGCATGGTGAATAAATGATCATGTCACTCTAAGGATGAGGGGACATTAATGAACATGCTGTGATTCCATCGCAGCAATAAGACGACTAAAGATAGACCTGATGGATAAAAAAAATAATTGGACAAAACATGAGAATGTCATTTTAAAGTACAGCTGCTAAAAAGACCGATAAGCAGCTGACAAATGGAACTGTAGATGAATCTCATTGGACATGCAGCCGATGCGAAAACCAACCAGGTGACCGGTTTGGCCTCTACCAGACTATCCATTTAGTCTAATGAGCCGAGCAAATCGGGCACTATAATTAGTGATACAGGCTAATTAGCTTGTACAGGCTAACCAATTAGTCCCAAAGCCTATAAGAAGCAGAGCAAGCTCGCAAGTCAGTATAATTAACTTCAAAGCTAGTTGATTTGAAAGCCGAATGCCATTGCTTGTGTTTTTAATTACTTCTTAACATGTGAGCTATTATTGTCTTTCCAATGTTGATGCTTGTGGAAGAGCAAGATTACAGACAGGACAGCAGGGTAACTCTTGCACATGTTACTCAAGGGAATTGAAAAACAGGAAAAGAGAGATGTAAGAGGGTTGGGTTAGGAAGGGTTAATATGGGTAATAAATATTGTGGGTGGGAATGGGGGTGACATGAGATGGCGGTGCATTGCCTGCTTGAAGCCTTGGAGGGAATAGTGGTTAAAAAAAAGAACGGCCTCTGGAATATGGTTGCATAGCTGGGGAGAAACGATGAACAAAGGAGTTGGGCTGTTTTTGAAATTGTTTTTGGTTTTGCAAACTAGATTTTGGAAATCCAAACAGGAGGCAGTCCCTGGATAAGGGTGTGTTGGCGAGGAGGGTCAGAGGCCTGTGAGAGCATAGAGAGATAAACAAGAGTCGAAGCAGCAAAGAACAGAGAGGTGAACGACCTGCCTACGATGAGAGTACAGATCTTGCACTTCAGCCTCATAATATGAGATTCCAATAATGTTGAGAGCTTTAGATAGTACATAATCCAGGAAATACAGATATGATGCTTGGGTGCTGGCCCATGTGGTAGAGCAGTGCTACACTGAGCTACAGGTGAACACCCTGCAGGTGTGAGTGGTTTCGATTGTTCAAGGAAAGATTTGGAACAACGGGGTATGAGCAGTCTGTGGCTGGCATCGGTGGCCACCTTTGCTTTATGATCAGTGCAGGAAAGTATATGGATGATGATGATGCCGAGAAGTTCAAGAGACTGAACCTCTTCCAGTTGCTAACTGTGCAAATACATACAGTAGGTTGGTTAATTTGATGATCCTTCTGGAGTGACTTGGTGAGACTATGAGATTTTCCTGCATTGAAAAACATATTTCATTTATCAGACCAGCATATAATAATTTCAATATCAGCAGAAAGTGACAGATCTCTCTCTCTCTATCGAGTGCAGCCTGTGGCTGCTGGTTGCATCATTGGTTGGGACGCGGCTATGCCACTGATGCAGTGTCCCCCTTACCAGTACACTGATGCTCATTTTGCTGACCTCGGAAGGATGACAGGCTGAGTCATTTTAATTTTTAATACACACTCCTGGTGTATTTTAATTCAGCGGCCAACGGGGCTTGAACTCAGGACCCTAGGATCCCAAGCCGCCACCCTAACCACTAAGCCAACACCAGGCTTAGAGTGACAGATGATCTTGCCCATTAGTGTGATAGGGGTCCTGTACGATGCAGTGTAGAGTCATCTGAAAAGAGGAAGAGAGGGTTTTCCAGAGCATCAGAGAACTGGTTTGTGTAGATGAGAAACAGGACTCGGCATAAAACACTGCCTTGAGGGACTCCTGTCCCCTCTTGGAGAGTTGAGGATCGGTTTTTTTCAGTCGAGACAGATCGCATTTTTAGCTACCTGGACTTAATTCTGGTAAGCTTATGCGGTCAGCAGTATCCATAGGTGAGTGAGTCAGTCAGTGAGTCTGTAAACACTTCAGTCATTATCGCTTGAACAAACACATGATTTTGATGAAACTTGGCCACAAGCTTCCGATCTGATGCCGAATGAAGGTTTATTGACCGCATTAAAATCTGTACTCATTAAGGAGGTCAACAGGGGGGGGGGTTTGTGTATATATTTGTGTATATATATATATGTACATACACATACATACATACATACATATGTACATGCATACAGTAATCCAGACCCATGGGTACAAACACATGTCCAATAACAATCCCTATCAGTGCTAGTCGAAGCATTGAAATCTCTCAAGACGAGAAGATTATCTCACCTGGGGCACAGATCAACCACAGATTCGAGTGTGGCACAGAATGTCTCCTTCACAGTGCGATCACTCACCTCAGTTGGAGCATATAGAGAGACCAGGGAAACGACACCCAAGGAGTGATGAATCCTCAGTCTCATAATACGGGATGACACTGAGCTTTCAGTTCTAGCATGATCTTCGCTTGGATAATTCTTGATAGTGTTCGCCACCATCTGCTTCAGCACCAGCACCCAAAGTAGTCAGGCTTTACTCCAAAGAGGTTAATGATTCACCCAATCCTTGCTCTTGGGGTCCTCAGCAAAAGCAGGCAAGAGTTTCAACAGGGGCTGTCACAGCCGATGTTGATCTCCACAAAGCGTTCCATTCAGTGAATCATGATGCCCTCTGGAGGATTCTCTGTCTCTGTGGGGTGACGCCAAAACTGATCAATCTGATTTTTGAACTATACTGTGGAAATGAGAGTGCGGTGAGGTGTAGTGGTTCCATCGCTGACATTTGCAGTTGTTACTGGAGTTTGTCAGGTGTGTGTACTGGCCCCCACACTTTTCAGCACATATATGGACTGGATTTTGGGGAGGATGTCGGAGAGATCTAGCTGCTGTGCATCGTTTAGGAATGTGTAGATCTCTAACCTGGATTTCGCAGATGATGCAGTCGTCTTTGAGGAGATGCTGCATAACCTGAAGGGAACCCTCCAGGTGCTGAACGAGGAGTCTGGGATTATGGATTTCCTTGGTCAAAACTAAGATCCAGGCTTTCAATTACATCTTGGATGCTGCGATCTTGTCTGTTCCTGTTTGTGGCGAGGATGTTGAGGTCACAGAGACATTCACTTACCTTGGCAGTGATATTCATGTCTCAGCAAGTTGTGAGCCAGAGGTCAATAGACATCTGGGTTGGGTCTGAGGAGTCGTGAATTCACTGGATCATGTGGTGTGGCAGTCAGTACCTATCCAGGATGATGAAAGTCCAAGTCTTTAGGTCCTTGGTGCTTCCAGTCTTGCTCTAGGGATGTGAGACTTGGACTCTCACCAATGATCTGACATGAAGACTTAACTCCTTCGGTACCAGGTCTCTTCAGAAAATCCTTGGCTCTCAATGGTCATACTTTGTATTCAACGAGCGTTTGCTGAGAGAGACTCAGATGAGATGTGTTACTTGTATAAGCCTTGACCATCAGCTGTGGCTGTATGGTCATGTGGCTTGTTTTTCTGACACTGGTCCTGCTCACCAGATTCTCAGCTAGGGAGCTTCATGAGTGAAGGAGGCTAATGGGCCGCCCATGTGCCTCATGGTTGCAGCAGGTTGATTGGCATCTCAAGGAGATGGCGATGGGCCGGCCAACTGCCAAGGAGATGGCCAGACGGAGGCCCCTGGAGTACTGGGGTAAAGTGGATGCAGCGACACGCTGCTCTGGTGTATGCTCCAATACCTGACGTGATCTGCCTTTCTTCCCCTCCCGCAGCCTTCCCTTCTCCTCCCCTCACATTGCCTTCCCTTTCCCTCCCCTCATGCTTCCTTTCCTTCCCCACCTCTCCTCACTCCCTCTTCCTCGATTCCCCACCACCCTCACTCGCTCTCCTCACTCCCCCACCCCTCCTCACTCTCCCACCCCTCCTCACTCCCCAGCCCTCCTCTTCCTTTCCTCCATCCTCTCTCTCCTGTCCCTCCCTCCTCTCTCTCCCATCCTCCTCTCTCCTACCCCTTCTTTCTCTCTCTCCCCCCCCACCCCCCACTCTTAATATTCTCATCAGCAAAGCAACAGGTTGTATTTGCTAGTACATACTATAAAAGTGAATTTGTATATTTGTTGCTTATTCTTTGTTTACACTTCAAAAATGATGAAACTAAGTCCAACAAAATTTTGCATATTGGCTCAGGGTACCCCAGGTATTGTTTCAGTGTGGGGAAGACCCCAATTCTCTCTATTCAATGTATATCATATAGCACCACCCGTTGGTATCTGGTGTTAAGGCCCTGTCACACCTTGACGTTTTAGCCAGCGTATGCCGACGTATGAAAAATTTGGCGAATACGCTGGCACACGTCGAATACGTTATGGGTAAGTTTTGTATACGTTAAGAGCACGCTGGCATACGTCGTAGTATGCCGAGCTGTCGACAAATTTCAAGCATGCTCAAAAATTTTCGACGTATGACTCACACGTTCCGCATACGCTGGCCATAAGTTGTAGGCAGTTATGCGATCGTTGACACACGTCGACACACGTTACTTGTAAGTTACTCATAAGTCGAAACACGTCGAGGTAATGTTTAACGTACCCGAAACTTATTTGTAACCTATGAGTAACGTGCTTGAACCTATGTGTAACGTATTCCAACGCATATTGACGTATGTAGACGTATTTGACATCTTCCGGATGACCACAGAACTTACTGAACGTGTTTCTAACTTACAGCTACCGTATAATGGCGTATTGCAGCGTTTAGGGGAATTGGTATATAAAAATTGGCTTCATAGGAGGAACCCGTCAGTGTTCCAGACTCCATGGTTTTTTTTTATTTTTCTTCTTCGGCATGAGGGTGATGTTGACACTTCGATTTCTAGTGCGGTTATGATTTAAATCGTTGAGCGCAGCCTTTTAATAGGCTACGCCATGTGATCGTCGGTGATACGCTGCTGCGTTATGCATAAGTTAGACTATCGTTGGGCATAGGTTGTGAACGCCGACAACACGCTAAGCATTCGTTGGTATAAGTTATCTATAAGATTATCGAAACGTTCTGTGTACGTTACTAATACGTTATGCATCCGTCCAACTCGTTATGAATACACCAAACTGAAAAAAAAACATCAATAGTTCAGCATAAGCCAGCGTTTTAGATCAATTTTGATACATTGCCATACGCTGGCTAAAACGTCAAGGTGTGACAGGGCCCTTACAAATCATCTTCTCATATAAAGAAAATTTAAACAACTTGATATAACCATTATGGTGATGTTGAAATCTGAGTGAGCATAATTCGAAATTTTCAAGATGTTTCATTTCACTCATTAAGGCGGAGGTTCAAAGCAAAGCATCCATATTAAGCCTTGCAGAGAAATGGAAGTGATTTTTGCTGGTGCCATATATAAGTATCAAGGATCTTGCACATCCTTGTTCCTGTAGTGTCCATCTTGTTTACCCTGTGTACCCCACCCCATCCCCTCCCTTCCACAGATCTCATGCTCTGTTCCACACTGTTTTTTCCTTCCTCTCCCCCTCCCTCCGATGACTCCTGCTCGCCTTGTTGGACTTCTGTAAGTTAGCTTTCATACGAGCCTCGACAGTGTTTACAAAATATATAAACAAGCCGGTAGGCGGACATGGGTAGTCGACTACCCAATAGAACCTGAGCGAGGGCCCGTTCGATGGGGAATGACCTGAGGATTAAGCACAAGAAAATTCATGATTCTAGCTTCAAGGGTTAATGCTGCAGATTGTTTTTTTCGTTAAAATACCCCCACATTGAGAGGTTTTTCGGCCGTTGCTAGGCAACGGAGGGTCCATAGCAACGCGTTCTTTCTCACACAACTAGGACATACCATGAACCTACCATACCAGTTTCATGTATATCTGATCATAGTCTCTGAGATATAACGAACTTCGTTTTTTTATTGTTTTCGACCAGGTTCATTCAAAGTCTACTTCTCGACAGTTTTCATAGGATCGGCTGGAAATTTTTGACAATATGGCTGAATGTACTGCCCACAGTCGCTCGTGGCCCGATTTTTGATTTTGAAAAAAATTTTTTTATGATTTTTCTAAAACTTTCAAAGTCCCGTTGCTAGGCAACGGTGGTGTCCATAGCAACAGTTCTCATTTGCACACAACTGAACTAGGTCATGGTATGAACCTACCAACAAGTTTCATAAATCGCCATTGTATTAACTGAAATCGCCATTTAAATACTGATAAGGGGAGAACAAATCTCAAAAAAAAAAATTTATTTTTTTTTTCGACTGATCGACTGACCCAAAATTTTTTTTTATAAAGGATGGTTGACGAAGGTGATGTTAGCTGACTGATAAGCAGATTAGAAGATGTCTATCCAGGAAGAAAAAAATGTTAGCACCAAATTCTGAGTAATACTGTATGTAGTCAAACGCCATAAAATAAATGATGACAAGTCTGAAGACGACGATGTTCACGAGCGGTATTTGACGATGTAATTGTTTCAGAAGTCAAGGATGAGACAATGTGATAATGTTTGACCAAGTTATAAAAATGATCAACATGATGTGGTACGAGTGACAGGTTATTAGCTGCAAAATGTCGAAAACCCGGTTTCGTTCAACAACTTTTTAAAATTTGACCTTTGCATAACCTTTAAAGGTCACAAAACAATGTTGTGGACATTAAAATAAGGAAACAGGATACGTGCTATAGCTTATTGGAGTTAGTTCGTCGAAGAAGGTCGAAAACCCGGTTCGATCCCACAACTTTGAAAATTTGACCTTTGTGACCTTTAACGGTCAAAGGTCAAGGATTATGACTTTGGTGCAAAACTTCCTCTGGAACATTCCAGGAACAATATAACATCATATAGGCGATATGGCATTTCGCACTCATCGGATTATCCATACTTTGATGAAATCAGCGTAAAAACAAACTTGAAGGGGGCGCCACAGGCAAAGTGTTCGAGATAGAGCAAAATGGTTTCAGACTTTAGTGGGAATGACCTCAAGTATGCATAAAAATATTGTCATCCTAGCTCTCAAAGTTTGTGAGCGGTCGTAAGAATTTTTTATGTCAAAATTCGAAATTTTTCTAAGTTGTCGTGACCTTGGGATGAAAATGAAAAATCGAGCTCCGTGGGCTATGCAGGTGCCATTGGTAACCAAATACCGAAACCACTGCCAGATTCGACAAACCCCTCGGAGAAGATGGATTTTTATGTCAAAATCGCAATTTTCTAAGTTCGTGACCTTGTGACCTTGACCTTGTGATGAAAATGAAAAATCGAGCTCCGTGGGGCTATGCAGGTGCCATTGGGCTAACCAAATACCGAAACCCCTGCCAGATTCGACAAGCCCCTGGAGAAGATGCAAATTGAAATCGGCTACCCCCTAAAAACACAATTCACAATTTTCTAAGTTGTGACCTTGTGGCCTTGACCTTGGACGAAAATGAAAAATCGAGCTCTGTGGGCTATGCAGGTGCCATTGGGCTAACCAAATACCGAAACCCCTGCCAGATTCGACAAACCCCTAGGAGAAGATGCAAATTGAAATCGGCTACCCCCTAAAAACACAATTCGCAATTTTCTAAGTTTGTGACCTTGTGCCTTGACCTTGGGACGAAAATGAAAAATCGAGCTCTGTGGGCTATGCAGGTGCCATTGGCTAACCAAATACCGAAACCCCTGCCAGATTCGACAAACCCCTCGGAGAAGAAAAATTTTTTATGTCAAAATTCGCAATTTTCTAAGTTTCGTGACCTTGTGACCTTGACCTTGGGACGAAAATGAAAAATCGAGCTCCGTGGGGCTATGCAGGTGCCATTGGCTAACCAAATACCGAAACCCCTGTCAGATTCGACAAACCCCCTAGGAGAAGATGCCATAATTGAAATCGGCTACCCCCTAAAAACACAATTCAGCAATTTCTAAGTTCGTGACCTTGGGCATTGACCTTGGATGAAAATGAAAAATCGAGCTCTGTGGGCTATGCAGGTGCCATTGGGCTAAAACCAAATACCGAAACCCCTGCCAGATTCGACAAACCCCCTAGGAGAAGATGCAAATTGAAATCGGCCACCCCTAAAAAACACAATTCGCCAACATTTTCTAAGTTCGTGACCTTGACCTTGGGACGAAAATGAAAAATCAGAGCTCTGTGGGCCTATGGCCAGGTGCATTGGGCTAACCAAATACCGAAACCCCTGCCAGATTCGGACAAACCCCTCGGAGAAGAAAAAATTTTAATGTCAATTCCGCAAATTTTCTAAGTTCGTGACCTTGTGACTTGGACCTTGGACGAAAATGAAAATCGAGCTCCGTGGGGGCTATGCAGGCTGCCATTGGGCTTAACCAAATACCGAAACCCTGTCAGAATTCGACAAAACCCCCTAGGAGGATGCAAATTGAAAATCGGCTACCCCTCTAAAAACACATGTTATTTGGCGTGGCTTCGCCCATAATGGCGCCACCACGCCATTTTCAGTGAAAACAACTGATCATGATATAACCGCCCACCAAAATTTTGTCAGGATCGGATCAAAGCCACGGAGCCATGCTCGGGACAGACAGAACAAGCCGGTAGGCGGACATGGGTAGCGACTACCCCCCCCCCAAGTAGGAAACTGACCACGGATGGGCCCGTTCGATGGGGGAAGTGACCTAGGATAAGCACAAGAAGAATTTATGATTCTAGCTTCAAGGGTTAATGCTGCAGTTTTTTTTTTTTCGTTAAAATACCCCACATAAGGTTTTTCGGCCGTTGCTAGGCCAACTGCTAGCTAGTAGGTCCATGAGCAACGGTTCTTTCACACATAACTAGCGACATACCATGAACCTACCATACCAGTTTCAGTGTATATCTGACTCATAGTCTCTGAATATAACGAACTTCGTTTTTTTATTGTTTTCGGACCAGGTTTCATTTCCATGCACTTTCTCGACAGTTTCATAGGACGCCGGCTTGGAAAGTTTTGACAATAATGCTGAATGTACTGCCCACATCACTCGTGCGCCGATCTGTTTGATTTTCGAAAAGAATAATTTTTTTATGATTTTTCTAAACGTTCAAAAGTCCCGTTGTAGGCAACGGTGGTACCCATAGCAACGGATCTTATTTGCCACACAACTAGGTCATGGTATGAACCTACCAACCAATGTTTCATCGAAATCGCCATTTATTAAACTGAAATCGCCACTTTTAAATACATGAATAATAAGGGTGAGAACAAATCTCAAATTTTTGTTTTTCGAACAGATCGACTTATCCAACAGACAGACAGTATCAGACAGACAACAGACAGAACAGACACAGACACACAACAATGACGAATATTATGGGTCAATTATTTTTTTCGTGACAATATTTTTTCGGTGAACCAAAATATAAACACAAGCTAATTTATTGCTAGAGAGCAACCGACTGTGACCGACAGTGTACTTTTGGAGATAAATACCATGAAAAAAATGAACCAAAAACTCAATTTCGAAGAAACTCAGTGAAATTTAAATATCTAATGTTTCAAGTTTGCTGTAATTTATTGGAATTTTTATGGGACTGTTCAAGTAAATGCAGTCAGCGGTTCTCTGATGTGCGCATACATCGGCTTATGAGAGTGCAATGTACAGCCAATGGATTCCAGCAGATTGCCAAGTGCTTTTCAACAAGAGTTCATCTTGATGCTGCAGACTGCTCACATACATAAAAAACCAATGTCACCCTTAGGGTGACCCGGTATCTTGCCAAAAGGTGACCCACGTGTGACTTCTTTAAGGTTCACACTGAGGTGAACAGAGCTGCTATCCACCAGAGCGTACTCCTTGAGAATATCTGGCCCTACGAGAGATTCCGATGAAATCGTTCTACAGGAGTAACCAATGAAAAAATATGGTTTGTTGCCTCATAAACGTCAACCAAATGACGTCATAATGTCTCAAGCTTGAACATATCTAAGAAGCACTCATCGAGGTGTGCTTCAATTTGAGGTACTACACTGATATGGTTCCTAAAACTTGAAAATTTGATCCTTGGGGTCAAATAATGTTTGACTCAGTGCTAACACATTGAAGTCATAGGCCAATCACCACCAAAAACTAATCAGCTGAGCGCCAGACCATATACTACATTACCATAAAGTTTGGAGAAGATTCGATTAAAATTTACTCCAAAAATAAGGGTTTCGTCGACTCCTCTGATTTGCGACAAAGTTGACTTTGACCTTGACCTTGAAACTCTCAAAATTTTTATGCGCTGAAAGGGACCTCTACTAGGCCTCTAATGCGAAAGTTAACAAAAATTTCAATGCATAACTGTGCTCGTGCAGAGTGATTTATACGTGATTATTACAGACAAAAGAAAAACCACATATGAAGTCAAGGCCCAATCGCACCAAAATAATCAGCTGAGCGGCCGACCATGAAACTATATCTCCATGAAGTTTGAAGGACGATCTATCAAAATACTTCAAAAAATAAAGGGAGTTTCGTCGACACTCCCCTGATTGCGCACAAGTGAACCTTGACCTTTGACTCTGGAACCTTCAAATTTTGTGCGCTGAAAGGGGACTCTATAGGCCTCTGATAATTGCGATAGTACAAAAATTTCCCCAATGATTACTTGCTTCTGGCAAGAATTATTTTATACGGTGATGGTACAGACAGGAACAGTAAGAAAAAGGAACAAAAAAACAATCAAAAAAAAACAACTACAGAGGGGCTGACTCATATGTGGCATAATTTTAGGGTTGTTGAGGCCGTGTTAAGCGTTTGTTCGCGCGCTTGCGCACCTCCGAAATGGCTCCGGGGTCTACTGCTTTCGCTATGGATTCGGCGTGCTCGAGGGTCGGAGTACAGGTCGGCACGGGATATGCGAAGCCGGTTTTTTACGAACTACGCCCCTTCGAAGGTATTTCGCGTACATTGCCGAGCTGCGACATCGCGAAACCTAATCGCTACCGGAGCCAAAGTAATCTGGGGGCCAGGTCGACCTCTTACAAACGATCGTGCGGCATTTATATAACTCGGTGTGATTTTAGGTTGTTACTGATATCACCGAATAGCTGGCTGTTTTAGTGCTGTAGTAGTGTTGTACCGCGATGTTAAGCCCGCGATCCGCCCTCGCCCACCGCGCATTGGTCTGACACTCCGCGAACGAACGGGCCGCCGTACAGCCGGTGCCTTTTCGACTACGATCTGCCATCGCTCGCGGGGAGTATGAGCGAGACTCGACCCTAGACCCTATTGCAGGTAAATTTTCTTCGGCGCGCCTGCGCACGGCTGATCGGGGACGACCCTAACCTCCGTTGTGTTAATCCGTACGTATCCGGCTCGTGGCGAATATGGCTATCAATGCCCACTACGTTAACCCTTTTAAACCGTGAAGCAAGATGGAGATTCAACGAAAGGAAGAGACCGCAGCGAAACGGGGAACAATTCAACATATGCACTTTATCTTCACAAACACGCAACACCGAAAACACATATACAGGCCAATACAGAATCAAGAAATGCACATATATCAAGACAGACAAAAGAAACAATGACTGCAGAGAGCTACCCTTGGTTCCGATGGAATTACGCAGAACTAGTTGTTTGACACGCCCCGGTGCCTGCACTGGCAACACTTATATACAGTATTCTACTTTACAGACGGCGCCCCGACAACATTTACTAACAAGCAAAAGAAAAAGGCCTCCACCCTCATAGGACCAATGGGGGGCAGACGGTTGGCCCGTGCGCGGCCTCAATATGTCGCGCCTGTGGACCTTGAAGGGCGCTGCAGGCCCGCGACTGACCCGGAGGGGGCTACGAGTTACTAACCGCCGCGCTCGTGAGAGCCGCAAAATGGCGCTGCGGCGCGGCGGTGCCCCAACTTCTGCTCCTTCTCGGGGTTTGCGTTTGGCACCTGCTTGGAGTGGCGTGGGAAACGGGGCCCTTTTGCACTCCGCCAGCCGCTGGTGGGAAAAGGGCGATTGTTGTGCCCTGGGCGAGGAGAATGGCTGGCTGCTGGTCCCGCGATGAGCGAATCCTCTTACCGCGACCTCGTTGTCCGACTTCCCATGCTCGGACCCGAGCGTCCTCTTGGTCCTCTTCCCAAATTCTCCTCAGCCGACTGCATGAGAACCACTCGATTCCTTCGCCAGCTTTGCCCGACTCGACTCTCGCTTCTCCAACCCGACTTGACTGCGCCTCAAACCCTCTTGCGCTCGGTGTTATTAGGCCGGCAGGAGAACCAGGTATCGGCAAATTTCCGGATCATGATGAGGACTGCGGGGCAGAAGCACGCATCCTTGCCCTAGTTGATGATCGTGAGGAAAGGGGCTTGAACCTCCCCTGATCCCTAGAAATTTGCATATTCTTCGATTTTCCAACACAGACGCGCCTGGAGGCGGGAGCCAGGAGCCGCCTCCGCGCTTGCCAATTGTGACAGATCAGAATTTGGGCGTGTCTAGGCATTGCCTTATCCGAATTTTCCCTCGCGATAAGGCCGCTATTTGCACGTCGCGCGGCTCTTCGGCTGCGCTATCGGGCTGAAGCGGAGTCTTCCTAAAGGACCAGCCGCGACGCCTCAGGTTCACTGAGGGTGCTGCGGAATGCAGACTATATAGGTGCCTGTGGTGGGGAATGGAGTTATAATCATGATAGGGGCAGCGAGTTTGGTGGTGAAAATGTATTTTATACTTTGATGCTTTGGCGTGGCTGTTGGGCGTGTGTCGTAGGGTGTGTGGAGCGGTGGGTTTGGCAGTGTGGTGACGATGGCTGGCCGTGGTGGTTGCGGTGGTTGTGCTCGGATGTGATGCTTTGGGACGTGGCTGGTTCAGAATAAACGATTAGAACAGAAAAAAGCCGCTCCAAAGCCGTCGCACGTACCACTCGATGATCCAAACATTATTCCCTCTAGCACACGGTTTCCTACAGAACAAGACCATGTACTAGCTAGATACTCTCACGCTACGGACCTGAATGTAGTGATTTGCAATTTCCGTACAGCCGTAACAATACTCGTTGCATCAAAAACTTCGTTTTGGCAGATAACTAAAAAGTAGTTTTTCCTGCATGCCGATTCACAACTAGAGTTTTAATACTGAGTTTTTCACAAGTCCATGTGAGACTATTGGCTGATCTCACACAATGCAAAGCATGGGAACTTGTGCCAATTTTTATTTATAACCACTGAGGGCATTTACTGGCTTTTTTTTTTTTACCCATGTGCGCATGGAGGAGTGCCGAATCATCTGTAAACTATTTGAACACAGGGAATATAGGTAGTAGTTGCACTGAAGCTTAAAAGCGACATCGACCTGCCTTGTCGTTACTGGTTACTCTTTCTCATTCGTTTTGTTGGTGATGATAAGCACAAGTATCACGTGCATTCCTTGTCTGCTTCGTAGTCACTCATCACATCGTCTCCAAACAGATCACACCACCTATGTCTTCTGCAACTGCTTCGATCATCAGATGACACGACAACTGAACTAGACAACGGTAGAACAAGCTGATACTAGACAGGTAGACAAACTGAACTCAGACAGGAAGCCCTTCTTGACACTGCCGATCTGGGGGTACTATGTGTGTAAACTGTGCCCAGCAGTTTACAACTGATTTACTGAGAGCCCGCGTGTTTGTTCAGTCCCTAGGTTCCTTGCATCAGGATGTTGAAAACAGTGATATACCAGTCCATGAAATTATGCATGCTGCACTCGTTGCTGGGGATCATGGTCAATGTTATCGACAGCGATGTCGTGAAACATCGATGTGAATAAGGTGGACACCACATATCCATACACTGATAATCATTGATAGCAGCATTACATTAGGTCTGCAGATATGCCTGCACATCAGTACATTAGATACGGCATCCTAGCCTCTAGCGTAGTCACTAGATATCTTGATTGTGTCTAAGAGTGCACCAATGCCCCAAAGAAAAGTAGGCAGTGGAGTCTCCTGCTGTTCCGTGTGTCTGATTTTGGATATGTTTGACGGCGCCTCACACAACTGTTATACGTCAGTAACTGCTGACAGTGAATAAAGCTTACCTGAGACAAGTGGTTTTGATGATTTGTTCCACACAAGGAATCATAGTGATGATCATCAGCAGATGATGAGCCAAAGAGTTCTCCTGACAGTCCTTCGTTGAAAAGAAGCCATGAAAAGGTGAGGTTATGACTTGACAATCTCGCATATGATGTCACAGACCCACATGACAGACCCACAGCTTTGCTATCATCCATCCAGCATGACATGCTTTTCTGAGAGATTTTCCAACATTTGCAGTAATTCATGAGGAGCAACCCCTACCCTCACTGAGCTTCCATGTCAGGAAAATAGCTGGAGGATTTTGTTCTTACTTCGTGAATGAACTTCAAAGGCATTCCATCCTCCATAGCTAGAATAGGTTTCTTCAGTTCAAGTAATTGAACAGCGGTGACATCTTCATCCTTTAACATTGCTTGGTGATTCATATTCTATACTAATAAATGTCAATGTGTGGAGAGGGTCAGTGTGTGTGTCTCCTCATAACCCAAAAGCATGAAACTGCTAACAGCCTGAAACTTTGTATGCATACTAAGAAAACTCCAAAGAAGTGCAGGGATATTGAGTGAAAATTGGGTGTTTTGGGTTAATTAAAACACCCCTTTGAAGAGAGGTATGAAGGCCATATTTAATTATATCCTTCATGCAGGTGCTCCTCAGCAGCTCACTTGTCCAGGTCCTATGTAACTTTGTGGAGCGGTCTGAAGCCAATCATGTTTTTTGGCTTGTTCAACCATGCCTTGACTGAACAGGCGCATGGATTCTTAACGGAAAAGTGTGTCGACTCCCTCACTATATTATCAAAAGGCCTGTTCCATCATAGCTACAACGCTGTACATACAAGCTAATATGACGCCACAGAGATGGCAGCATCCATGGACATTTCATTTGTTGCACATCCCCCCCCCCCCCCCCCCCCCCCCCCCCCCCCCCCCTTGCCACAACCTCGAGAACCTAAACAGCATGAAACAAATTTAAGCTAAGAATCGAACTTACAGCATCCAACTGCAAAAAAAGTGCGTCATTTGTCCATTCGATATATATACATTCGGAATCTTCGAGCCAAGTATTAATGTTGATTGCGGTTCGGTGATGCAAGACGCCAAGTGAGACGTTTCTTATCACATGTCGTAATGGAGTGCAAGCCTCATAAGCACACTCGCAAATTTCACATGTCGCGTGAATACGTATGTCGATTGACTTGAACAAAGTTCAGGGCCACTTGTGACGATGTTTGGCCCACATGTTGTTCTGCAGTGAAAACAGGCAGTGGCTGGCTCGCTGAAATTGTGAAAATATTATGTTTCCAAATGACTTCCCCTTTGTTCTTCTATGACGGGACTCGTCACTTGGAGCATTGATAAACACAAATAAAAAATTAGACGTTTCACTATAATCACTGTTGAGCAACCAGAACTAGCAAAAAGGCAATATAAACACACACATAATAAAAGTCTCTTTCAACGTATAGGGATGCTGTGACAGCCACTGAACTTACCTTCTTGAAGTTTTCAATTGCAATACCACATTATGAAAAACACCTCACTGCCATTGGCCATAAAAATAGCTCAATGCCACGTTTAATTAACAAACACCTCACCGCCACAATTCTGAAAAAAACAACCTCACCACAACATTCTGAAAAAAAACCACCTCACTACCAATATATTAAAACACCTCACTGCCATGGTATAAAAAACACGTCACCACCATGGTATAAAAAAACACCACCGGCCACGCAATTAAAACACCTTACCACCACATTATGAAAAACACCTACTGCCATGGTATAAAAAAACACCTCACCACAAATTATTAAAACACCTACACCTGCAAACAATTAAAACACCCTCACCACATTATGAAAAATACCTCACCGCCATGGAATTAAACACACCTCACCACCACGCAATGGAAAACACCTACCACCGCCATTATGAAAAATACCTCACGGCCATGGTACTAAAAACACCTTGCACCGCCCATGCGTATTAAAACCAACGCTCACCGTCGCATTATTAAAAACACCTCAACCACAACAGTTATTAAAAACACTCACGCCACGTTATTAAAACAAACCTCACCGTTCACGTGATTAAATACACCTCACTTCCACATTATGAAAAAACACATCACCGCCACGTATTTAAAAACACCTCACCCCACAGTTATTAAATACACCTCACCTGCCACGTTATTAAAAACACCTCACCGTCACGTATTAAAATACACCTCACATCCACATTATGAAAACACATCACCGCCACTGTTATTAAAACACCTCACCGCCACGTTATTAAAAACACTCACCGCCACGTATTAAAAACACACTCACCGTCACGTTCTTAAATACACCTCACTATCCACTCATTATGAAAACACACATCACCATCATCTCTCC
>CM068961.1:103778383-103794313 GCA_035128595.1 Eptatretus atami | reverse complement strand
GAATGACCTGAGATTAACACAAGAAAATTCATGATCTAGCTTCAAGGGTAATGCCTCAGATTGTTTTTTTCGTAAAAATACCCCCACATTAGAGGTTTTTATGTGCCGTTTGCTGAGCATTACGGGAGGCGTCCATAAGCCAAACGGTTCTTTCTCACACATAACTAGGACATACCATGAACCTACCATACCAGTTTCATGTATATCTTACTCATAGTTCTGAAATATAACGAACCTTCGTATTTTATTGTTTCTCGACCAGCCGTCTCATCAAATCTATTCTTCTCCGAACAGTTTCATAGGATCCGCTTGGAACATTTTTGACAATATGGCTGAATCTTACCTGCCCACACGATCGCCTCCGTGCCCCGTCACATTCTTTGATTTTTAAAACAAAATTAACTTTTACTATGATTTTCAAAAATCTCACACGTCGTTCGCTCCAAAGTCCTTGCTGCGGTGCCATAGCAACGGTTCTCATTGACAACAACTATGGTCATGGTTGAACCTACCACCAAGTCATCGCAAATCGCCATTCTGATGATAACGGCAGCCCTGAGCAACCCCCAGAACCAGAAAGACAGACAGACAACGCGTAGGGGACATGCGGTACCGTCGGACTACCCAATACGAACCCTGCACACGCATCGGGCCCTGTCAAATGCGAGGAATGACCTGACGATTCAACACAAGAAAATCCTTCATGATTCTAGCTTCAATGGTTAATGCTGCAGATTGTTTTTCTCCCTTAACAATACCCCCACATTAAGTTTTTCGCGCCGCTTGCTAAGCCACATCATGGGATTCAGGATCTATTTGGGCAGAGCTTAATTCTTCCTTCTTTCTATTGCTCTGACAGGTCAAAGTTTGTTATCAATTATCTGTATCAAGGAACCACTCATATCATTCTAAAATTGGTCTGATGGCTAGATATGTATTATACACTAATTGGAAACCACCATCATATGGAGAATATTTGGTTTACCTGATATTTGACCTTGAGCAAAGAGGTCAAGGTCATATGAAATTAACAAATTGATCAAATTGATCAGTGTTCATTCAGGTCATAAATATATATGCACATAAACTTAACCATAGAAATACATGCTGTGATGACACCAACACTAACATCTCAGGATTAAAAGTGCAGATTTCTTTAAAACGTTACGTACTTCCTAACGACCTTTGATGTTCTGTTACTGAAACACAAAACTGGCCTTTGGTATTGATTTTTATATCATAGGGCCATCTGGTAAACTTATTTCTATGGTTATAAATCAAGCTCTATAGCTACCAGTAATTTGTAGCAGCTTGGTAAATGCAATTGTTACGTACTTCCTAACATTTTTGACCCAATCATGGAAGTGAACCTAAAAACTGGTATGTAGCAATGATCCATGTTGAAACTTGCCATTTTAAAATCATCACTTTTATGCAGAAGTAAATTGCTATTTAAGATGTTCTATCAGATGCATTTCAAATTTCTGGAATAAGATTTTGTAAGCTTCACTATGACTGGGGGAAATTTTGCAGCAAATCTGAGATTTTACACATTTGAAGGTGCCAAGATATGCAGAAGTCTATTAAGAAATGTAATACGTGTTTTGAGGAAGTTTCTATTCTTATGTATAAATGATATTATATCAAACAAAAAAATGCAATTTTCAACCATTTTGGACACACTATACAATCATACATGTAACCCATTCTAAAAAATGAGGCTATAAAAATGACAAAAATAGCCTGTTTTGGATAAAAAACATTGCTTTGTAAGCAACACCTAATATCCAGTAGCGACCCATAGCAAGTATACATACTTCTTGCAAAGAGACACATGCGGATCATACATATCAATACATTTGTATCTCTAATTAAAACTGGGTTCAATTATCTAATCTTCTTCTCATTTAGGACCCCAGTTCTCACCACTACAACTACCCATGCTACAAGGCTATCATTTATCATACTACATACATAACAGGATACATCTATACCAATCAGACAGTACCCAAAACTTATCATACACCTAGAAAAAATCTGAGTTTCCATTCTATCTCCATACCTTCAACCTGGAGTGGTGTGGAAACTTTCACTTCACCCAAGTATCATTAGGTTGGCATGCCTAACAAATCCTCCACATATATTTTGCCCAACATATTAGGCCATAACAATAGAGAATTATAAGATTTCTGTTTTTATGACCATGCTCCAAAGTATTTATACCCCATACCAAGGTCTTGCCAAATTTGAGGCACATGCTGTCGAATCACCTGCGTTATTCATTCCTAGAATTCTTTATCAACTGTTATGCACAGTTATTCCAAGATGTGTGCTAACAATCTGACATCCCGATTACAAATGTCGGTTCATATTGAATGTACACAGTGAGGAATGTTCGTCGAACAACACTCTGCTTTTTGACTATAAATAAAGGGGAGCTGATGCAATCATTCTCAGTCATTGTCAGCATGGTGAAGAAGCAAAAAGTCAGTGAGGACCTTCGTTGTGCATTGTGAATTCTCACAAGGAGGGAAAGGCTACAAAGTTATTTCGAAGCAGTTCCTGAGTGCCATCTAGTCGCCACCATACTAACGATAATATGAAGTCTAAAGAGGTTCCACACTAAAAAAACATTGAAGGACGTGGTCGGAGCCAAAGGTGCTCGCATCGTCTGGCAAGAAAAGTATGGCGAATAGAGGCCCAACAACAATCACGCGATCACGATTAAGGCTCTCTGAACAACCTTGGCGAGTCTGGACCAAGAATATCAGCAGACATCCAGCGGACGTTGCACAAGGGGGTCTCCATGGACGCCGACCAAAAAAGACTCCACTCCTCCATCCCAGGCACACAAAGGCTCTGTAGCCTTTTGCAAAAGCTCACCTGGACAAAGATCCAGCTTTTGATCCTCAGTTCCGTGGTCATCGGATGAACAAAATGGGAGCTTTTTTGGGCACAGAAGATGTTGCTTTCGTTTGGCGAAAGAAAGAGTGAAGCATACAACCCAAAGGACACGCAGTCCCGACCGTCACAGCATGGAGGCGGGAGCATAATGCTTTGGGGATGTTTCTCAGCCAGTGGCGCCGGCAATCTCGTCAAAGTGGATGGCATCATGAAAAAGGCAGCAGTACATCTAAGATCCTTGAGGAAAACATCAAACAGTCCGCCGATAAACTTCACCTCGCGGGAGCATTGGACGTATCAGCAGGACAACATCCAAAACACACTCCAAGTCAGTCCAAGAAAGTGTTCCGGAATAAATGATGTAGACGTTCTAGAGTGGCCAAGCCAAGTCCGGACCTCAACCAATCAGAAACTGCTGGAGGAGCTCAAGACCGGAGTGATGGCAAGGAAGCCTTCCAACCTCAAAGACCTGGAGACCTCTTGCGAGGAGGAGTGGCCAAAATACCTGTAGAGACATGCAAAAACCTTGTGAGCAAGTATAAAACCATTTGGAGGCTGTATATATCAACAACAGAGGCTTTTCCATTGATTACTGAGGTGACTACTTGAACTGATCTAAGCAAGGGCTCATGAATAATTCTGGACATTACATTTTTGTAAATCTATCAATAAAAATACCCCCGAAATAATGTCTATCTGAAATTCTCTGCGTGATTCTTTCAGCTGTTTTGCACATTCTAGTGAACTAAGCCAGAAGAAACTCATTCCTCAAATAACATGATTCAAAATACTCCAAAAATTTGGTAAGGTATGAATAATTTTGGGCTTAATTGTTGCTATAATAGTATTAAAGAAAAAAAACGTAGTAGGTATAGTAGATACACTACTATACATGTGAAAAGCTCGAGGCAGATGCTTGTGTTTGCGTGAACTGGAAGGACGAATGGCGTGATCTGACGGGTTTGTAATCCAGGCGTTTCCTCTGGGTCGTCTCATAGACAGCCAGACACAAATATTTATAACTGGCGAAGCGAGCCAGAGCCAATCTACATCTCCGACGGCCCGGGGGGCGCGAGGATCCTTCAAGGTCATGAAATTAACAAATTGATCAAATTGATCAGTGTTCATTCAGGTCATAAATATATATGCACAAACTTAACCATAGAAATACATGCTGTGATGAACCAAACTAACATCTCAGGATTAAAAGTGCAGATTTCTTTAAAACGTTACGTACTTCCTAACGACCTTTGATGTTCTGTCTACTGAACACAAACTGGCCTTTGGTATTGATTTTTATATCATAGGGCCATCTTGGTAAACTTATTCTATGGTTATAAAATCAAGCTTATAGCTACCAGTAATTTTGTAGCAGCTTGGTAAATGCAATTTGTTACATACTTCCTAACATTTTTGACCCAATCATGGAAGTGAACCTAAAAACTGGTATGTAGCAATGATCCATGTTGAAACTTGCCATTTTAAATCATCACTTTATGCAGAAGTAAATTGCTATTTAAGATGTTCTATCAGATGCATTTCAAATTGCTGGAATAAGATTTTGTAAGCTTCACTATGACTGGGGGAAATTTTGCAAAATCTGAGATTTTACACATTTGAAGGTGCCAAGATATGCAGAAGGTCATAAGAAATGTACTGTTTTGAGGAATTGTTCTATTCTTATGTATAATGATATATATCAAACAAAAAATGCATTTTCAACCATTTTGGACAACATATACAATCATACATGTAACCCATTTCTAAAAAATGAGCTATAAAAATGGAAAAAATAGCCTGTGTTTGGATAAAAAACATGCTTTGTAAGCAACTATATCCATAGGACCCATAGCAAAGTATACATTTTCTGAAAGCAGACACTTGGGCATTATACAACATTAAGATTGTTTATCTTATTAAAACTGGGTTCAATTTCTAAGCTTTCTTCTCATTTAGGACCCCAGTGTACACAATACCATGCTACAAGCCTACATATATATACATATACATATACATATACATATACATATACATACAGTTAAGCCCAAAATTATTCATACCCTATGAAAAATCTGAGTTTTGCATTTATCTCATACCTTCAACCTGGAGTGGTGGAACTTTCACTTCACCCAAGGACATTTAGTTGGCATGTACAAATCCACATATATTTTGGCTCAACATTATTAGCATAACAATAGAAATGTTAAGATTTCTGTTTTTATGCCTGTCCAAAATTATTCATACCCCATACCAAGTCTCAGAATTGAGGCCAATGTTTGTGAGAATGCACATGGTTTTGATATTCCTAAGATTCTTTATAATGTTATGCAATTATTCCAAGATGTGTGCATACAATCTGAATGCATTACAAATGTGGTCTATTGAATGTACAGTGAGGAATGTTATCGAACAACACTCTGCTTTTTGACTATAAATAAAGGGGAGCTGATGCAATCATTCTCAGGTCATTGTCAGCATGGTGAAGAAGCAAAAAGTCAGTGAGGACCTTCGGTTGTGCATTGTGAATTCTCACAAGGAGGGGAAAGGCTACAAAGTTATTTCGAAGCAGTTCTGAGTGCCAGTTGCCACCATACAAAGCATAATTAGGAAGTCTAAGGAGTTCCACACTAAAAAAAACATTGAAGGACGTGGTCGGAAGCCAAAGGTGTCGCATCGTCTGGCAAGAAAAGTATGGCGAGAGGCAACAACAATCCACGGAGATCACGATAAGGCTCTCCTGAACAACTTGGCGAGTCTGGACCAAGATATCAAGCAGACACTCCAGCGGACGTTGCACAAGGGGGTCTCCATGACGCCGACCAAAAAGACTCCACTCCTCCATCCCAGGCACAGAAAGGCTCGTTAGCCTTTGCAAAAGCTCACCTGGCAAAGATCAAGCTTTTGATCCTCAGTTCCGTGGTCGGATGAGACAAAATGGAGCTTTTTGGGCACAGAGATGTTGCTTTCGTTTGGCGAAAGAAGGGTGAAGCATACAACCAAGGCACAGTCCGACCGTACAAGCATGGAGGCGGAGCATAATGCTTTGGGGATGTTTCTCAGCAGTGGCCGCGGCAATCTCGTCAAAGTGGATGCATCATGAAAAAGGAGCAGTACATCAAGATCCTTGAGGAAAACATCAAACAGTCCGCAGATAAACTTCACCTCGGGGAGCATTGGACGTATCAGCAGGACAACGATCCAAAACACACTCCGCCAGTCAGTCAAGAAATGGTTCCGAATAATGATGTAGACGTTCTAGAGTGGCCAAGCAAAGTCCGGACCTCAACCATCGAGAATCTGTGATGGGAGCTCAAGACGGAGTGATGGCAAGGAAGCCTTCCAACCTAAAAGACCTGGAGACCTTTGCGAAGGAGAGGTGGGCCAAAATACCTGTAGAGACATGCAAAAACCTTTGTGAGCAAGTATAAAACCTTTGGAGGCTGTAATCACAACAGAGGCTTTTCCATTGATTACTGAGGTGACTTTGAACTGATCTAAGCAAGGGTATGAATATTCTGGACATTAATTTTTTGTAAATCTATCAATAAATACCCCCGAAATAATGTATTTCTTGAAATTTCTCTGCAGTGATTCTTTCAGCTGTTTTGTCACATTCTTATGTAACTTAAGCCAGAAGAAACTCATTCCTCAATAACATGATTCAAAATACTCCAAATTTGGTAAGGGTATGAATAATTTTGGCTTAATTGTGTATTATAGTATAAAAAAAAATATATATATATATATATATTGTGAAAGCTCAGCAGATTGCTTTTTTTCTGAACTGAACAAGTTGATCTGGGTTTTAATCCAGCTGTTTGCTTTGTAGTCATAAAAGGCAGACACAAATTTTATATGCAACGACAAGGGCACTCGGTGGAGCACATACCTCCACCACGTAATGCCTTCTCACGAGAACAGAGCCCAATACATTTTTGAGATATTCATTTTAAATATCGTTTTTGCCCTATCTCTCAATGGTGAAGAATTTCTTTAAAAATTCTCATATCCAGATCTTTCAAAATCTAATCAGTTTGTCCGTGTCACACACCCACTGTCCACCAAGTTTCATCCAAATCCGCCTGCAACTTTTTGAGATATCGTGCTATATATAATTTTTGGCGCCCATCTCTAAATGGTGACGAATCACTACTTTAGATTTTGGTTGAAGATCTGGATACAATAATTTTTTTATCAGTCGTCTTAGTATACACCCAACCTTCACACCAAATTTTCACCGAATTCATCCACAAACTTGAGATATTTTGCAGACAAACAAACAGACAGAGGTGAAGACAATACCTCTGCACAAAAGGTGGAAGGAGTTAACATGAGACTTTCCTAATACTGCCAAAGCATTCTCACAGTAACCAATACACTCAGTGGTTTGCTATTGCCTTCGCAGCAATGAGTGTTGGGGACAATCTCTCGCCTACTTTTATGAAAGACTTGAGAACAAGGTCAACCAAAGAATGTTAGCAGATGGGTTTCAAGTAAACATCCCTCCAACACACAATGCACTCATTGATGCAACAACCAATCAGACATTTATAGTCAGGTCAGAATTGAACTGAGACAAAGCTCAGGGTTAGTGTGCCATTCCATGAGACTGTAGTAGTAAACAACCGACTGATTAAAATTAAGAATCTTTGACAAAACGGCAATAAATTTATGTAAATAAATACGGATTTTAAATTTTTGTCATTTATCAGAATTAATCTCGACACATGTTTTGAATTACAATGTACCATGTGCACATGCAATGTGCTTGGATTACAACATGGCCCCAATACTCCTTTCAAGGCCATGACGAGGTCGTGAATGTACCTGGACAGGTCATGACAATCACAGGGTGCTGGAAAAAGCACCCACCCTCATCAGAGCAGGATTATTGAAGTTTGTCCAGGTACCACACAATGATTCTTAATAAGGTACCATGGGATCTTTAATGTCCACAAGCAAATGCTAGTAGACAGGACAGTCAGCTTTGCATATGCTCTGACAGTGCACCAAGGTTCATTTACACCACATGACATGGAAGGCATTTTGCAACCACAGTTCGCACCGTACCCGGACACCAATAAATAAGTACACGAGACATTGATTTGTGTGACATCAAAGTACGACCTTAATGCTGCACAAACTCACTGACCAGAGCTAAGCACCGATGTTGATTGCTAGCATTGAGACCGAGACTAACTTTTATTGTGCATTTTTGGGATTGTCACCATGGAGGGGTAGTTACAGCCTTGGCAAGGCACCACACCATGATTAATCTACTACCCATCGTTTTATCATCTTTTGCTGATGCTGGCAAACTAACCTTCACAGTAGACCAATCTTGGTGTAATCAAGCACAATCTCACGCAAAAGCAATGATTGCGAATGGCAAGCTTTCAACTTGCGGCTGTGAGTTAATGGTCAATAAAGTACATTTTAAACCATGCCAGTCCATGGGTACCTGAGCAAGCAAACCGATCCTCGTTTTCTAACCCCATCAACCAACCTAATACTTGCAGGTAATACCGTGTTGTTGTCTGTTCTCTGCTCATTCCTCACTGGTTGATCCACCTGTTTGCCCAGTGTGTTTGTTTACCCTCTGTCACCTTGCTTGTCCAAGAGTCATGATTTTGTATTTTTTTTTCTTTCAAAGCTATTTTTTCTTACTTTATCAAAATTTTTTTTGCATGCAAAAATTACAAAGGAAATTACAAATGTAGGGCGCAAGCAAACTGGTGTGCAAAAAACGTTTTTTTTTTCCACTCGTCAAATCCATTTTCCAGATATGACACAGGTAGAACGTTATACAATTCATTTTAGAGAATGTGACATCTCAAAATGTCTGGATAGCTTTTTCACTCTAATGGCATCGAGCAATTATCCATCTTGCGTTCGAGAAACGAGAAGAAGTTTGCGATGCAAACTATAATATACACAAATGTACATTTAGAACAATATACATGCATTGTTTTTTTTTTGTTTTTTTTGTTTTTTGGGGGGGGGTGGGGGGGGGGTAAGAAAACCTTCTGTTTAAATACAGTACCAAGCAAATTAATTACTGGCATTATGGGAATTGTAATAAACTGTCCATCACACAAAGTGCAAAGTCAACTTGACACCATGCAGATTGACACAATTCCTGACAAGTCATATCCATCCCACCCCAATGGAAATCCATATCACACGACACAGATGCAAAAAAAACAAATAATCACCCCCCCCCCATGCAAATCACAATGGGAAACTTACAATCGAGTTAGCCATCAGCATAAAACTTGTCGATACCTCACCTGTAAGCACTCTTGCATTTGAATGAGTCTTAATGATGGTACAAAGTACCTTTTCATTGAAAATGCCAGAATTCCTACAAGGTAAGGCACAGCTTCTTAAGAACTATCACTTTACAGTCAGTGTGCTACTGGAACACATCATATTGAATTGTTCATCAGAAATAAAAGCTAAAACTCGGCTAGCTTGATAGTAAATGCAAACCAGTCTTTAACTGCTACAGGGGGGGAAAGAAAAAAATATTCACGTTCGTTTTCAGCAATTAATTTCGATGGCGGAAAAGAGGCAGCTCCATGTCGAAAAATCCATCAATGCCTGAAAGAAGTACGATGCTCGTGATCGAAGCAGGGGTATCATTTTGCAGAACAGGAAGTGTCCTATGCAATCATGTGCATTTGTTAAGCGTTACCCATTTGCAATTGATGTACCTGAGGTTAAGTGTACGGACCTGCTACAGAGGGAAACAAAGCCTGACAATCTAAACATTTACAATTACTGTCCCAAACAAAAGGCAACCTGTACGGATGGCTGCTCGAAGTGCACTATCATAGCCTGCCAAAGGCATGTCACGTCCATGCATCAGTTGTGATGACGAACAGCTGAGCATTTCATTGATTATTGCTTTGTTACAAAGTGTCTTTGAAAAGAAATGTTGGGTTTTTCTTACCTTTTACAAAAAAAATTTTAATATCACAGTCAGGGCAATTGTGATAAAACACTGCAGAGAAAGGTCTGGGGAGTACGAAGCAAGCTTTCAAGTGCAAGTAGATCTTTGCATAAACCATCATGCTCAGAACCAGAAAATGTGCAAAACCACAACTTGCAACCTTTTAATATTATTTATCATGGTTACGTGTCCAGTCAACACAATGCACCTTTTTCTTGTGGCATAGGTGGCTCTGCTGCAAAAAGAAGAATGAAGTTTGGACCGACAACGAAACTCAGATGTTAAGTTTGGTGAGTGGGCGCTCTCGACCAGGCACAGGAAGCGTGGAGCAAGGACGCCGGCGAGATCTTTTATCTTGCTAAGATCTTTGTCAAAAACCTCGCCAGAACGCAGCGCTGAAACCAGGTCATCAAATTCTACCTCGTCCGCATCGGCACCCGCTCGCACCCTGCGTGCCCTCTCTCTCCGTTCGCGCTGCTCACGAAGCTGGGGGCGGTAAATACAGGTCCCACATTGTGCCAGCACATGTCATGTAGAAAATAAATAATGATAATTCAGCCCATTCAGCAAGCATCTATCTATCTATCCACCTACAATATATGACTAAAACTCTCATCTTGTAATGTATGTTCCCGAAATACAGCACAACGATACACAATAGCGACAAAAATTTATGGCCACCTTCACTCACCATTTGCCTGCGGTGTGCAGTATCAAGTTTCGTTGAAATCGGGCAACAAAAAATTATTAAATCAATTCTCGATTCAGTCAAGTACTCTTCGGGAGAATTTGATCAATGCAAAACAACCTCAGCGGTATAGTTCGGCTGGAGCTACTCTTTTTTTTCTTGAAATGATTTTATTTTAAATCTCAAACATTTAAGTATAGACAAAGAACGATTTATTTTTAGATATAATAAACCGCCTTTTTAATCTCATACTTCCGTGTTCATTAATAAATAAAATTGTGTTTAGAAGATTACGCACAATAATTTCTTCGACTTTCTTTTCTCCATTTTTTTTTTTCACATTGACCCGCGCAACATCAAGTTTCGTTCAAATCGGGCAATGAAAAAAATTATTAAAAATCAATTTCCCGATTCAGTCCAAGTACTCTCGGGAGAATTTGAACAATGCAAACAACTCAGCGGCATAGTTCGCTGGAGCTATCTTTTTTTTTTTTTTTTAATTTTTATCATAACCGCTGTCACAACTGGAACCCAACGGGTTTACGGGTCGTCTAGTCTTAATAAAAGTCCAACACGAAGGAGGGTATGCATGTTACACCCCCTCTGCTCAACACAACTAAAAACCCTAACTCCATTCAAAAACCTCCACTCTCCAACCCTTTTACTCCAAATGGTCCTATACTAACTTCGCAAATATGTACACGATCCCTCAAGCAATTAAAATGGCACTCGTAGAGCGCATACCCTCCACAAGGCTGAACAGTTTACGTTTTGTATCCCACTGATGAGGTACGGATGCAAATCCGGCCATAACTAAATTCTAATAATCTTGTTCTTGTCACCCTGTCAAACTTATATACCAAGTTGTCATTAATAATTAATCCATCCAGACTTTTTGAGATATTGTCTTCTATATCGTTTTTGGCCCATCTCTCAATGGTGAAGAATCAGTAAAAAAAATTATACAATCTGGATCTGGATCTTCACCAAACATTTCATCCTGTCACACACCAACCTGTCCACTAAATTGCATTGGATCCATCCACAACTTTTTGAGATACCCTGCTCAAGAGACACGACAGACAAGGTGAAAACAACCTCCACCAACCTCATGGCAGAGGTAATTACAGAGATTGCCCCAAATTGAAAAATATATCAAGGGAATAATTTTCTTTAACAAATGCAGGGGCGGAGGGGGAAGGGGCATTACGCAAGCCATTTTGGGAGCACTGTGGCACACAAGGCTTGCTTGAATAGCCAGACTGCAATTATGGAGACCCTCCCCACTTCTCAATCCCAAAAGTTACTCCCCCCTATTTACTCATGGTCCCTTGGGAATGTGCTAAATTTGCTTGCCATCATGCAAGCCATGAAAGATTTCCCTTCCCCCCCATAAAGTCAGCCAATTTTGGTGGCCGTACAATGTGTCATTCTTAAGATATACAATATATAAGCGAACGAACAGAAAGACGAAGAAAGAAAATTGAGTGTTGGCATCACTTTTGCTTGATGAGAGACAGGTTAGCAAACCTGTCTCTCATCAGGTAAAACTCGGACAACATACCAAATCTTACTCATCTCTCATTTTTATTCAAATGGTCGACCCTGAACCAAACCTCACAAACCTGTGCCTCCATGCGAGCACGTCTTTCTCCTCTCACGTCTGCGCCTCAGAGCCCTCGTTCTCTTCTGAGCCTCAGAGAAAGCCTGCAGAAATGTGTCCAAGCGTCCCAAACATTCGTCAGGTGTACTCGGTCCTCTCACCAGCTTTCGTACCATACTTGCAAACTATTAACGGGGGATTGGGGAGAGGGGATAAGAGGGGTGGGGGACAGTGAACAAATTAAAAAATTAGGACTTAACCATCAGTTAAGGATCGGGATCTAAATGGAACTGCAAGACCCATTGACAATTCCTTCTCAAGCTGTTAAAACAAACAAAACACGAGCACAGCTATTTATGTCCAAGATGAAATAAAGGTAGTCTACCTGTTTTTTCGCTTCAGTAAGCAGTTCCTCCAGCTCAGAGAAACTGAATCCCGCCACTGTGATGAAGTCACTCATGCTCGATCACAAATTTATCACCGGTTGATGACCCCGATTCTGCTGGAACTCCAGTTCTGTCCAAAACTGTTTGGTTGTGCAGTACGAGTTAGAAGGGAGCAACTTCAGGTCCAAGGAAAAGAGCCAGCTAGAACACTTACTGAGCAGAATTCCATCACATCCAGAAGCTTCAGAACATTACATCATTTTGCGAAATATCTGAAAGTTTATATATACAAAGATGCTTGTTACTTTGCGAGCACAGTCTATGCTGTGAAGCAATGGTTCCAATAAAACCCCAGCATATATCTGCAAGCTCAACAAAGTCATCTGGACGCATTGCTGCCACATGAAGTTCTTCCTCAAATGTGTCAGCTCATCATAACACAAACCCTTTATCACTATGGTCTGGAATTATTGTGGTTCTCCAATGCTGACAATCAAGGGTGTGAGGAAAACAGATTACACAACTTGCTGATCACAGGCGGTTGACAGCATGTCAGCTTTCTTAAATAGAATTCCATATCCTCTATTCCTGCAATGTTATTGTCCACCTCACAAACACAGCCCTCCAAGGCTCGAAGTTTATAAAAAAAACCGTCAACGTTTTTCAGGCTCTTTAAGAATCATTATTCTACAAAAAAACCAGATTGTAGTGTTGCTCTACTTATAGCGACGACAAGTCAAATAGGAAGCTTAACAGAAGTTTTGGGACCTAAATTGATTGTTGAGAGAAGCGATGTTACCCATTTAGTGAACAACTAAACCATACCCATATATCATATTGCTAAGAATTCAAAAATGGGGCCTTGCATCAAAATAACCTGCCGAGGAGATTGAAATTTGTTCACAAACGTTGTGAAAATTGGCACATTCAACAAAATAATTTCTATCACTTTCTCATCTGTAAATACAAGCACAACACAGTGTGGATATTCAAGTTCTGTATATAACCAACAACCTTGTCCGTGGCCTACTTATTGCAGAGTTGATAGAAGTTCACTCTTTCATTCCTTTTTTTTCCCCGCTCTTGGAACAAACTCCACACTCTCATCAATTCCACTCCTCACTCAAGGTTTTCAAAACACTTGTTCACCACCATCTCTTATCTACCTCCATCCAAAACCACAATCTTTATCTCACCCCAAACCCACCTGCAAATTTCCTGTTTTCCTTCCTGAAATCCTCCAGTAACCAATCTTGTTTAACCATGTACCTCGCCCCATCCTCTCCCTTCCGCAGATCTCCTATTGTCTGTTCCCACTATTTTGGTGCTTCCTCTCCGCTCCTCCTCTCCTGCCTCATTATGCATTTCTGTTTATTAGCTCTTACACGAGCCTCGACTTGGTATACAAAAAATAAAAAGTTTTTTTTTTTAAAAGACCACTGTCCTTTCACTAAATCAGTTTTATTACATTTTCTATAACACTGTACATGTAACAGCATTTATTTTTAATATATGAAGGGTGTTCAGAAAGTTCTACGAAGGGGAATTAAACACAAGTTCAAGAAAGAGCCACCATTGAATCTTTTTGAAATGCAATTGTTAATTTTTAATGAAGGAATCTTTTTCTTGCTAATTATTCACATCTACATATTGAAAAAATAAAATAAAATCTTGGGGGGGGGGGGGTAGTTGTTTTTTGGACTACAGGAAGCACCTCTTCCAAGAGCTTTTAGAAGGACCCCGAAAGGAAAAAAAAAATCTTGAAGAGTTTGGCACATCACAATCGAGGATTCAGGCTGTACTTAGGGACAAATACTAAGTAGTTTGTTTTATTACTTTGTGCTGATAATACTGTTACGAATCTGGAAACATTCGCTTCACACATACAGTTGACCCAAAGTTTTAGTATTTTGTTAAGTAAATGTGGATAGTTAGAATTCCTCCCTGTGTCTAATGGATTTCATGTGGCCGCTGTGAGTTTCTTTCTAGTTAGTCTTCTGCATTAAATCCCCCTTGACTCCTTCAGCGCCATTACGCACGTGTGAGGCCACGGACATAGTCAGGGGTGAGATCACCTCAGGGCCAACTCCACCCCAGCAAGATGGAATGTTCCCTCGTCAATCGGGGGTGAGATCACCTCAGGGCCAACTCCGCCCAGAAAGATGGAATGTTCCCTCGTCCAATCGGGGTGAGATCACCTCAGAGCCGACCCGCCCCAGCCAGATGGAATGTCGTCCTTGTCCAATGAGGGGAGGACACCGATCGCCTGACGCCCCCCAACCAATCCGGAGGCGAGTTACCTCAGAGCGGATCCTCCACCCACCCGGGGGAGGATAAGAAGGATCGCGAGCTGTATCCAGTGTTGGTTGGTGGTGTTTTGCGGTCTTGGTCTCTTGTCTGCGGTCCTTTTCGGTGTTCCTTGGTGGTCGGTGGTCGTGTTTGTGGTGGTGGTGGTCATGGCGGAGGTGTTCCATTGGTGCTCGGGTCGTAAATCGTCGTTCGTGGCAGCCAGGATCGTGGGCTCGTTGGATTCTGGGTCATGGGTTCGATCCCACTGTGGTGGGGCGAGTCGATGAAACCGCACGAGGCGGCCAGGTAACTTGGCCAGACTCTGGCCTCAGTCGCCTTCCCTCCTGAGCTGAAGGGCCGAATAAAGACCCACGAGGTCCATTTCTTTTTTGGTGTGTGTGTCTGTCTGGCCAGTTGACAAGTAGAAATCGTTTTAAGTGACTGCCATTGTTACATTTTCCTGCATTCTATTCATGCTTAAGTCTGCTCTGTGTTTCCCTCCTCTTATAATTGTAAAATAAATAACTGTTAAATGTTCCAGTTCGTTTGTTTTCTTTCATTGACCCAGTATGGTTCGGGCTTGAGAGTCAGGAAGGCGATTGTGCGTAATTGTCATTTTGTCGGCGCGGCTTTGAAAAATTCCCGCTCGGTTACGCCGGATCCGAGTCGGTGACAGCGACTCGGTTTGGACAAAGCCGGCCGAGGGTATGGCTTCCCCGGTAGCTAGACGCGCGGCTAATTAGGTAAATTGGAATCAGACAAAAGACCCTAACCACGCGGTCGAAATATTGGCGTCCACGGTCATAAGCGCCCGTCGACTTCGGAGTTATCCGGAGTGACGACTTCAATTCCGGTGTTCGGTGGAGACGGCCCAACTGCTCCTCTAGCGTCGTCCTCGCACCGAACCCGGCACCAAACAATACTATACTCTCCCTCAAAATCCTCAAACTACTGCAGCTTTCAACATACCTTCTCTATCTCCTTGAGGCCTCTCGGATAGTGTTCATTTCCTTTTCTAGTCGGACATGCTGTCAAAAATAGAAAAACACTTTTATAACAGTAAAGTTGTTGATTTTTGTTATCTAGTTTTGTTGATTTTGGTTAA
>CM068961.1:103754699-103765004 GCA_035128595.1 Eptatretus atami | reverse complement strand
GCTTGCACCCCAGTTAACCACAACAAAGATGAGTACATTGGGGTGTGGCTGAATGGAAGCCATTGTGGAGTCCTGCAGGCTGTGGCAGCTCTCACACTGATGTCTCATCGGCAAAAAGTTGCTGTTGTTGCCTGCTATCTCCACACGTGGGTGGATTTTGGCAGATGGAGCGGGGACAAACCAGGTTTCAAAGTATCCATATCCGAAAAACAAAATAGTGCAAACATGTTTTTAGAAATTTGTACAAATTGCTTGAAAATGAAATGCAGAAATATCCAATTTACATAAGTTTTCAGCCCCCCCCCCCTCAATACTTTGTAGAAGCACATTTGCCAGTGATTACAGCTTTGTGTCTTCTTGGGTATGTCTATCAGCTTTGCACATCTGGATTTGGGGGGTTTCTCCCATTCTTCCTAGGAGATTTGCTCAATCTATGTCAAGTTGGATGGGGAGCATCAATAAACAGCAATCTTCAAGTCCTTCCACAGATTCTCAATGGGATTCAAGTCTGACCTTTTGCTGAGCCTCTCAAGGGCATTCAGGTTCTTGTTCTGAAGCCATTCCAGTGTTGCTTTGGCTGTATGCTTGGGGTCATTGTCCTTTTGGAACATAAATCTTCACCGCAGTCTCAGGTCTTTTACACTCAGAAGCAGGTTCTCCTCAAGGATTTACCTGTATTTGGCTCCATTCATTGTTCCCTCTATCCTTGCAAGTCTCCCAGTCCCTACCACCGAAAAGCATCCCCCATAGTAGCATTACGCTTCCACAATCGTGCTTCACAGTTCAGATAGGTGATGAGCTGTGCTTGGTTTCCACCAGATGTAGCACTTTGCATTCAGACCAAAGGAATTTTCATCAGATCGTTTCATCAGACCACGGAATCTTTTTCCTCGTGCTCTCAATCTTTCACATGCCTTTTTTGCAAACTCCAGGTGTGTCGTCATGTGCCTTTTTCTCAGGAATGGCTTTGATCTGGCCACTCTCCCATAAAGCCTCCATTTGTGAAGTGCTGCAAAGACTGTTGTCTTTCTGCCAGGTTCTCCCATCTCAGCTAAGGAACTAGTTCTGTCACAGTAGTCATTGGGTTCTTGGTCACCAACCCGACCAAGGTCCTTCTTGCCCAGTTGCTCAGTTTGGTTGGACGGCCAGCTCCAGGAAGAGTGTAGGCAGTTCCATATTCGTTCCATTACCTAATGATGGAGCTCACTGTGCTCTTCGGAACTTTCAACACTCTAGAACATGTTTCATACCCTTCCACAGATCTGTGCCTCCTCACAATTCTATCTTAGAGTTCTACGGACAGTTCCTTGGACTTCGTGGTGGAGTTTCTGCTCTGATGTG
Source organism: Eptatretus atami (assembly GCA_035128595.1). Classification (NCBI taxonomy): domain Eukaryota; kingdom Metazoa; phylum Chordata; class Myxini; order Myxiniformes; family Myxinidae; genus Eptatretus; species Eptatretus atami. The sequence goes on along the minus strand of CM068961.1, from coordinate 103,763,663 downwards.
AAAAAGGTGAATTATTAGCAAATACCACCTGTCGCTTCGCCGACAGGAACACTGAGATGGAGGGGGAAAGGAGAGAGCGAAGATGGAGGGGGACGGGAGGGGAAAGGAAGGCAGGCATGTGGTGGAGCGTCAATTACGATTCATACCGTCTCATCAAAATGATTCTGCACAGAATAACAGTGAAGATGGAAACAAAATAATGTCTGAAATCCATTTTCTACCAGTCATATGACAAACACGGTCCAGAGACTGACACGTCCTGAGACAGGCTCCCATCCCCGTCGGGACACGTCCCGAGACAGGCTCCCGTCCCCGTCGGGACATAACGACCGTCCGGATACATCCAGAGACAAAGAAAGAGAGAGAGGGGGGTGGGGAATAGGGGAGTTAGAGAGAATATGTGATGCTTTGTGAACGAACACACACACACACACGAATTTTTTGGGAATCGGCAGGTTGGAGTCAGTGTGATTATTGACTACAGTACATACTCTATACAACCCAGAAACCTTGAGTAGCTTCACCAAAACAACGTTACATTTATACAGACGTTTCAAGGAGATGTTCACAAACATTAATCTTTATAAACAGCTGTGTGTGACAGGTGGGAAAAAATTTGGCTCGGTTTAGATTTATTTCGAAAAAATTTTAGAAAACACGTTAATACGGCAAACGGCTCAGAAATCTGGTGTTATCAAATCTATTTTGCTTTGAAACTCACAGAGAGAAACATATCACATTTGTAAAGCAAATCCGATAACCAAATGCTTTAGAAAAGAGGACAAAGGAAAACCTGAGAGAACCTCCATAAGATATGGGATGAAACTTTGCCACCACGGCACCCGTAACAGGCATGGCATGTCCACACACCCGCGGAAAGTCCGTACAGATACAAATCTACCACGTCCATGTGTGCTGTACACGTAACGTACCTCTACCTTGTAATATCTGTCGACTGTACCTCCCGATCGGGAAACAAACTGTACTGTACAGCTCAGTAAGTGGCTTAAGCACTCAAGCAAGCACTGCAACAGAATGCCTGGCTTGGCAAGGATTTATCAATTGCCATGATGCAGCTATTCACCCAGAAACGCCCATGCAATGTCCAAATTGGACAAATCAACACTTTTTTGGGGAGTCGGAACTGCTGATACTTTCAAATTTGGAGCTCACATTTTGTAATTCGGGTTCATTTAATAGATTCTCTCAGTTATTAATTTGCACAAATGAAATAAAGCCACAAACGCTGGCATCTCCAGGCGTTTATAAGCACTGCACAATATACCCAGCGATTCGTAGCTATGATGAACAGACATTCAATAATATGAGTGAGGAAAGTGATAAATAAATAAAACTATTGTTAAGAAATCATTGCGGCCTGTTCCAAGTTAAAGCATGGATGAGCAGGCCAAAAAAACATGGCGGCTTCAAACCCCAGCGAGGTTACCCAGGAAACACCTTGAGACCCCAGACAGCAAGGTGGCCAAGGATTGTGAAGGATATAATTAAACAATGGACATTGATTATCTTCAAAAGGGGTGTTTTAATTAACCCAAACATCCAATTTTCACTTTGGCACTTCCTTTGGGTTTTCTTAGTATGCATGCAAAGTTTCAGGCTGCTAGGTTTTCTGGTTTTGAAGTTATGGAAGCAACACACACACACATTGCCTTTTATTAGTTATAGACACCTTGGAATCGCACCTCATCAAATAGGGCTAATTTTGACACAATACGAAGTGACATAACAGAAGAGGGCAGGCAGTCATAGGATGGTGTTAGATGGGTGATTGGCTGTGCTACCAGATGGGTAGCTACCTGGAATCCTTCAAGTGTCTGCATTCCTGCAAGCTACTAAGCTGCCCGTCTGGTGATCTTCTTTTGACCAGAAACATCTTTAACCCCATTCCTAAACCATATTTCCCAATTGTGTATTCTGAGTCCGAAACCACCATTTATGAAATCTCGAAAAAATATGAATTACAGACACCTTGGAGTTGCACCTTATCAAATAGGGATAATTTTGACACAACACAAAGTGACATAACAGAAGAGGGCAATATCTCAAACACTAAAGCTCATAGGCAGCAGGGAGCTGCACGACTCTGAACATGTCCACACTACCCGATCTAAAATATGCATTCTAAATCCAGCTCTTATTTTTATCATCCCCGTCGGGACACGTTATTTTTTATTTTTACCATGATCCATCAATCACTCAACTTTTTGGCAACCAGCCAGTTGAGCTACAGGACCAATGCTCCTCTTTTTTACTGCTACATAACTTGGAATCATGAGTCTTCTTTTGACCAGAAACATCTTCAAATTTTAAACAATTTATTGAATTGTATGATTTTAATTTTCTTAATCATATGATTAAATCACTCAAACTTTTGGGTTTCAGCACCAGTAATGATCTTTCTTGGTGAGACCATATTTCCAAGACAGCTTCCAGAGCCAGCCACCAACTGGGCATCCTCCGTCGTGCAAAGTCTTTCCTTGGCAAGTCTGAACTTTTGATAACCAACAAGGCCTTCATCTGCAGTTTGATCAAGTACTGCTCTTCCCTTTGGGCTGGTGACCCTGCCTCGCACCTTGCCTTCTCTTGAAGCCGTGGGAAGCATGGCCCTCAAAATCATTGGGATCTCCTGCGACAAAGCTGAGTGTCTAGGTCTGTTACTCTCACATCACAGACAGATTGGTGAACTCTGTGCAAGACTATAAAGGTGGTAGAGAATACACTCTGCATTCTTGATTCTGCCCCTCATGGGTTTCTGCAGGGTGCACACAGTCTGCCAGTAACTCTCCTCTTGGTAAATTCCCAAAATCCAGTCTCATTTCTCATATCCTCTCATTTGTTCCACTTTTCTCTCACCAGTGGAACAGACTTCCTCAGTCTGTTCAGTCCCATTCTTCCCTCCAGGGCTTCAAAAGCTGTTCACCACTACCTCAAGTCACACCCCCCCCCACCCCAAAATTACTACTAATGATCCCTTCTGCCCTAAATAAACCCCATTCCCAAGCACTTCCCCTTTTCAGCTTATGATTCCTCTCTCTCTCTCTCATCCCCACCTTCCCCTTCCTCCTCTTGTTGCATTTCATTCAGCTTGTTCACCCCATGTGTCCTTCTCCTCCTCCCTTTGATCTCACTCAGTAATTTCCACTCCACTGTTGGGGGTTCCCCTTTGTGTTTGTTACCTTCCATATACCCTCTTCCACAAGCCTCGATGATAAAAAAAAAAATTTTATACAACTTTAATGGTCTTTTTAATGGTTCTCCCTATAGTATAGAGGGAGGCTTATAGCTGTTGTAGGGTTTGTTTCTACAATTGGTGACCCCAATTTTTAATGGTACCACAGAGTTTTAGACTGAGGAATCCTAAACCACCATTTAGGTTTGTTTTTTCTCTCCTGCGTTACCAATATTCGAGTTGCATCTCGGAGCCTGCTGGGACTTTTGGAATGAAATTTTGCATCAACAATGTGAAGTATGCGGGGATGACAATTTTTTTTGCCTTGACCTAATTTTTAAGGTCATGACCTAATTATAAACATTTGTTGGCATCTTCATAACTTGATTAAGGTTTGTCTGATGGGAACAAAATTGCCCTCACTAGATAGCCGAGAGCAAGGCACATTTATGCTTAATTTACGTCATACCCCTCTGGGTTAAAGGTCAAGATCAAATGGTGGTCTGAAAAAAAAAAATGCAAGTCACCACTCAATTTTACCAATGCAGAATCTCAAAGATCACTTGGTCTTCCAAGATGTTCTTACATCATAATAATGGACCTGAACTGAAGTTGTGCACCTGATATTGATGTGTCCTTTACCTACTTTTTTCAGCTTGTGACCTAATTAACAACAAAAAAACACCTTTTTGCTCATACAACTTGAATAATTTTCCTCTGATTTTCATGATATTGAGTTTTACAGATAGATTATAGATGGGGACATATTTTCTTGATTTACAGTCCACTCTAAATGCTGAAGGTCAAGGTCATATAGCGGTCCGAAAAAAATATATATGGATGCCAAGGGCAAGTTTGGAAATTAAAAATATATATATGGACACGGGCCAAGGGCAAGTCACAGGCGATCGTCAGGGGGTAAGCTGGGAGAAGCTTACCCTTGTTCGCAGATATCTAGTGTTTAGTGCAACTACAAATTTGATAGAAACATCAGTTTGTGATGCGATATTAATGCAGATAGAAGTCGTGTGACTTTCGAACAACAGCACAAAGGTGCTTTTCAAAACTAGATGGTATTCATAGGATACATATCCCACGCAGGTTTGAGGACTTGGTGCTCGCCAACTCTTTTTTTTTTTCTTTTTTTTCTTCGATCCAATATACAGTAGATGCCAGACCACATGACCGATGACATCTTTATCAAACCATATTTCCCATGGGTAATTGATCAATTAGTTAAATTTTGCATTCATCGGTTAAGCAGTTTCTCACACGAAGATTTTCAAAGATTTTCCCTTAGATCCAATATGACTGCCAGACCACGTGAGACATGATAATCTCTTTTTTTTAAATTAAAATCCTGTTCAAATTTCAGGTCAATCAAATGAAAAGTGAGGATTTCAGAAATTTGACGTGTTGACCTTTTGCCGATGTTGACCTCAAGAGTGACCGCGATATCACATTGTCATGGAACAAACATGGGGTAAAGTTTCAATTTCCTCCGCTGAATGGTTTTTGATGCAAGCTCTTAGCAAAATGCAGACATGTACGACGTACGACGTACGACGATCGCTTAACCCCACTTTTAGCTTCGTGAGTGCAGGGTAATAAAGGCCTTACCTGCTCCAGCATATCCTTAGAGATCTCCTCCTGTTCATCCATCTGCATTATCGCAGTTTTTATTTCTTCATTTGAGAGTTTCAACCTGGAAAAAAAACAAAACAGAAACATGTCCCATTATGTGATACTCCAAAAGGTTCATGGCTGAGAGGAGCTCAGCTTTTTATTTCCTTCAATTATAAAATATCCATTTCATGGACAACTAATTTTTCCATAATGGGGTTTAGGTAGAGTTACACCAAGACAAGCCTGCAGGTCCCTTTATTAAATTGACACAGTAAAGTTCTGTGTGCATAATGCTCTGCACCCACTTGGAGAGGAGAATCACACAGTTTTGTGCTCGACGACCATCAATCACCGAAAACTCTTTCGCCCTGCGGTTCGAACCATCCGTGAGGTCTTCAACTGAACCGGTCTCTTTCTGCATGGGTTTACAAGTAATGCGACAAAAATCAGCTGAAGCTGTTACTTCGAGGAAAAGAAAAAGCAATAACAGGGAAAAGGTAATTGGGTCCATCACAGCTGTGTCACCACAGGCAACAAGCAATCGTATACACTGCCTAGAACATGTGCAAATTAAGAAATGCTGGTGGAAGCATGAAAAAGGGGCAAAACAACTAATAAACAGTTGTAGACGCATCAACTCTGCCAATCAAGAAGCAAGTTGTTTATTATATTTTTCTGTAAATGCAAAGGTAAAGCTCATACAGAGGCAAAATAACTCAAGATGAAAGGGTTTCAACAGACAAGCAGACAGTTTAAAGAAAGACAAATATGGCATGTAAGAAAAGGCAGAAAATGTAAGAAAAGAAAAAGACAAAAATGGGACCTTCTCTCATGCACCACTTCATCTCATCCTGTCTGCATGCATCCTATCCATCCTATTGGCTCTGGAGCACAGAATTATATGGCAAAGCAACCCGCTTTATCAGAACTGCCTTCTCAACATAGAATGTTCTCAACCTTCTCAACTGATGGCTACTTTATGTCACTCCATAAGGCTCACAAGTGTGCGTCCACCCTTTGGTGAGCCGGAAATGATCTTGTTAATCTCAATGCTGAACTTTGCAAGTCGTCTTCTTCCACAAAGTCACAATGGCAACTTATCAAGTCTAGTATATGCTGACCGTCACTTCAAACTCTGCTTGGAAGAAGAAAAAAAAAATAGTCTCACCTGATGTTTGCCTCCATATCTCATGTACCCAACCCATCCTACTTTACTAATCACAGCCCCTCATACCCACTGCCAACTAGACTGCCTCACCAAAGATTGACAGACACGCAAAGAAAGAATGGTGCTTTTTAATTCCATGAACTTCTCTTTGGTGCATGTAATTCAACATCTCTAAAACCAAGAGCCTACATGCCTAAAAATGTGTGGGGGGTGAGGGAGGGAATCCATTACTTTTATCAGGAAAAAAAAATTATACTTCACATACCCTTTTGTAAGTGTGCATCCATGAAATAATAAAGTACTAAATCCAATTTACTATCAAAGAATCCGATGTGAGAATATTAATCTGAAGAATGAACCCTGATCCCAACACGATTTTCCAAAGCAGACATAAGTGCACACATCTGCTTGCACAGAGTGAAAGATGACAAGGGCCCTTATCACAACTATAATATTTCTTTCATGCTAGCTTTGACAACTCCCTGAAGTTCTCCTGGAAAATATGAAAGGTTTTCCACATGATCCAGTTGAGCGATCGTCAGGCCAACATGAGGTCATCACTTTGGAGCTCTACAAGGTCTTTGTCCATAGCTCCAGGGAATATTGCTCTCCCATGTGGGTTAGTAAACCCACTCCCCATTTGTGTCTCCAGGATTCTGTAGAATATTAAACTCTCAACGTTGTTGGCATTTCCCACAAAGAGGCCAAAGTACAATGATTATTGTTCTCACAACAGCCAGGTTGGTGGCCTCTTTTACTTTTTCGTTTTTAAAAACACCCCATTCTAGTCCTATTGCATTTTCCATTTCAACCCTCCTCATCTCCTCCATGACATACATTATTCCACCAATCCCCTCCTGGTTAAACTAAAAATCCAGCCTTACTGCACTTCTCAAATATTCCTCTTTTCTCCCATTTGTGAAACCACCTCCACCCGTCTTCTCTGGTGTTTCAAGCTGGCAGTTCACCACCATCTCACGGATCCCCATTTCAATGCCGATGATCTTGTCTACCTCCATTAACTCGAACTGACTTATTGAACCTCTTGAGCCTCTTCTCTTCTTCCATAACATCTTGAAGGTTTCCTGTTTGATCATACCCTTCCTTGTTTTGTCTACCTGTGACCCCATTGCCAGTACATTGCCTTTTTGCCCTCTGTCACCTAGCTCTTCCACATGTTGAGATTTAAAAAAAAAAATTGAAATAAAAATAATGGAAATGGTAGACAAGATGGCAGTGAGCTGCAGTTGAAGCAGTGGAAAAAGGAACATGATTGGAATAAACACTGAGGAGCTTCCACCATAATCATCATCAGTAGCCCCAGGCATCCTCACTGGAAGCCTACAGTCCCATGGAAGCAGGCCACTCCAACCAGATTCCCCCAGAGATAGAATAAAAAGGAAATGTTAAATATTTGTCTGCATTGTGCAAGTTAAGAGCAAGCTGCAATTTCCACAAGTTGTGCACAGCATCAAGTTCAAGGTGACAGTGTGGGCAGAACGGTTACCATGAGTTGGCTTAAGTTTCTGTTGATAGGTTGCAAGTATGAGATTTCAACTCTAATGAAGTTAATATTACTCTGGAGGAGTGCAGAAAGGTTTGTTCAGGTGGATCGATCATGGAGTGTGGTTCGTTGAGGATTTTATTGTTGTTGCAAAGCGATGGCGGTGATGGAATTGTGAATGGTTTGCTGAGTTGTGTTTAAAGGTGGAGATGGCACATTTGAAAAGATGGAGTTATAGTAAGTTACTGGTGAAATATTTTTGTGTCCGAGAGGGGGCGAGTGATTGAACAAGTGGTGACGTGGGCAATCTAATGTTTGAGTGGAATCAATGAAGTGTGTGCCTCTGATATCAAGGTGGTGTTGGAGGGGAAGTAAGAAGCTTCTGCAAGCAGAAAAAAAAAGAGGGGTTGCTTGATGAATGCATTCACATTGCGCTGAGGAGGGGCAGATAGCTGAATGATTGTAGATCAAAAACCCATTAACTAGTCTATGGTGAGGAAACAGCCAAGCCCTGTGCAATAGATGAGTTACAAAAAAAATGAATTCGAACAAAGTAGTCTACACCAACCTCTATTCATACGCAACCCAATATCAAACGTCTGACACCACCCTCCATCATTACAATTATTGTCAAACAAAGCATTAACCCAACAAAAATTGAAGAACATGTAATATCAACCTTTTCTCCCAAACCAAGTCACAGAAAGCAAAATTGGAGCTCGTAGCATATATTTTATCAATGAAGAACATTATATACATCCCTGAGTCAGATCGCAACAATGTTCAATGTCAAGAGAAATTTTATGCTGTGCAAAGTTTTAAAAATCAGTCCACTACATAATTTACAAAAAAAAAACCATGACCTTGAGAATTTCAGACGATTCCCAAACCAATACTTTGGTAAATTTCCTAAAATGCCTTATTACAATGAAACAAGCCAAATAAACGAGAGGCACACAATAATTTCCAAAGGCCCACACATGCAAAACTGCTACATTCTTATACTCCTCGATTCATTCATCAACTCGGTGAGAAAAGCCAAGTCAATAACAAATGGCCCATTTCCACCCAGGTAAGTTTTGCACAAGCGCAAATCCCAATTGGAAATGAAATATTTGTTCACCAAGACGATGCCGGACAAGAGTTAAACCTGAGCAAATGGAAAATATGAAGTTATCATATAATTTGCTTTTCAACTGTGCAATGCCTGGATGTGCTGTACATGCAGATGAAACAACATAGGAATAAAGATTTTACATCATAGATTTACAACTTGCAGAACCGTTGCAATTTTATCATTTTTTAAACTTTTTAAAACAATTTGTCATTTCCGTTTGTAATGTGAAATGGTGACAAATTGTTGCTTAAAAGGGGTCTTCAAGACTGCAAAGCAACAATTATAAAATCAGGTTCATGGAAAAAAGGGCACATATTTACAGTATGGCACTGGGTCAACAAGCAGGAGAGAGGAGGGGA
>CM068961.1:103696355-103713007 GCA_035128595.1 Eptatretus atami | reverse complement strand
TTTGCACTCCAGCCACTGTAAAACCCTTCATTCCACAAAACATTCTCAAAGCATAAAAAAATTGAAAACCCACTCCATGGGAGTACCTCCTGTGCAGCTTCCCTTTGCAGGGCAGCTCACCGGATGACGGAATTGGGGCAAAGCCTTCGAGACCCCCAATCTTTCATGATGGGAGGGAAACCACGGGGTAACATTCCCGGGTCAGATTGAGGGAGAGTGTGTCGGGGTGGTGCTGTGGTGTCGTCCACCAGACGGCAGTCTCCTTGGGTTAACTTGAGGCAGTCCCTTCGGGAGGGTGTGTGGAATGTCCTATCCCGAAGAGGATGATCACCTGTCTCATCATCTGAGCTCAAGCGTTAGGACATCGGTATTGCAGCACTCTCTGAGGTTCGGAGACCATATTGCGGGGAGATCATGACGGGTGGTTACACCTACTATTGGTCTGGTTGCTCTGATAGTTACCATGCCCAAGGAATTGCTGAAGCTGTGTACAACAAGCTGACTCCAATGATAATTGAGGTAACACCGGTCAACGAGCGTAGGAGACTAAGGATTCGTCACTCCTTTGGTGTCATTTCCCTTGTCTCTGGATATGCTCCGACTGAAGCGAGTGATCTCACTGTGAAGGACGCATTCTATTCCATGCTCGAGTCTGTGGTTAATCAGTGCCCCAGGCGAGATACACTTCTAGTCTTGGGGGATTTCAATGCATCGACTGGAACTGAGAGGGATGGTTATGAGACGCGTGTTTGTCCCCATGGGTCAGGAACTATGAACCTGAATAGCACCAAGTTCCTTGACTTTGCAAGACGTCATGGACTTCGGGTGGCTGGTTCATAGAGAGAGATATGGGTATAAGTCAGGCTCTGTGAGGACGTCCTCCCCTGTAGTTTCGCAAGAGGGGTTAAGGCTTGATGAGAACAAAACAAGTGTTTTGCGTATTTTGTTATCGGATGTGTCAGGGCCTGTGGGACTGGTATTTATAATTGGTTGTAGTTGTGTTCACGAACATGTTTAGTGGGGATTTTGTGTTTAGTTTATTGAAAGAAGCAGGGGGGGGGCTCGTCGTGTTAAGCTAGCGTTTAAGTCAGGTGGGGCCTTGGAGTGCATGTCACCCCCCGGCCGTTTAATCGCGGGGTTACGTTTCCAAACCCCCCCGCAAGAAGTGAAAATTACGCGATGAATGGATGCCGTCCGAAAAAATAAATCGAGCTTCGTCTGGTCTGGTGCGGCTTGGCAGTGATCGGGTTCGAGGTGCCGGAGATCGACTCTTGGTCTGGTCGGCTCTTTGGCAGTGGATTCGGGTTTGAAGGTGTCCGGAGGATCGAGCATTGTTTGGTCGGTCGGTTTGGACAGTGATCGCGTTTTGAGGTGCCGGAGATCGACTCGTCTGGTCCTGGTCGTTTGGCAGGCTCGTCCACGCGGAAACCTTTTTTCCCTTCGCGAAGCAATATCGGCACCTTAACGCTTCTCCAGGAGCGTCAAGGACCTTCCTCTGGTGCTTCGGTTGCCTTTCCAGAAGCCTCCTTAGAAGGTGGCAGGGCGTTTTGGGGCGGCATCGTAGGGGCTTGGAGAAAAAAACGTAGAAATTATTCGAAGTTCACAAGCAGAAACTTTGTCTCGTGTAATGTTGTGACTGGTCGAGTGCCACGCGTTATAATTTATTGCTTAAATAATTATATTTTATATATTATTACCTGCGATACGTTACCGGGGGATAATCCGCAAGAAAAAATTTAGTAGGTTCCAAGGGAAAAACCCGGCGATGAAGCCGGGGCGCGATATGTGACCGGATATAGCGGGGATTACTGTATAATGGATAAAAAGTGTTATAAAAAAGGACTGAGGAGAAAGGAAGAGTTAATAAAATGTGATCGTTGCTGCATGTGGGATGTAATCAACAATAGGGAAAGCAGAAGGGTTATTGCTGTTGGCAGAAGTGTGAAGAAAATTATTTCCACTTGAGGATAGTTACGAGGTTGAAAGAACGGATAGATTTTGCACCAAGTAGCAGAAATGTGAGAATTTGTAGAATAATAGTTGGTTACGGTTGTGGAGTAAGGTTGCTGAGGATATTGGGAAGTTGTGGCGGCGGAGAAAGGGCAGGCGCGGTGGGGGCGGCAACAGCAAGTTAGATTTGGGTAGGAATGAGGTCTGGAGAACAGTTTTTTTATGGGTGATTAGACCATTAAATATGTAGATTCTTCCGATTCTGTTATATAAAATCGATTGACAGAATTCTGGATTGCAGAACATAGAATTGCAAGATTGAAGGATTGCAGACATAGAATTCCTGTGGTCGTTTCCAAAGGAGCAGGAGTTAGGCGTAAACAATATTGTATCCGGGTCATTTGTAGGAAAAAGGTTGTCATGGTACACCTTGGAGCAAATGAATTGAGAAAAAAAGTTTACTCAGAGGTATGAAGAAATAGATCCAGAATATTGGGTTAAGCAGCTGAAAGCTAAAGGGTTGGTGAAGTAATGTTTTCTGGGATGCCTCCCTAGATGAGGAAACAATTTTGAATACAAGAAAAAGATGCAATCAGAGATTGCCAGACACTCGCCAGTTCTTCTTCTTCTTCTCTCCCTTCTTGTGCTTGCTGGTGTTAGAGCCGTGCGACTCTAATAAACGCTCACACCCCCAAAACTCATCGGCTCAGCAATACAAAAATAAAATAAAAATTAAAGACCTCGAGGATTTATAACTGTTCGCCACCCATTTTGTTCATCGAATTTTAGACCAATTTGCAGAGTCGAGGGTGGCTTCTGGCTCAATTGACAGTGCGTATCCAGTATGCCGACCAGGGATCCCTCCAACTCTCGGACACAGCATACAAGACGGATCTGGATTTGCTCGGCAATACCAAGGGCATTGAATGAGAATGTGTTCCAGGTCTTCAGGATCATATACTGCTCCGCAGAACTCCGTCAGGTGACACCGCACCCCATCTTGTGAAAATAAGGCGTTTAGAACACAGTGTCCAAGTCTTGAGCTGTGGAGGATTCCCTGGTCCCTCGGGAGAGTCAAGGAAATGAGACAGAGGACTTGACTGAAGGTGTACTGAAAGCACCATCTCCCCTTGGGTGGAAGTCCACGCCACTGAGATGCCATTTATTGTGTGATGTAGACCCTAACAAGATTGGAGAGTTCAGATGGGACCGATGGGATTGGGGTTAGAAGATCAAAACTTGGTGTCCGTTTGGCTGCTCGATCGCAGGCCTCATTGCCGTGCCATGCCCACGGTGGCAGGGATCTTAGCACAAGTGCAACGTCCTGTGCCCCTCCAAATGGCCATGTTAGAAAAGGTGAAGCACTCAAGAAAAGCAGGAATCCTGCCTACATCCAGACTGTAGGGGACTCCAACGCTTTTCGACCAGAGTGAATCGGCGAAAAATAACTGCCACTAGGGGATTAAATTCAATTCTCATTTGGATGGCAGGACGACCAGCAAGAGTCAACAGAAAAGAACTGAAAGATGGTCAGAAAGCCTCGTGGACTTAAATCACCTTGAACATCTGGGATACAAAAACCAGGCTGGTTCTAGCTAGTACCGGGATCTTTAGAGCCATCTGTATAGACATGTAGGATTGGCTCAGACTGTGTTGATATATTCCACACCCGCGGTTTAACATGTTTTCAACCCATATTGTCGCCTATTGGTCTTTCCCCAGAGATCTAGGTGGACATGAGGATTTCTAGAGTCGCAGAGAGACCAATTGGCCACCTTTGGTTCCGGGGATGTAATCGGTAAAGAATCAAAAAACCTATTCTTTAGCAGCCCTCCATGCATGCAAGTCCGAAAAGGAGGAGGGAGGGTGGATTTGCCAAGAGTTTGATACTCCCAACAGTCAAGAAAAGTGCTTTAATCCTGAGTGATTGTCCCTGGCAATGAAATACTCTATAGCCCAAGACCTCAAGTTGGACCCTCCCAACGGAATATATATGGGGCAACTCGCCAGACCTCAAGCAAGCAGGTGCACAGATTGGCATGCTTTTAAAAGCACCCAGACACAAACCGAGCCACTTTGGCTGAATGATTTCAGCTTTTTGCAGTTTGGTTTTGCACATGTCCCAAAAGGCCTTGACTGCCGTAATTGAATTTGGAGCGGATGAGGGTTTTAATGGCAGTAGAAACTTTCCCTGATGAGCTCCGCAAAGATTGTACCGGCAAGACTTCCGTAGAAGGTTAAGGCCTTTGCACAAACCTGGCGCCAAGTTTTTTTTTAAGTATGGTAGGCTCCAGGTAAGGCGGAGGGCGGAAGAGCCTCCTTGTGAGCAAGTCAAGGGGCAGAGGAGCTCCTTGTGAGCCAACGGCCCATCGATATCTTGTTACCCAACTGTGGTCTGGCGGACGTCCTCACTGCAGTTGGGTTACTTCTTATTAGAGGTTGGTGGCAGGATTGCACTCCGGCCACCGTAAAACACCTTCATTCCGGCAAAAACATCAAAACGCAAAGAAATCTGAAAACCCACTCCCTGGAGTATTCCTGTGGAGCTTTCCTTCGAAAGGCAGCTCACCAGATGATGGGATTGGGGCAAAGCCTTCGGGATCCCCATTCTTTGATGATAGGAGCGAAACCACGGGGTAACATTTGCCCGGGTCAGATTGCGGAGGTAATGTCGGAGTGGTGCTGAGGTGTTCCGTCCACGCAGACGCGGTCTCTTGGGGTTAACCTGAGGCGGTCCCTTCGGGTGGGTGCCTGGAATGTCCTATCCCTAAGAGAAGATGATCACCTGTTCCTGTATCTGAGCTCAAGCGTTTTGACATCGGTATTACAGCACTCTCTGAGGTTCGGAGACCGGATTGCGGCGAGAATATGGTGGGTAGTTACACCTACCTATTGGTCTGTGTCGCTCTGATGGTTACCATGGCCAAGGAGTTGCTGTAGCTTGTGTCGCAATAAGCTGACTCCAATGATAATTGAGGCAACACCAGTCAACAACGTATATGAGACTAGGATTCGTCACGCCTTCGGTGTCATTTCGCTGATCTCTTGTTCATGCTCCAATGATGCGAGTGATTTCACCGTGAAAGGATGCATTCCACGCCACGCTCGAGTTGTGGTTGATCAGTGCCCCAGATGAGATACACTTCTAGTCTTGGGGGATTTTCAATGCATTGACTGGAACTGATAGGGAGGTTTAATGAGACATGTGTTGGTCCCCATGGGTCTGGAACTGTGAACCTGAATAGCAACTAAGTTCCTTGACTTTGCAAGAAGTCATGGACTTAGGGTGGCTGGGTCATGTTTTCAGCACCCACCAGCTCATTCGCTGGACTTTTGGTTTTCCAACGCTGGCAGTGTTGGGCAAAAGAATTGACCATGTCCTCGTTGATGTGCCACGAGGATGATCCAGAACTGCAGTGGGTCTACCGGAGTGCTCAGTTCCTCAATACTGACCACCGGCTGTTGCACCTTAAATCCAGAAGAAATGGGTACCATCCCAGAACGAGGCTGGATGTTGGCAAGCTCAAGGATGAGAGGGTAGCTGATGGTTTGCAAACAAGCTGAGTGGAGATTTTGGGGGTCTGGGTGTGTTGGGAGGTCCTGAAGAGTTGTGGAGTGCCTTAATGACCACCGTGCCTTGATGTTGCCCGGTGATGTCTTGGAACTCATCACTGTAGGGAAAGAAGATTTTGTCTCTCAAGGAACTCTGGATACATTGACCAGAGTTCCGCCAGGGCCAGGCTCAATGGCAGAGCTGAGGCTGTTCACAGGAGCTGGAGGCGTAAAACTGTACGTGCAGCGAAGGGTGAACAAGGAGGCCGATGTGCGAGGAATCCTGTGAGGGGGTAGAGCATACCTGTGGGGTCAAATGATTCTCGTCCTGCTTACAGGGGAATTCCGCGCATTGCGTTCATCAATCCATCCCTCGGTGTACTGCTGTTGGAAGCAGAGGGTGTAGGCTCTTGACAGAGGAGTCTGAAGTGAGGCCCGCTGGGCAGGTACTTTGAGGCGGTTGTACAGCTGATCACCGTGTCGAGTTGGACGTCAGGGGTTGTTACAATTCGCCGTTGGCTGACACCTCCAATCATGTGGTCCACCTTCGCTTGTGTTAACACAGATGCGGTGAAAACCGGTTGAAATGGGGGTAAAGCTCCAGAGATCTGTGGCATCCTGCTGAACTTCAGGCTGGTGGAAAATGCTGCACTCGTGTCGTTGCAATGCAGTTTTTTGTGGCTCTGCCTGGAACACAGGCATCAAATCCCACTGACGGAAGAGGGGCCTTGTTGTCCCTCTATATGGAAAGGGAAGGGTTGAATCGCCCAAGACTGCAGCTCACTACCGGAGCACAGTTGCGCTCAATCATTGCCCCAAGGGCAAGTCGCTTTGCTCGATAATTCTTGATAGGGTCCTGCACCATCTGCTGAGCACCAGCGTCCAGAGCATCAGGCTTCCACAAAGAGAATACGATTGACGTATCCTTGCTCTTCGGGTCCTCACCGAACGCAGGCAAGAGTTTGGCAGGGCTGCTTGCAGCTATGTTGATCTCTGTAAAGCATTCATTCAGTGAATCGGGATGCCCTCTGGAGGATTCTTGGCTTCGTGGGTGCCACCAAAAACTGATTATCTGATGTCTGAACTCTACTCTGGTACTGAGAGTGCTGTGAGATGTGGTGGTACCATCTCTGACGTTTTCCAGTTGTTTACTGAGTGGCGTCAGGTGTGTAACTGGCCCCACACTTTTCAGCACTTGTATGGACTGGATTCTAGGGAGGATTCGGAGAGATCAAAGCTGCGTGCATCGTTTGGGAATGTCAAGATCTTGACCTTGATTTCGCAGATGATACAGTAATCTTTGCGGAAACCTTAGATATCCTTTTGGGGGCCCTCGAGGTGCTGAATGAGGAGTCGGAAGCCGCTGGGATTACGGGTTTCCTGGGTCAAAACTAAGATCCAGGCTTTCAGTGACATCTGGATGCTGCTGTCCTGTCTGTGCCGTTTTGTGAGGATGTTGAAGGACACGTGGAGAGATTCCTTTCCTTGGCAGTGATATTCATGCCTCTGCTGGCTGTAAGTCAGAGGTCAATAGACGTCTGGGTCGGGTCTGGGGAGTCATGGATTCACTGGATAATGGGTGTGGGCTGCGGTACCTGTGGCGGAGGACAAAAGTCGGTCTTCAGGTCCTTGGTGCTTCCAGTCTGCTCTATGGATGTGAGACTTGGACTTGACAAGGATCTGAGACGGAGACTTAATTCCTTTGGTACCAGGTCTCTTCGGAGAATCCTTGGCTATTCGCTGGTCGGACTTTGTGTCCCACGAGCGGTTGCTGAGAGAGACTCAAATGAGATTTGTTACCTCAGTATCGGACAGTTTCCCCTCGTCTTCACCTCTTCGGAATCTGGGGTGTCCTCTGAAGGCTGCACTGCAGACCTCACCACAATTGGCACAAGACATTTTTTCACTTGTACAGCTTCCGGATCATGCTCTCCATGACATTTGCTGCGGTGCTTGTTTGCCCCTACAAGCTGGAGCAGTATGGCCAAACTTTTGGCACTTGGAACATCTTAAAGGGGCAGGAATGTATTCCCGAACAGTCAATGCTTGATACCCAAGAAAACTTTTGGGGGAAGGACTGTGTTGCCGAAGATAGACAACCGAGGTGGGATTGACTTTGACCCTTTCCCTGACCATGGTGAGATGGCGGACGTCAACTCCCTCCTCCACGAAATGGCTCTTGATGTCAATTTCAATGGAGGGATCAGTCCCGTAAATGACACGACTCTCCCTCAGAGACCGAGGAATCTGACACGAGACCCAGACCCGCCAAAGATACGAGGATCTCAACACGTCTGCCGTTGAGCGATTTATTTACACTCAATGAAAAGGTCACCGGATCTGAGCTTTTTGGCACTGGGAATGTCTCCAAATTCTTTTTGACCAGTGTAGCCATTTTAATTGGGTTGTCAGGGCTTAAGGGCTCAGAACCCTCGAGACCGAAACTATAACCATTAGTTTGGCATCGGGGAAAGAGCGAGCCTTGACCGCTTTGGGAGGTTCCGACTCATCGGTACTCCCGCCGTGGTCTGCCCTCTTCCTAGTTCTATTAACCAACCAAGATGAATCCTCATCTTCGTCAGACACGCTGCTCATCCTTAATCACCTCCTCCCGGAACCACGGAAATTAACCTGGCCAATTGAGCTATGAATCTATCGTAATACAAACTTAAACGGATACAGAATACCGGAAAAGCCGATGCACCCTCAACACTCAAACAGTCCTGTAATGGCGTCCGCCCCAACATCTCGCTCTCTTCCTTATTGGTCCTCCAGCAAGGAACTGCGTCTTTCGCTTCAAATATCCACCAAGACTTCTTTTGAGTGGTGTATTTTTATAGCTTTTATGGTAAATCCAATATGGCTGCCAAACCATGTGACCTATGACATGTGTGTGAACCTTTTGTTCCTCATGGACAGATGGTCATACGTGTAAAGGTTCGCCTCGATCTGTTTAGCCACTTCAGAGAAGATTTGAAAGTTTTTTTTTTTTTTTAATCATTATTTTTTAAACACTATGGCTGCCGAAATCACGTGACTGATGACGTCAAATTATATTCTGTGGACCATTTTATCCCTAGATGAGCCTCAAATTTTCATACTGATTGGATGTAGCGCTCTACATATGCAATTACGTCAGAATGAAGGGCACCGATGATGTCATTAAAAATAATAATCATAATAACAATAATAATATTTAAAAAACACTAATTCTCCATGAGTACTTGCTATGTGCCAAGTTTCAATTTTTTTCCTTGGTGTGGTTTCAGAGATGGAGGTCAAAAGTTTTTCCAATATGGCTGCCACACCACGTGACCTATGACATCATAATGATCATTAAACATTCTACATGAGTCGCCGCCACCAATGTGAAAACTTCGTCTCAATCCGACAAGGCGGTTGCGGAGAAATACACGAGCGTTTCTGTGCGGACAACAAACAAACAGACCCAAATACAATACCCTCTCCTTGGCGAGGGTAATTATGAAGCAGAGCGATAGCGGTCAACCAATGGCTGGAAGAACGGTGTCGGGAGAAGGTTTACATTTAGAAGCAGTGGGAATAATTTTGGGGACAAAAGGAGTGTTTCCGGAATGAGGGCCGTATGTTCAATAGAAAGGGGGCAGCAAGGTTTGCAGTGTGGATTGAGGAAGGAAATCAGGCTTTTTTAGGTCAGAGGAGGGAGAAGGTATTAAGGAAGGAACTGATGATGTAATTATGATGAGTAAGGCTAGGCAAGAAAATAGAATTTCAGGAAAGGAAAAGATAAACATATTCTTTTCCAATGCCAGAAGTTTAAATGATAAGATGGAAGAGCTTGAAGCCAAAGTAGTTAGAGGAGTACGATATAGTTGTAGGAAGCAAGACATGGTTTAATGAGGAGAGCAACTGGAGGACAGGATTGGAAGACTACAAGGTGTATTTTCATTGTGATAGAAGGAGAGAATAGGAGGAGAAGTAGCAATATGGGTAAAGACAGCATTGCATCAAGAGAAAGGGGTGATATTAAAGAGGGAATTAATGAAGAGGATCTGTATGGGTAGAGATGAAAGATGGTAAAACAGTAAGATACTGGTAGGATGCTTTTATAGGGCTGCAGGTGGGAAGAAAGAGGAGGAGAGGAGAGTAGATGAAGAATTCAAAGGGCATGTGGTAAGGAAAGTATTGATTATGGGGGATTTTAACTTGCCAGGGAACAGGGAAAGGGCAAGCAGATGATGATTTCTGAGATCAAGTCCAGGATTGCTTTTAACTCGGTTTGTAGATAAGCCCACTCGGGGGAGTGCAGTGTTAGACCTCCTTTGAAGGAATGATCCCAATATGGTGGAGGAGGTGTAGGTGGGGGAGCATTTAGGAGAAAGTGACCATAACATTGTGTGTGCAAAGATTCTGTTAAAGGTTAGAGTTCAGGATAGTAGAGTAAGGTTTCAGGAAGCCAAACTTTGAGGGTATTGAGGAGAGAGTTTGTTGATGTAGATTGGGAGAAGCTAACAAAAAGACAATCAGCATCAGAGAAATGGAAACATTCAAGGAGCAAATGTGTAGAGTGTAGAGTAAGTAAATTCCAATGAGATGTAAAACTAGAAGCATAAAGGCCAGGGTGGTTGAGTAGAGATGAGGACTGCTATTAAGGAGAAGAAGGAATTAGGTATAAAATAACAGGACTGGAGTTAGATTTATATCACTCTCGGTGTAAACAGGGGCAAGTTAATAAAATAACTCAGCAAGCCAAAAAGAGCATGATAAGGACATGGCTAAGAAATTAAACATAATAGCAAGGCTTCTTAAGTATATCAGGGAAGAACAGGTTAAGACCAGTGTGGGCCATTGAGGAAATGCACCGTGAGAGTGGTTAGTGAGGAAAGTAAAGATGGCAGGCTTATTAAACAGGTATTTTGCTTCAACCTTCACACAAGAACAGTCAAGAGAATTGTCAATAGTTGAGAGTATCCATCAAGGAGGTAAAGAAGGGCTTTTACAGAAGATCCAGGTTGAAGTGGAGGAAGTAAAGGAACAGCTGGAAATCTAAGAGTAGATAAGGCTCCAGGGCCAAATAATATGCACCCAAAAGTATTGAGGGAAGTGGCTGAGCAGGTAAGCAAGATGCAACATAAGCAAGACTCCAGCTTTAGGCTACCAGACCGCACTGGAAGTGCGTTTTTTATTTTTCTAGTTCTGTCGCGATAACCAACACTAAAGTTGTTTCTGAATTTCAGGCACTTCAAACATACATTACATCTTCCCCTTCAAGATGGAAAAGAGCAGTGAACATGTTATTGTTACATGAGCAAATAGTATGGAACTCAAACCAATGCAGTAAAAGAAATAGAATCAGAGATCATAAAATAAATGGAAGCATTGATCGCTTGCAAAAGTCCAACTCGGTCTCCAAAACAAAACAGGTCAAACACTTCAATCCACATTACCTTGCAACAAATCAAATCCAATTGCACTCAGAAACATCCAAACTTAACAAGGGCAACATTTACAGTTCACCACAAGTCAAGTCTCTTTGGTCTACGACTGATACAACCACTTCAAGTACAAGTTACACATGGGGTAACTGAGTGAGCTGTAGAACACTGGCGGGGTGACGGCTCTGTCTGACTCACCAGATCTGCAGTAGGTGCAGTGTCACCAGCTGGAGACTTCAATTCTGATGAACAGCTTGAGCCATCATGGGCCCCACTGGTAGCATTATCAGTATCAACGAAAGACCGATTGAGAGGAACACCCTCAATGGCTACAACTGGTGCTCTTACGTAAATGTCGACGGTTACGGCAATAAGTGTCACACCCGTTTCTCGGACCGAACAACATAAGAACGTGGCTCTGAATGCTGCTTCACAATCACTGCTGGTATCCACCTTTTGGAAGCCAGAGGAGGCTCCATTCTAACTTCATCATTCTGATGTAATGGTGGAAGACCTTTGAGTGAGTGACGATCATGGTAAAACTTCTGCTTTGCTTTTTCCAGATCAAAGTGCCTTTTTACAGCATCATGTTCAAAAGCTATAGGCACCAGAAAACTTCGGGCAATGGGAAGGATTCCTTGGACGACTTCCCATCAGTAGTTGAGCCAGTGATAGATGAATGCCTTCCAGTGGCATTGTGCGATAATCCAGCAAGGGCAGGTGCTTGTCTAGATTTTCGCCAGAGTCGTTTTACCATTTGTATAGCCCTCTCTACCTCTCCATTTGAACATGGATATCTGGGTGAGACATTTGAAAATGATTCCATGATCTTTGCAAAATTTCCTCATAAGTTGTGAGTTGTACATAGCCTCGTTATCATTCTGTAGAGTCTGCGGAAGACCATGTCGACTAAACAGTGCTTTTAGCTGCTCAATAGTTCACTGCAGCATAAATCCTTCACTTCATCCACCTCAATAATTTGGAGTAATAGTCAACCGTTATCAGGTGTCTTAGCATCAAGATGTTTCCTAGCACTGAATTGGATTAGATTTGTTGCAAGGTAAGGTGGATTGAAGCGTTTGATCTGTTTTGCTACCGAGTTGGTCTTGGCAAGCGATCAATGCTTCCATTTATTACCACATGATGCAGCCGTAGTCTGCAGAGCACCAATCCATAGAATTGCCCCATTGGTTTCATCCATGCACTCGGTTGCATCAGCATAAGCACCATCCAACTGAGTTTAGTTTCAACCGAATGTATGCGGCATGTTGATGGCAAGTTGCAAACAATGGTTCAGTTTCTCTTGCAGTAAGAGCAGGTGGATACAATTGCTGGGCATTCACCATGATTCCATGCATGGTTAGGATCCTTACCACAGCAGTGGCAGCTGTCCTTACGCTGGGGTCTATTCAGGGTTGATCTCCTGCATGATGGCAGTTGTGATCCTGGGTTCGATTGTGGTTTGGCCTCTCTGTTTGTAATGTACTGCAGCTCCACTCGTGTCATCACGGACAATGCAAACTTGAGTCCTTGAAAGCTCATATGCTGCCCACTTGAAGAGCTTTGGCCAGCAAAAGTTCCTCACTGTCTAGCAGGCGCTCCTAGACCTTCTCCTCATACACGCCTTGGATAATCGTATCCACGATCATATCTTCAGATTGCGCATACTCGCAGTCCAATATAATGAGACGCAAGTCCTTAACGAAGTTGTCAAACAATTCCTCGGAGTTTCCTCTTGAACAGCCGATGCTTCGTGATGCAGTTGTTTTTTCGGGGGCGAATATACAATTCAAATTTATCCAAAACTTGGTTGGGTCATCCTTCTCACCTTCAGTTCATCAAAAGTCTTGTACATCACTCTCCTTGTTTTCCGATCCATGTACCAAGCCAGCCTGCCTTGCGTTTGTCAGGCAGATCAGCCAACGGACTGTCGAAAACAAATCCAACGTGATTTGAAATCGAACAAATTCCTGAAATAACGAAGTCGAATCCTAGTTAACCGTGGGGTGTTCAAAGTTAACGGATGCCATAGTTTATGCATCTCAGATACCAGATTCAGAGTTATTTGCAGATCACTTCTGGCACCATGCACATAAGCAAGACTCCTGCTTGTAGGCCATCCAGACTGCACCAGAATTGCGTTTTTTTATTTTTCTTCGTTCTGTTGAGATAACAAACATTAAAGTCATTTCTCAATTGCAGGCACTTCAAACATACATTACACAAGATATTAACAGATATTTTCAATGGCTCACTGGAGTCAGGATGGGTACCAGAGGAGTGAAGAGTGGCAAAATGTTACACCATTATTTAAGAAAGGATCCAGAGAAGAATTGGGAAACTATAGACCTGTTAGTTTGACTTCAGTTGTGGGGAATGTGTTGGAAACATTAATTAAGGAACAGATGAGGAACCATTTAAATAAATGCAAACTAATTAAAGGTAGTCGGCATGGGTTTACCAAGAGTAGCTCCTGTTGAACAAATCTTTAGAGTTCCATGAAGCAGTGTCTGATTAGGTGGATGAAGGAATGGCAGTGGACATAGTACATCTCGACCTTGAGAAGGCATTTGATAAGATACCACATCGGAGGTCGTTAGGCAACATGAGGGCTTGTGGCGTGGCTGGTCAGGTAGCTATTGGATTGCAAACTGGCTTAGTGATAGGAAGAAAAGAGTGGCTGTGAGGGGGAGGATGTCTTGCTGTGAAGATGCAAGTAGTGGGGTACCTCAGGGATCAGTACTCTGACCATTACTATTCATTGTTTACATCAATGATTTGGATAGTGGGGTGAAGAGTAGGCTTTCAAAATTTGCAGATGACACAAAGCTTTGAGGTAAGGTGAATAGCAGAAGGGGTGGGGATCAGATATAGGAAATTATTGAAACTTGCAGAGATTGGGCAATAGATTGGCAGATGGAATTTAACTTGAGCGAGTGAAGTTGTTTGGGATGGGAAATAACAATGGAAACAGAGATAACATGATGCAAGGGGTAATTTTGGAGTGTGTCACACAGGAGAAGGATCTGGGGGTGGTAATAGATATGGAGGAAAGCAGGCAGCAACAGTGCCAGGCAGCTACAGGTAAGGCAAATAAGGTTTAGGTTGTATTTGGAGGGGAATCATTTATAAATCAAAAGAGGTGGTGTTGGCAAAGCAGATTGACCATATCCTCGTTGATGGTCGCTGGGGAACGATCCAGAACTGCAGGGTCCACCGGAGCACTCAGTTCCTCAATATTGACCACCAGCTTGTTGTAGCAACTCTTAAGTTGCACCTTAATCCAGGAGAATGCTACCATCCCAGCCTAGGCTGGATGTTGCAAGCTCAAGGATGAGAGGGTAGCTGAGGAATTTGCAAACAGACCGAGTGGAGATTTGGGGGGTCTGGGTGCTTTGGAAGATCCTGAAGAGTTGTGGAGTACAGGAATTAGTGAGGCCACATCTAGAAATTGTGTGCAGTTTTGGTCACCACAACTCAGGAAGGACATAGATGACAGAGAGGGTTCAGCACAGGCCTACTAGATTGACTCCGGGCCTAGCTAGATTCAGCTATGAGGAGTGGCTGAAGGAGACGGCGATTTATACACTAGAAAGGAGGCGGTTCTGACGAGATATGATGGAGATGTTTAAGATAATGAAGGTAGAGATAAAATACCTCAATACTGTCAGGTGAAGCCTGTCAAAGGATTAAACAAGCTCGAAGAGCTAAGATCCTCGTCCTCATAATGACGACGTCATAAAAACGAATATGACATCATTGTGATGTATCAGGTTTGTGATAAATTATCTGTGCTAATGCCCGGCTTGATTTCCGCAAACAAAATTCAAACAGCTTGCCTAGTTTCGGAGATAATGGTATAGGCGATTTCCATTAGCGGCGATATTATAAACGTCAACTTTTTTTCTAGGAAGAATTTCCAAAATTGGAGATGGTTACTGCCTGCGCGTGGGCTTTCTGCATATACATGGCAAGTTTCACGAAGATCCGATGAAACTCTGGGTTGTGAAACAAAAAATGTCAAAAAATAGGAATGACGTCATAAAAATTGATATGACATCATAGTGATGCATCATATGTGCAGTAATTCATCTTTGCTAATGCCTGTTCAATTTCCGCAAACAGAATTCAAAAAGCTGCCTAGTTTCAGAGATAATTTTTTAGGCGATTTCCATTAGCGGAGATATTTTGATGTCATAATTTTTTTTCTTGGAGGAATTTTCAAAATCTGAGATGGTTACTGTCTACGCAGGGTATTTTTACATATATATGCCAATTTTCAGGAAGTTTCGATGAAAACTGTAGGCTGTGAAACAAATGAAACAAAAAGTCAAAAAATAGGAATGACGTCATAAAAATTGATATGACGTCATAGTGATGTATCATATGTGTGGTAATTATCTCTGCTAATGCCTGTTCGATTCCCACAAACAGAATTCAAAAAGCTTGCCTAGTTTCGGAGATAATTTTTTAGGCGATTTCCAATAGCGGAGATTATTTTTACGTCATAACTTTTTTCTAGAGAATTTTCAAAATCGGAGATCGTTACTGTCTGCGCAGGGTATTTTCACATATATACGCCAAGTTTCAGGAAGTTTGATGAAAACTGTAGGCTGTGAAACAAAAAAGTCCACAAGAACAACAACGTGAGTAAGACTTAGGGATCCTCCACGAGGATCTAAAAACCTCACACCAGCAGGATTAAAAACAAAACCTGTCAAAGGGCGGGGAGCTCCTTGTGAGCCAATGGCCATCCAAATCTAGCGCCCAACTGTCTGCGGACGTGCTCCTGCAGTTGGTTTACTTCTTATTAGGAGGTTGGTGGCAGGATTTGCACTCCAGCCACTGTAAAACCTTCATTCCACAAAACATTCTCAAAGCATAAAAAAATTGAAAACCCACTCCATGGGAGTACCTCTGTGCAGCTTCCCTTTGCAGGGCAGCTCACCGATGACGGAATTGGGGCAAAGCCTTCGAGACCCCCAATCTTTCATGATGGGAGGGAAACCACGGGGTAACATTCCCGGTCAGATTGAGGGAGAGTTGTCGGGTGGTGCTGTGGTGTCGTCCACCAGACGGCGGTCTCCTTGGGTTAACTTGAGGCAGTCCCTTCGGGAGGGTGTGTGGAATGTCCTATCCCGAAGAGGATGATCACCTGTCTCATCATCTGAGCTCAAGCGTTAGGACATCGGTATTGCAGCACTCTCTGAGGTTCGGAGACCATATTGCGGGGAGATCATGACGGGTGGTTACACCTACTATTGGTCTGGTTGCTCTGATAGTTACCATGCCCAAGGAATTGCTGAAAGCTGTGTACAACAAGCTGACTCCAATGATAATTGAGGTAACACCGGTCAACGAGCGTAGGAGACTAAGGATTCGTCACTCCTTTGGTGTCATTTCCCTTGTCTCTGGATATGCCTCCGACTGAAGCGAGTGATCTCACTGTGAAGGACGCATTCTATTCCATGCTCGAGTCTGTGGTTAATCAGTGCCCCAGGCGAGATACACTTCTAGTCTTGGGGGATTTCAATGCATCGACTGGAACTGAGAGGGATGGTTATGAGACGCGTGTTTGTCCCCATGGGTCAGGAACTATGAACCTGAATAGCACAAGTTCCTTGACTTTGCAAGACGTCATGGACTCGGTGGCTGGTTCATGTTTCAGCGTCCACAAGCTCATCGCTGGACTTGGTATTCCCAACGCTGGCGGTGTGGCAAAGGAGAATGACCATG
>CM068961.1:103674256-103687411 GCA_035128595.1 Eptatretus atami | reverse complement strand
AACTGGTAAAAAAAAAAAAACTTGAAACATGTCAATTTAACCATTAGAAATCCCGCACCTCTCTTTCTCCCTTCCAAAGTTGGCCTCCAAAGCCATACTGGACATCGTCAATCATGAAAAATCCTTCCTTGGCACACCTTAACTCAAATCCACCCACAAGGCATTCATCTGCAGCCTGATGGAATACTGCTCTCCCCTCCAGTTTGGCGTCCCTGCCTCGCACCTTGCTCAGCTTGACGCAGTGGAAACAAAGGCCTTCAAGATCATTGGAATCTCTCGTGATGAAGCTGAGACTATGAGCCTATCACACACCACACACACACACACACACACACACACACACACACACACACCACAACACACACTCTAAAGGCCCTGTCACACCTTGACAATTTAGCCAACGTATGCCTGACGTGTGCAAAATTGGGCTAAACGCTGGCACACGTCGAATACGTTATGGGTAAGTTTGTATACGTTAAGAGCACGCTGGCATACGTCGTAGTATGCTGGCATACGTCGTAGTACGCTGGCAAACATCGTAGTTAGCCGAGCTGTTAGACAAATTTTCCATGCTTGAAATTCCCAACGTATGCCAGCGTACGACTCACACGTTCCGCATAATGCTGGCCATAAGCTGTAGGCACGTTACGCGATCGTTGACACACGTCGACACACGTTACTTGTAAGTTACTCATAAGTCGAAACACGTCGAGGTAATGTTTAGCGTACCCGAAACTTATTTCTAACCTATGAGTAACGTGTTGTAGGCACGTTACGCGATCGTTGACACACATTACTTGTAAGGTACTCATAAGACGAAACACGTCAATGTAATGGTTAGCGTCAGTGTTCCAGACTCCCTGTTTTTTTGTTTTTTTTTCTTCGGTATGACGGTCATGTTGACACTTCGATTTCTAGTGCGTTATATATAATATAAATAAAAGACTGCCGCTCAACGATTAAATCATAACCGTCATACCGAAGAAAAAAAATTAAAAAAAAAACCAGGAGTCTGGAACACTGACGCTAACCATTACATTGACGTGTTTCGACTTATGAGTAATGTACAAGTAACGTATGTCGACGTGTATCAACGATCGCGTAACGTGCCTACAACTTATGCCAGCGTATGCGGAATGTGTGTCATACGTCAAGTACGTCGAGAAATTTTCAACATGCTGAAAATTTCTTGGCGTACAATGACGTATGCCAGCGTACTACGACATATGCCAGCGTGCTCTTAACGTATACAAAACTTACCCATAACGTATTCGACGTGTGCCAGCTTGGTTTGGCAAATTTTTCATACGTCGGCATACGCTGGCTAAAACGTCAAGGTGACAGCGGCTTCATTAGTAATTAGTGGATTCGCCCATTTCAGCCACACCCATTGCTGACAGGTGTATAAAATCAAGCACCTAGCCATGCAATCTCCAGAGACCAACATTGCTCGTACAATGGGACATACTTAAGAGCTCAGTGACTTTCAATGTGGCACCGTCATAGGATGCCACCTTTCCAACAAGTCAGTTTGTCAAATATCTGCCCTGGTCAACTGTAAGGGCTGCTATTGTGAAGTGGAAACTTCTAGGAGCAACAACAGTTCAGCCACAAAGTAGTAGGCCACACAAGCTCACAGAACGGGGCTGCCAAGTGCTGAAGCACATGGCATGGAAAAATTGTCTGTTGGCGGTTGCAACACTCACTACCAAGTTGCAAACTGACACTGGAAGAAACGTCAGCACAAGCACTGTTCGGCGAGAGCATCATGAAATGGGTTTTCATGGCCACACAGCCTTTACACAAGCCTAAGATCACCATGCACAATGCCAAGCATTAGCTGGAGTGGTATAAAGCACACCGACATTGGACTCTGGAGCAGTGGAAATGTGTTCTCTGGAGTGATGAATCACACTTCACCATCTTCACCATCTGGCAGTCCGACGGACGAATCTGGGTTTGGCGGATGCCAGGAGAACACTACCTGCCTGAATGCATAATGCCATCTGTAAAGTTTAGTGGAGGAGGAATCATGGTTTATCGCTGTTTTTCATGGTTCGGGCTTGGCCCCTTAATTCCAGTGAAGGGAAATCTTAACGCCACAGCATACTATGACATTCTATACAATTCTGTGCATCCATCTTTGTGGCAACAGTTTGGGGAAGGCCCTTTATGTCAGCATGACAATGCCCCCGTGCACAAAGCGAGGTCCAAACAGAAATGGTTTGTCGAGATCGGTGTGGAAGAACTTGATTGGCCTGCACAGAGCCCCGGCCTCAACCCCATCGAACACCTTTGGGATGAACTGGAACACTGACTGCGAGCCAGACCTAAAACGCCCAACATCAGTGCCTGATCTCGGTAATGCTCTTGTGGCTGAATGGAAGAAAGTCCGTGCAGCAATGTTCCAACATTTAGTGGAAAGCCTTTCCAGAAGAGTGGGGGTAGTGAGAGCAGGAAAGGGGGGGGGGGGGACCAACTCCATGTTTGTTTGTATTATTAGGGTACCCTGTCATTCTGACAGGGAACCCTATTGTTTTTCTTCTGTTTATTTTTTCCTTATTCTTTATTATTTATATTTTTCCGCCGGCAATTTGCGGGTTCTTTCGCTTTAAAAATATTCTCAGGAACGGGTAAGTCCGTCGACACGAAATTTTCACCATAGATGTATCTTTTTTGATAGAAAATTAAGTGGTATTGTGACGTCATAGGTCACGTGTACGGGGCGCCATATGAAAAAAACCGAAAAACTTGACCTCTGTATCTCTGAAACGGGCAATGGAAAATTTTTCGCTTCATACATTTGAATAAGCTCCTCGAGGGAACAGGTATTTTTCATGAGGTCATCGGTCAAGAGGTGTCCGGTCAAAATTCGTAGTACAACGCTGCATCGGAAAAATCTGAAATTTGAGCCTCATCTGCACAACAATTCACCGGTAGAAAAAACTATATTATACGTATAGTCACTTGGTTCGCAGCCATCTCGTTTTGGAATTTTTTTTAAAAATCTTCTTCTCCAGAACGCTGAACAGATTGAGGCGAAACTTTACACACACATTCCTCATGAGGTCCTTTATCAAGTTTGTTAATTTCTTATTGATCGTCATACGGTTTGGCGGCAATGTTGAATTTACCGTAAACCTTCAAACATCTTCTTCTCCAGAACGGCGAAACAGATTGAGGCGAAACTTTACACACACATTCCCCATGAGCTCCTGTATCGAGTTTGTTAATTTCTTATTGATCGGTCATACGGTTTGGCGGCCATCTTCAATTTACCCTAAACTTCAAACATCTCTTTCTCCAGAACCGCTCGTCAGATCAAGGGGAAACTTCACAAACGTATTGCCACGAGTAGGGAATATAAGTTTGTTAATTTCTAATCGATAGGTCACATGGTTTGGCAGCCATGTTTGATTCAAGAACAATATTAAATATTGTTTTCTCTGGAACCACTTATCCTATCGACGCAAAACTTTGCGACTATCATTTAAGTCTCACGTCGTATCAAAAGCGGAGTCTGGGTACCCGTCATCACTGCCAGCAGTTGTAAAGTGGCAGTTCTAGTTTAATTTTTTTTTGTTTGTTTGTTTGTATTATTTGAGGTCTGAAAACACTGAATCTTTGTTGTTATTTTGCCCAGTTGGCATTTTCTGTAAATAAATGTTCTACATGACAATATTTTTATTCGAATTTGGAGAAATGTTGTCAGTAGTTTAAAGAATAAAACAAAAATGTTCATTTTACTCAAACACATACCTATAGATAGTAAAACAGAAAACTGATAATTTTGCAGTGGTCTCTTAATTTTCCAGAGCTGTATGTATGATATATATAATAATATATATATATACATCTAGGGTGTTCCAAAAAAATGAAAGTTTGATTTTTGCTGCTCCCTGATGTGGCTTTTGTTCAATACCCATAAGAACTATAGGTCAAAAATGAACAAAATTCCATGATATTTAGGGTTCCTCAAGTTGGCACAATTATGTCCATTATGGAGAGGGCATTTTGCACTGCAATGTCAAAAGCTCATCTAGGTCTCCTTGGAAAAACTATTCTTTCATCTTATATGACTGCTGTGGTTTTTGAAAATATCAAACAACCATATTAATGTGAAGTGTACTGCATTGTGCATATTCGACGGCAAGTTGTCAGTTACAGTTTGGCAAATTTCAACAATATTGTGCCAACTTGAGGAACCCCTAAACATCCTCCAATCTGCTTCATATTTGGTGTGTATGTTTCTACTGTCAAATGGAACAAAGGCACACCCAGGGAGCATGAATATTCATACTTTTATTTTTTTACCCCTATTATGAAGCACCCTAATACATACATATATTATATATATATACATAATAATATTAATATATAATACATATATATATAATATATATATTAATATATATTTATATATATAAGTTATGCTTGTGGTAGATTGAGGAATTTCAAGGAAAGATAGGATCGGATGGAGTTGCTTGGCGTGAATATGTAGGAGACATTTCGATGTAACTAAGTCCGGAAACTGAGCTAAGTGTTACGTTCAACACACAGGGGGGGGGGTGGTATAGTGTGAGGGATCAAGGATAATTGCTCCCCAGTATGTGATTGCCCCCTGTGACTGATTCCTACGTTTTCACATTTGCAAGCCAATCATGGAGTTGGTTAATTTTTTTATAACAACCATAACGATAACTAGCAAGCTAAACGTGCCAATCAGGCAGAAGCCCCGCCTTCCTGGGTTTCGGCAAGCAAGCCACACCCCGGAGGTAGAGGTTGTTCGGTGTGACATCGAGGAGAGATCGAGAGCAAACGCACGAGTTTGGGGTGAGGGAGGTGGCAGTTGTAGTCGTCAGAGGAACAGGCTAGGACGGAGGATCTCGCTTTGCTCTCCTCTCGGCACGACGAAATGGCTTTCCTTTGACGTATGAAGACGACGGCATGATTCTCGTGTTCATGCTGAGGCAAATTGGCTCGCATGGTGGAGCAAAACACTGGCCATTGGCTCTTGTTTGGGTCGTGAGAGACGGACCTCGAAGCCTCGTGTGTCACCGAAGGGGGCGGCGCCATTCTGCAGAGTGCAGAAAGACATTACACGTATCATTCTGCAGAAAGACATAATGCGTATCAGCAAGCACGATCGACGAAGAAGTTGCATGGCTGTCTCTGAGCCCTGGTGTTGAATACCACTCACAAATTTCCTGACGTACGTTTTTCCTGCTGCGAGAGAGCGGCTTGGCCCCATTTTGGGCACGTCTACATGTGCAGGATGAAGCGCCTCAATTCCAAAGTTCCACAGACACCATCTCTGAACAAGTTAAGTGCCAGAATAAAGGGAGGAATTTCTTTTGTTTCGTTTCCCCCTTTTCTGTGTTTAATCCCAAGCCTGTGTTGAGGCGCCGAGACTTTAGGTTTAATGTACTTCACGTTATTATTATTATTACCTTTTAAATTACCCTTGTAAATATTTATATTGTCATTAAATTCAGCGTTTATTTTAAGTTGCTGTGTCTGTGTATTTGTCATGGGGTTCGAGTATAAACCCCTTGTGCTGTGCTTCCATTTATCCGCCGATTACCCCTCCCGCACGTGTTATAATCTCTGAGGATCAACGTGTCGGCCTCCTTAGGAAAACCGCTCAGCTATACGGGCTGGCTGGTGTTAACCACCGTCCACCACAATTTAGGTACGGTGGGGGGGGGTAACGTAACTGGCCAGACGCACGACAATATTATATATATATATATATATTATATATATATATATATATATTATATATATATATATATACATATATATACATATATATATATTTGCAGCAATACAAATGTCACAGGTTTCAATGCAGCTTTGAATAAACTCATGACTATTGAGTTGGTAATGCAAGTGATTAATATGTGAGCATGTACGCCTCACGGAATTTCCTCCCATATGTCAGTCACATCCTGTTTGAGACTGATGCAGCTTCCTCCCATACGTCACATCTGACATGTTAGGAAAGCTGCCGCATTTCCTCTTCCATGGGCGTGGAAACTTAATCACCCTCAGAAAACAGAAGATACAATTGTTGTTTGCTGATGTGAGATTCGAATGGATCAATCAGCATTCCTATTTTGTTCTGTACGTCAAAGCGTCAAAAGCGTCAAACGTCAAACAGGAGGTTCTTCTATTACCTGCATATTTGAATACAAGTTTTAACCATCATCCTGTATCTTGCTCAATTCTTCCCGTGTCAAATTATGGTGTCAGAAATGGGATATGCAACAGCACCCTGTCTGTGTGGCAACCAGTATGAGCCATGTCCCCAGAGAAGACTGGTGACCAGGCAGACCATTGTGGTGCTTCGATCAATGTGGTGTGAACTTATGTGTTGACCGATTCCTCCTGATAAATTAGATTCTGGACCTTAGGCTTACTGTTGGTTTTGTGATTGGACCCTGTTAGGTAAACGAACTATTCTCTTCTCCTGATGAATGCTGTACTCCTGAAATTGGAGAAATTCCTGCTAAGCGAAGTCCACATTATCAGCTTGTGTTGAATTGAATTTGGAACCGTTCTGTAATACTCGTGATTTGATTTTTCCCACCACTGTAGATTTGATACTTGTCATCGTTGTGACATTATGGCTACCACAGAATAATTAGAAGCTGCTATTGCTAGGTTAAAGGAAGAGTTAAGTGGAGAAAAACAGATGTCAGCAGAAGCAAAAAAAGATGCATCAGATGCAATAACAGAGAATTGCAACTTCGTCTGAGAGCTTTGGGGCAAAGACGAGCAAAGACTACCAATGCCAGCCTCAAGTGCAGGTTCCACTTCAACTGAACACTTGGTATTTGTGTCATCTTCACACAAATTGGAGCGTTTCCATGACAAACCTGAAAAGTCATGCAAACTTACAATACAGGAATGGGTGTCCGATGTTCGTGGTCAGCTGGATACTCGGAATTTAAACAACAAATCGGTTTTATTCTGGACCACTTATCTGGAAAAACTCGACAGGAAATTATTGGGAGGGGAGAGGGTTTAGTTGAAGATCTTGAGAAAATATTGGGAGTTCTTTTGAAAGTTTTTGGCGATGGTAACACCCTATCACAGCTCCAAGAACAGTTTTTCGCATACTGCCAAGGAGATAATGAAGACCTGACGTGTTCACTTAAGCTGTTCAGCATCTGTGATAGAATTGTCTGTATGGTTGCCTCTTTTAAAGCTAACAGAGAAAGCACACAAAAGGGACGATTAGCTGGTGCTACAAGAGACGAAAACCTACAAAGAGAAATTCACCGTCTTAACATGGAATCCTCTGAATTGAGCTACTTTGACACTAGAGATAGAGCCCAACAACAATGGTTAGGTGTTAGTCAGAAACCACAAGTCAAGACAAGCACACTGAAATAAGTCATGGTTCAAGAAACTAGTGCTGAAAGAAATTAAGAGACAAGGTGAACAGCTTTCAGCCCAACAGCAGCAAATTGAGAAGCTACTGCAGAACTCCCAAAGATCAGGTGGAGCTGGCCAGCAATATGGGCGATTCCGATCAAACAATGGTCCCCGACTGCAGGGATTGTGGGTCGGCTGAACATCTTCACAAGGACTGTCCACATCAGGGGAGATCTGGGCAGCAAGATGGAATTTCACCAGTAGACACTTTAAACTAGAGCAGCCTGTCATTGTGGTCTACACAGCAGGTAAACAGAGGGATCAAGGCTCATTATTACAGAAAGCAGTCGGCAGGTGCCTGGAAGTTGGGGTCATGATTGGACCCCTGGAAACAAGATGCCTGTTTGATACAGATATCCACTATTACTGAATCCTTTTTTAGAGAACATCTTGTTCAAGAAGAAGAATTGCTAGATGTTTCTGCATTTCTACATATATCTGGGGCACATGGACTTTGTTCCCTACTTGGGATATGTCGAGTTGGATCCAACTCTGCTTGGAAAGACATTTCCACAGATGGGATTTCTTGTTGTTCATATGACTGATACCCCGATAGCTCATCGCAAAAAGACGTGCCCTGGTGTTACCGGATGCAATATTTTGAATTGTGTGTCAAATGTACTCGGGGATCAGGATGGTCCACAGTTCTTCAGAAACCTCGTCCAGAATTCGGAAAAAAAAATGGGCTTCTATGTTGGCCATGTTTAATGAAATGGATGCTGGCAACATGACAGAAAGACAATGTATCCAGAGTTCGAGTCACAGGGATTAAGTTTGTACGAGTTCCAGCTCAAACCAATCTATATATTAATACTGAAGGACCAATTTTGTGCTCCTCCTAGCAGTCGCGTCACGTTTTTCTCGGTACTGTGACCTGGACTGAAAGAAACTTCGTACCTGTAAGAGTGCATCGCACATAGTGGCAATAGTCAACCTTCAACTCTGAAGCCTCTATATATTAATACTGAAGGACCAATTTTGTGCTCCTCCTAGCGGTCACGTCACGTTTTTTCTCGGTACTGTGACCTGAGAAGTTTTGACACGGTGTACGTCAAAGTAGACACGTGCACAAATCAGGGGACTTCTTCACAAGGAGTAGTGTACACCAAAAATGTCATGTACAAGGACGTTTTGTAGGCCTCATTAGGTACATTGACTGGGATCCGGCTCTTACAAGAGCCGCCACTGGTTGTCATATTGGGCTCATGGAACGGAATCCGTCTGTGACGGGGTTTCGGCTAGTCATCATTATAGATGGACCACTTATGCCTGCAAAGGGAGGACAAAGCTATGAAGGACTATTGGAGCATGTGGAATAAGACATTGGGCCACTTCCCAATGGCTTAGCTGTAGGTCCTGTATGGGTGACTGTCTCAAGTAATGGTTCTGTGCTTGTTCAAACGGTGAACTTTGGTGACAAAGATGTGTACCTAAAACCCAGAACCCCAGTTGGTGTTGTACAGAGATATATGTTTGATCTGGAAGTTGAAGTCAGTCAAGTGAGTGACAATGTAGTCTACGTTGAGGAGATCTCTGCAGAACAGAAACCATCCACCTTCCCACCGAACATTATGGACAAGCTGCATTTTGGTAATGGTCTTGACACAGAACAGCGCCAGCGTGTTGATGGAGTTTTGACTTAAACATGTTTCGGTTTTAGCAGAACATTGACAACATTGGCTGTTATGAAGAAGTTACCATTCAAATTCATCTCAAAAACAACATCCCAGTGAAGGTTCCACATCGACGTGTGCTGCCGCAACAGTAGGGGGAAGTTCGAGCTGTAAGTAAAGGGATCATCACAGAGTCTACGAGCCCATTCACATCACCTGTGGTCCGAGCGAGGAAGAAGGATGGGAGTTTAAGTATGTGCATGGACTCGAGGACACTCAACATGCAGACTCACAAGGATGCCTGTCCTTCACCCAGAATAGACGATGCCTTACAAGTACTCAATGGATAAAATTACTTTTGCAGCCTTGACCTTGCTCGCGGATGTTACTATGGCATCAGAGAATGTGGAGAAGACTGCATTTATGGCTGGGAAAGGATGCCTCTGAATTCCTGAGGATGCCTTTTGGGCTTGACAATGCCTCAGCCACATTCACGAAACTAATGGACAGAGCATTTGGTGATGAAAATTTCCAGACTGTGTTGATTTACCTCAATGACGTATTGGTGTTTGGTCTGACATTTGAAGAGACTAAGGAGATTGGATATGGTGCTACCGTGACTTATGACCTTTAAACTTAAGGTCAAACTGCAGAAATGCTACCTATTTGAGGAACAGCTCCATTATCTAGGACATGTCATTAGCAAAGACGGTGTGTCACCCGACCTCAAGAAGACTCAAGCAATGATGAAATGGAGGAAGCCAAACACCGAGCAGGAATTCGAGGATCCTTAGGCCTCACTAGCTACTATTGCCGCTTTGTTCCAGGATGCGCAGCCATTGCACAATCTCTTTTCTGGAACTCTGAAGAGATGCAAAGTAAAGAAGCCTGTGAAATCAGACAATCGTCCTTTCAACCAACATTGGACACCGGAGTGCACAACTGCTTTTGCTGAGTTGAAGAGTAGACTATGTAGCCTACCAGTTCTTGTTCATCCTGATTTTGGCAGCGCATTCATACTGGAAATAGATGCAAGTTTACATGGACTCGGGGCTGTTTTCACAGAAGCAAGGGGACATGAGCACTGTCATTTTCTACGGTAGTATAGGTCTGAGAAAGCACGAGAGATCAATGCAGAACAACAGCAGCATGAAGTTACTCGCTTTACATTGGGCCATTACAGAGAAGTTCAGAGACATGCTGATTGGTGCGGAATTTGTTGTACACACCGATAACAATCCTCTTTGATATCTCAACTCCACTGCAAAGCTAGGAGCCACCGAGTCCAGATGGGCTGCAGAATTTGCCCAATTCAGATTTTCTATTAAGTACCGTTCCAGCCAGAGCAATAAAAATGTGGATGCATCAAGCAGGAAACTGGGCCATGGAGATTGGCCAACTACAGTGCGATCCGAGGGTCTTTATGGAAATGATGTCACCTGAAATTTCAACACCTGTACCCTCCGAAATTAAGAAACAGTTTCACATAACAGAACTATTACTCGAATTTGGGACAAAGAGATCCATGTTCGGTCTGACAACACAGCCCCTCCAGCCCTTTCCATTCTACCAACTATCTCACACATTGAGCTTGACAAGGTTCAAAGAAGCGATCCAACCATCAACAGAGTTCGCCATTTTTGAAATAGAAGTGTCCTACTTCAGTATGCGCACAACTGTACACCACACTCATTGACCGACTATTCCCCATACTAACTCTTCTCTGGGCGGGAACCTAGACTGCCTATTGACCACCTATTGGGGCTGGACGAGGGACAGGATTATGGCATGGTTAGTGATTAGGCCACTGATCATTACCTAAGCTTGAAAGAAGCTTTCACCCTTGCATAAGCGAAAACAGAAAAGGAATTGTTGAGACGCAAAAGGTTGCACGGTCAGCATGCACAGGAAACCAGCTTTCCTGTCAGTGCTCGTGTTTTGAGAGACCAGTCATCAGGATCGTCACAAGATTCAGGATGTGTAGAGTCATGTCCCACACCGCATCAATGGACGACCAGACCTCAATGGTCATTCCTACTTGGTCGAACCCCTTGAGAGGAATGCCATTCCAAAGGCAGCATAGAGAACTGACATTTTCAACAGTTGATGACCTTCATCAAGATCCTCTGGCCATTAGGACAGATGATGCTCCAGAGCAACCACAAGAGAATGCTGAGGTCATTGACAACTCTTCGGAGGATGAGACAGGATATGCACTGTTCGTTCCTCCTGATACAGATCCCATAGTGGGCAGAGATGATAGTATGGCAAGTGATTAACCTGCTGCATCTTACATCAGAGTGCATGAAGGACTTCGTACAACAGACACAGCAGGGGAGCAACCCATCACTTCTACAAAAGATGAGGATCCTGCTACTGCAAGATGCTGATCATTGCGAGTTAAGGACAGAAGAACAGGCTCCACCACCAAGAACTACTAGATCGACAGCAGGCCAGCACAATAACATTTATCATGAATCTAGACCAGTTTTAACAAAGGAGTCGCAGTGTGCACAGTCAGTCAATGAGCAGATTATTGTGAATGTTAGCCAAACCCAGCTCCTGTTAATGCAGATGACTTGTGTAATTGCACTGAGAAGTACAACTTGTATTGCAAGTTTGGCTGACAGGACACTAACCAAGCAGGAGGGGTGTGTCGAAGTGATTAATTTGTGAGCTTGTACACCTCGCAGAGTTTCTTCCCATGTCACATCTGGCATGTTCAGAAAGTTGCTGCCATTTCGTCTTCCTTGGTCGCGTGGACTTGATCACCGTCAGAAAACGGGACATTTAATTGTTTGCTGATGTGAAATTCAAATGCATCAGAGTACAGAGCAAAAGGAGAATGATTGGTCAGAGAGGGGTTTCTTTTATGACCTGCATATTCAAATACAGCAAGTATCAACCATCATCCTGTCTTGCTTCATTCTTCCCGCACCACAGTAACTTATCTCAAGTAACCAGTTTGTACAACAAACTTCAGCAGGTTACGAATGTGTGAAGTCAGTGAACAGGTTTGAAGCAGTTTTGCCTCATTGAGTGTGGACAGGTTGAAGTCCACAGAGGGTTAGCTTTGTATCAACGAAGCTAGCATATGAATCCGAGTCCACTGCATGCCGTTAAAGGATTCCATCTCTCCTGCATTGAGCTGGATGTGATGCCTCGAGGGAAATTTATGTGTGAAGAATGCACAACTGGTTTAAACACTTGCTTTGTATGCAAGAGACCAGGCAGTGACAGCATTGCCTTATGTCGGCAGTGACAGCTGTCGGAAGTTTTACCATCCAGATTGTGCACGGAAATGCAATGGCTGCATTAATCAAAGCAAAGGATTCTGTTACCCACAGCATGTCTGACTGACCTTCCATAT
Organism: Eptatretus atami; assembly: GCA_035128595.1. Classification (NCBI taxonomy): domain Eukaryota; kingdom Metazoa; phylum Chordata; class Myxini; order Myxiniformes; family Myxinidae; genus Eptatretus; species Eptatretus atami. The sequence goes on along the minus strand of CM068961.1, from coordinate 103,674,985 downwards.
CCTGTATCCTGATGACCAAGGGCCAAACTAATGCCATTTAATGCACTGACCCGTGGCAGACCACACCAGTGGTTCGTGCGTGGTTGCAGGAATGACAATCCATGCTCGCCCAGAGTATCATCTGCCACAAACATATTGAACCACACAAGGGATGCTATTTGCGCATGAACGTCAACTGGTATTTTTTTTATCTGCTTGCAAGGGGGTAACCTTCCATGTAATGAAGCATGCCCACCGTTCTTCCACCCTGAGTGTCTTGCAATGGACGTTCCAAGAAGAAGATGGTTCTGCGACAACTGAAAAGCAGGCAAGAAGCATCGTTATGGAGATATTGTGTGGGAAAAGCTTGGGAAGTGGAGGTGGTGGCCGGCAGAGATATAAATCCCACGTGCACTGCCACTGAACATTAAAACCATCAAGTACTAACTTGGGGAGATTCCCATATGCTTTTTCAGCTGTCATGATTTTGTGAGCTTACCAAGCCAGAGTTTACCTTTACAAAGAGGGAGACTAGGACAGCACTGTTATGAAGACGATATGAAGGTTATAGACCAAAACATTAAGGAATCATCCAAGAAGCTGCCAATCATTTCCAGTAGCCGAAGGAGTAACATGCCTTGACGGAAATGATTGAGGTTAAGAAGATCCAACAGAAACCTGTACCCTACAAACAGATCAAGATGAATAAGACAGTTCCCAAAGTGCAGATGCACATGGGGGGCACATCAG
>CM068961.1:103658556-103671492 GCA_035128595.1 Eptatretus atami | reverse complement strand
ATTTTTCCCCAATACAATGGTTGGAAACATAATAAATCAACACAAATGACATTTGTATTGTTTTCCTTTGGAAATGCACATCACATGGAGTATTTATTATCACCTCTGAGAAACTTACAAAGAGAATAACAATGACAGATATCCCATGTTGTTAAAGTAGAATGGCGGCCATTTTCCAAAATGGCCTCTACACGCCGAGCTGAAAGGAAGTTTTAGCATCCGAGATTTGTGGTGCGGAAATGCAATGGCTGCGTTAATCAAGGAAAACGATTTTGATACCACAGCATGTCTGACTGAACCGTTCTTCACACTGCTCGGGGTAATTTCGTGATATCCAAGCAGCCTAACAACGCCATTAATAGTGCTGTCCCTGTGTTTGCCTCAATCCACAGCAGTTATGGTACCAGTGCCGTGTGCACGTAAAACGCACAAATGCAGATAAGAGCTTCGCGTCGGCGATGAGTATTTCATCTGCCTAGTTAAAAAAAAACAACAAACTTATTGACCACACAAGGGATGCTATTTGCTTAACCACACGAACGTCAACTGGTGATTTTTCTTTATACTGCCTTATGCCAAGGTGGTACCTTCCATGTTGAGGTATGCCTACACGTCATTCCACCCTGAGTGTCTTGCAATTTGAGAACGCGTGCCAAAGAGACAGCTGGTTCTGCGACAAACTGCAAAGCAGGCAAGAAGCATCGTATGGAGATACTTGGATTGTATGTGAGTTGGGAAAACTTTGGCGCAATGTGGAGGGTGGTGGCCGAGGGAGAAGATATAAATACCTCAACCATTGACATTTTCTGCCACCTGAACATTGAAAACCATAAAGTACCAAACATGGGGGGAGATTCTTCCAGGTATGCTTTTTCAGCTCTCAAGTGATTTTATGTGAGCTTTATCAATCACAACAAGCGCAGAAGTTTTAACCTTTACATAAGAGCGGATTGACTACGGTACAGACCTCCCGCAAACTGCATATGAAGGAGAAATTGACAATCGGTTTATTAGAACGCAAACTTTAAGAATCATCCAATGAAGCTGCCAACTCATTTCCAGTAGTGAAGGAGTAACATGCCTTCGACACGAAACGATTGAAGGTCAAGAAGATCCAACAGAAAGAACACTGAACCCTACAAAGAGATCAAGATGAATAAGACAGTTGGGAAAGTGCAGATGCTTATGGGGGGGACACATCAGAGATTCCACGCTGCGCCCTATGGTAAGCAAGGCAGACGAAACAATCCACGCCGTGCTGTTCCTGGGACAAGAGTGCGGTTTCTAGATACTCAGGTCCAGTGTTGTTCCATTTGAGTGTCACCCATTCAAGATGACTTGTTCAGTATTCATGAACAGGTTCCAGATACAAGGGATGTCCAGACCAAGGAGTGAGTGAAGTGCTTTGTGCTCCTGAGAGCTCGAGGTCTTTTCCGGTTGCTCTCATGAGATCAAAGGTTGGGGCCGAATTGGTGCCGTTTCCTAGAACTGGATCGAATAAGCGAAGGGTGGTTTGTTTGCTCAAATTGAAATAATAATTGGAGAGTAATTGTTGGGCTAATGGGAAGGATACTGGTATGGTGACAAACACACAATTTATGCAAATGAACAATAACAGCCAATGCCACTCAGACTTCTACATGCTAACCCATTTACACACAAAGAGATCACCGAGTTATTGAAATGCTCAAAGGGGGCCAATCCAACAAGGCACTGGGAATATTTTTTTTTTTGATATTGGTTTTTTTTTCTAGGTGTTTTTTTTTTTATATTTTTTTTTTTTTTTTTTTTTTTTTTTTTGAACAGTTTCACGAACCACAGTTGTCAGCCGAACACTAGTGACAGAGAGGATACACTAGAGTGCTGGGGGGAAAGCACAACATTGGTCTCTTCACTCTCAAAGAACAATTCGCTGAGCAAACGGTACAGAACTCACTTTCAACTGTTTACCTGAACTGAGCCTGGGTCATGCAAAAGAGCTGGTCTACAAGTGTGGTCACCCAACTCGTCAGTGATATACTTTGGGACGCCCAAGTCATCTACAGATAAGGAAAGGAGCAAAAAACAAAACAAATGGACACATCAAGGTGGTGAAGATCAAAAGCCTGGATCACGTCGAACATGACAATGAATGCTTCACCTCTGAAAGGGGGAGACGCTGGTTTATGCGTATGGATCGCAGAAACTGCACCAAGACCTTAAACTTATCCTGGTGTCATGACTAATGCTTCCAAAAAGAAAATGGGAGTGTCCATGGTGGTCAAGATGTTTTGGTAAGTAAAGTGAGAAGCAATGCAGTCTCTGCACATGTACTAACTGTTTACTCTGTCTTAGACACATTACAAGACAGGCGCTGAGTCGTGGCTCGGCCGAGATGGCCACGGTGGCGATTTGCGCAGGGACGATACTCGTTTTGGAGGGCGTGAGGAAACAAAAAAAAACAGAAAGGGCAGTGAAAATTACAATTAATCATACTGTAATCCGTAGAATCAAGTGCACGAAAGCCAAGATTGGCACATGCAGGATTCACAGCCCTTCTAAACTGTCACGAGACAAGTTCTGGAGACAGTTTCTGGAGCCAAGGATACAACCAAGACTTAACAAACTTAAAATCCAATGGGGTTTCCCCACACAGGTTTTCCTTGGCGGAGCGGTGCTCAGACTGCAGCTGCCCAATCGGCATTTGATTTACATGAAAATGCCAACCGTGCTGTATAGGAAGTTTTAGCATGCTTCAGATGTGGTGCGGAAAATGAATGGTTGCGTAAATACGATGGAAACGGATTTTGATACCCACGATCGGGGGCAAGCATGTCTGACTGACCTTCCTTAATGCTGTATCTGATATCGGCATACGGCTAACATGTACAATTCGCCAATTTAATGTGGTGCTGGTCGCCATGGCCTTACCACAAGCTAAGTTTAGGTTCGTGCGGGTTAGCAGGAACCACAATCCATGTTCCGCCAGAGTATCATCTGCACAAACTTATTGAACCACACAGAGAGGGATGCTATTATGCACACATCAGGAATTTCAAGTGGTAACTTATTTCTTTTATCATGCTTTGCAAGGTGGTAATCTTCCATGTTATGAGGCATGCCCACCGTTCTTCCAGCCGCCGAGTGTCCTTGCACAATGGCCGTGCGCAAAGAGATATGTTTGCTTTGGTATCTGCGACAACTTGAAACGCAGAGCAAGAAGGCATCGTTTTGGAGATATTGTGTGGGAAAAGACCTTGGGAAGTGGAGGTGGTGGGGAAGCATGAGATACAAAGGTCCCCACATGCCACTGCCATGAACATTAAAGAACCACAGTAGGCAACTTGGGGAGATTCCCAATAATGCTTTTTGAAGCTCTTTGTGATTTTTGTGGCCTTACCAAGCAGAGTTTACACTTTACAAGAAGGAGCAGACGAGGAACAGCACTGGTTATGAGGAGATTAGTGAAGCGACAATTAACTTTTAAGGATCGCCAGAAGCTGCCAATTCAATTTCAGTTAATGCTGAAGTTGTAGTAACCATGCCATTGACAGGAAAACGAATTGGACGGTTAAAGAAGACCAGGCACAGAAACCTAACCCTACCAAAGAGATCAAGATGAAATAAGACAGTTGAGGAAAAGTGGCAGATGCATATGAGGAGGGCGGACAACATCAGAGATTCCACGCCACTGCCATAACAGGCTGACAATTATTCCAATCACCCTGTGGGCCTGGACGAAGTAGGCGTTTTAACCACCAAGGATGTGTTCTCATGAGTTCACCCATCTCAGTTTGTGTTTTCAGCGGAGGGCAGTACAGTGTGGCAGAACCAAAGTTCAGTGACAAGTGCCTGTGGCCTGAGCTGAGGTCTTTCTCTCCACGAGTCAAGGGTCTGGGGCCTGCGTTCCGAGACTGATCAAAAAGGAATGGTGATTTGTTCCTTTGCATAATCGCATATGTTAGAGAGCATTAGTGGCCAATGAGGAATGTCGGAAACACACAGAGTTATGGCAAAATGACAAAAGAATCACCACTTCTACATGCTAACCATTGACAAAGACGAGTAATGATGCTGGCCTTCCACATTAAAAAAAGGCAACTCGTCTGACGTTTCAGTACGAATCCACAGTTGTCAAGCTCGAACTGTGACAGATAGTGGACACAGTGCGGGGACAGCACACATTGTCTCTTCACTCTCAAAATGACATTCCTGCAGGTACAGAACTTCGCAGAGCTTCTAAACTGATACTCTGAACTGCCTGCGGTCATGAAAGACTGTCTACAAGTGTGGTACATACACCCAACTGCAGTGGATATAGTTTTGGGAACAGCCCAAGTCAATCTCAAAAAGTAAAGGCAAAAAACAAAACAAATGGAAACACAGGTGGTGCAGATCAAAGCCTGGATTCACGTCGAACATGACAATGAATGCTTCACCTCTGGAGAAGGGGGAGGAAACTGGGTTATGCGTGATGCGCAGAAACTGCACCAAGAGCTTCACAATCTATCCTGTTCAGACCTTTAATCTTCCTAAATAAGAAAATGGGAGTCGTCCATCGGTGTCACTGTTTGGTAAAAGTAGTGAGAAGAATGCAGTCCTGCACATGTACTAAACCTTGTTACTAGGGCACAGGAATTACCTCCATTAACACACGAGCATGTACTCCCGACTTGAGGCTTTTGGTATTGGCCTGGCATCGGTAAACTGAGACTCTTGGACGATGAGCGTAACTGCGATGCTCGCAGACATAGTAAAACGCAAGAATTATATCGAAAAGATCTGCAAGGTAATAAACAAAACAAATAAGAAAGGGTGAGGTGGGATTAAAGGTGGACTAATTATATTATTACGGATTGGATCTAATCAGCCCTCCGGAGGAGTATCCACAGTGCGAGACAAAATATCAAGGATATCTGGCCACTAAGCTCTTACTGCAGTGATTGTACTACAGCACACAGTTTGATCAACACTGTCTAGCCAGACTATAGTATCTGGAAGGAAGTTATACTTGGATGTCTAAGGACTCACATTTCCTAAACACCCTGACAACAACTTCAAAAATCCAATGGGGGCTCATTCAACCGCGGACAAAAATGGTGTTCTCCTTGGCAGCTCCGTGTTCGCCGCGGGTATCTGAGAGCTGCACACACTGGGAGTGCTTACACGCGTGCTGAAGGATAGTTTAGCATCCAGATGTGCTCGCAAGGAAATGCATATTGAGTTGCAGTTGAGAGGTCTGAGGAAAGATACGGAGATGTATTATAAGCGAATACTGTTACTTTTGCAGTCCTTACAGACACCCTCGAACACAAAACAGCATGTCTGACTGACCTTCCTTAATGCTGTATCCTGATACTCAAACGGCCTAACAAACGCCATTTAACTATTGTAGCCGGGTCTCGAATATCGTCGGGCTACTGTCGCACGATCCTCATATCATATGATATGGAATTAGGTTCATTGGTTGACCACAAGAAATCGATGGGTGTCATCGTTCGAGTCAAAAGGTCAACGGAGAGACAGTCTGCGGTGTGATTGACGTAGAGGAATAATGGACCTAACACATTCCTCACTGTATCACAGAGTGCCCCAGAGCCTACATGCAACTGATCCGGCACACAATCCTTCTCTCGCCCACATACAATGTTAGATGCTCACTCCTCTCGCCTAAAGACGTACTAGATATCTCCTTCAAAGTGGTATATTTGTTGTGTCTCTGCTTGCCAAGTGGTATGGTAACACAATCATCTTTCACATGTTATGATGGACATGACCACGTAACACGTTCTTCACACTTTTGTTGGCAATAAAAGTGAAAACAGCACAGGAATGGAAACGCGGAGTTGTGCTGACTTTGCCTAATGGATCGCTGGCACAAAAGAGAAGTATCTGGCCTATCTGCGAGCTTCTATAAACGTAGAAAACCACGGAACACACTAGAGGAAGCATACCTGTTCATAAAATGACGAGTGAGTTTGGATGTGCGCGAAACCATTGCGTTGGGGAAAACAAGAGCGCATATGCACAGAGCTGCGCAGAAATAGGTGCCCAGTCCAAGGGAATTAATAGGCAAGTAGTCCCACATGCACAACTGGAGAGACATGAAGGTCATTAAAACTCTTATGGAAAGTAGTGGTGCAACTTGTGAGATGAATTCTACAATAGTGAGCCCTCTATTTTGCAGCTCACTGTTCGTGGCACTCATCAGTCGGAAACCCTTCACAGGAACACTCTAGGGGTATACAGAGTTTACCTGGAGCTAAAGAGGTGAGACGAGGACAGCACTGTTTTTAATGAAGGAGATTAAATTGGTCGCTCGCCGCATTGAGCTACGAAATCCTATAAGGATCCCACGAGAGATCAATATCGCACTGCACCAAACATAATCATTCCAGAGCCTTGAAGTGGAGTGAAGCGACCTGACACTTTCGAACGGAAAGATGTCCAAGTGAGTCAGTAATGTGAATAGAAAGAGATAACGAACTAGACAGAATCGACCTTCTCGAAAACCCTACCAACAAAGCACTCAAAGATGAAAGAAAGTGACACGTCTCCAAAGTGCAGCATATGAGCCATATGTGTGATCGCAGACGACATTGCATAGATTATCCAAGCACTGCTAATGTGAAACAGTTTGCTCAAGTCTAGGTGGGCTGACGAAGGATCAATCCAGGCCACGATCTGTTACCAGAGAAACTTTCGGGAGTCGCGAGAGAAGGGCTGTCTATAGTATAGACACAAGAGTGACTTGTCTGTCCATGGTGCGACCTAGAATCCAAGGTGTTGTCCAGCCGGTACCACCGATGTCGAGTGCGCCAAGAACCCCAACACAGTTAACCAGAACAGCTGCTGTGTTGAACTCAAATCCACAAGAATCATTTCCCCACACAAATAGAACAGCAACATGAGACGCGAATTTATTCTACACTGAAAGCTCGACTACAGGGTTTGGGGTAGACTAACGTTCCATACTACCCGAAGAGAGAGCTGATCTAAAAGACTAGCTCGAGATGTTATATACGCAAACATTTATATTAGGAAGGAACTTATCGCGCAGGACGCACTATTGTGAGGATCTATTTATGGATCATGCGGAAACGCCCATTTATGCAAAATGAACATTCCATCCATACAGCATACTTCGCAACTCACGAAGGCTTCTAATGACCATACATCAGGGGTGGCTCCAACGTTCTAAAACAATGGTGAGAAATGCCGCTACAGACACTGGTGTAAGTAGCCTCAACTCTCAGCGACCAGTTTGAGACTCTTCCAACAACCACTGAGATCTGAGTACCAATGGGACATCCTGGTATAATTTTGAAATGTTATGCGGCAAACAGGACTGATGGTGTGAATCAGATTTCACTTGACCCAAATTCGTTCAAGGACCGTTTGCTTGGTAATCTTCTTTTTTTAATGCAAGTTCTTTGAAAATTTCTCGAGATTATCCAATGACCTCTCTTATCTGTACATACTTCATGTGAGCACAATAATATATGTATAGTTAGAGTGGAGTCTTGACACAAGACACGGCACATGTCTTTGTGAACGAGGTAGCTATGTGTTTCTAGGGTGTAAGACTGTAAACAAGTAAACAGTCGTTCTGCGCACATCAGATTTGTTTCACTACTACCGCGCCCTTGTGCACAAAGTTATCACTCCGTGATATTGGATTGCTCTATCATCCCGAACTTGAGTCATTCTATCTCGGCTCTCAAGTGACACCCCCAAAACGCTTAGGTTCGAGCTCTAATCTGTTTCACGACACTATAGCGATGCATGTCAGCTCGCAAAAATATTCGGGAGAGTTATCTCAAGTTAGGCTTCACTGGCGCTATTCACCAATAGAAAGGTGGATATCTACGAGATCAGCACATTTGTTGTGTGAGGTGTGAGAAAAGTTTCTCGGCAAGATTAACATGGTCATCATTTGAAGAACACATAGTGCTCATCTAGTGGTTGAGGCCTAATATCTTTGAGAGTTCGTTACATTTCATCTTTGGCCATGAAACACAGCGAACAAGGACAAAGATTTTTTTCGTCGGAAGGAAAATGCCATGAAAAGAGGCACGCTTTGAGGCATCGGCAGTTTTTCAACGCAGTCCATTGGCAGCCGTAAAGGCATCCTGCTTGTTGCACTGCGAAATGGCAGAACAGAAAAAACTCACACCGTCCGGTGAAAGCTCATCCTTCCCCGCCCAAGGAATAGCGTACGTCTCATGCTGGGAGAACAAAAGTGCCAAGAAGCTCAATTCTCTTTCATTGTCAAACAACACAGTTTCAAGAGGCCGCATTGAAGAAATGTCAACCAAATATTCGTGACCAGGTGGTGGCAGAAATCATATCGGCATCCTCCTAAGTCTTGCGATGCAAATCTTATTCACTATTGTGGCAAGCTCTAGCGAAATTTTGCAGTGCAAGAGTCGTAGCGTATGAAGAGAAAATGCGTATGCGAATAACTCGAGGATGAAGCAATGAAGACAACTGCTACTCGGGATGTCAACGGGGACAACACAATGGATGAATAACGGGTGACGTGATTAACAGCCAAGATCAAGGGCAATGAAATGAGAAGAAACTGTACACTAACCTCTTGGCCCAAGTGAGCACCTTTGGGACTAAGCTAGTCTAAGAGAGACCGCGAACTGATTAGAGACAGGAGGATCAAATACTATTAGTTGTACAGACGGGTAGTCGTCTGGCCGTTCCTTGTGAATGCGAAGAATCTCAGAGAGGAATGGGCACCTTCTCGTTAATGGTTGTTGAAACCTCTTGCAAGAAGGACACTGTACGGGGGTTGGAACAGTAGTAGCGATAGTCATCGCACAGCACTGTCGGAATAATAGGTGCTGGCTTTCTGCATTAGGATTCAACGTAGCGGAGGGTTCCCACAATGCTTTCTGTGAGATTATGGAGACTATTGAGACTCTCACTGGTATAGTGCGAAGCTTGAGCATGACCCTATTTACCATCATCGAAATTGAGAGGAGCACATTCATGCAACTTACTTTCCACAAACTTCAACACCGTTCAGCAACCGAGGCTATATGGCATGGCGCGACGCCACAAATGGCAAATCCTTATGGAGACCCATTGACTGACTGTCATCTCACTCTTCTAAGATCTAATTGCGACACTAAAACTTCGTAGAACCATTGTGATGAAAGTCCATCAGGGATCTCAATGGCACAGACTATGCTAAATGAGAGGCTGTGAGAGCTGGAGGTCTCGATCTGCGCAGATCCGACTCACTGAGCTTTCGCGTTATTATGACCAACCAACAGTCAACATCGATACCACGAGAATGAGCACGCTTTGTAAATGAATTTCGCCACTTTTGGACAGAGGTGGCGTGTACTGCACAGTGCGAGTGTTGTGTAGCAAATAGAGACACGCTAGTGCCCACATCGGCGTGTGGATGTAAATTCTTTCGAGAAATATACATGGAGATTGAGATAAATCGAACAAGTAAACAATGCTGCGAGCATTTGCAAGAGTCAGCATAGAGCGCACGAGTGTATGTCGGAGAGACGCATCTCGTCGAGCTGAGGGCGAGCAGGGATTGCCATAGAGAGAGAGGCGAAAGCAGTGCTTCATTAGGGTTGCGTGCACATTACTTCTCCTCAAGCAACCATCAAAGCGCCACTGTTCTCAGTAATGCAAGCAGGTCGTAATAGTGGAGGAGAGGAATACTGGACAGTGAGGCAGGAGATATTGAGTTGGACACGTCAATGAGAGATGAGAAGCGGTGGCAGATTAGGATTGGATCAGGAATGCCACCCTGCGGTAGTAGGGGTGGAACGCACCGATTATTGTTCAGGAGAGCGAGTGGGGGAGAGTGGTGAGGAGAGTCATTGGTCACTATGAGCACGGAGAGTGGATAGATTGAGGGAACAAGGTAGGAGGAAAAGAGGTAGACACCAGTTGAATAGAGGATTTGTGTTACGAGGGATAATTCATAAGGTTGGAGAGTGGTGAGAGTGCCTGAAGACACCAGGAATGGATGATAGGAGTATCTGGTGTTCCAGAGAGCAGACGAGAACAGAAGATCCTCGTCGCCCATCCAGAAACCGTCGCGAGACAGTCTCATCACCTTAATGAGTAAACAAGGAAGAGGAGGAGAAATAAGATAGACCAATTCCTAGCTTTACTTCGGAATGAGGAGAAATTAAAATCACACTGAATCATTCAGGATTTCTCAACAGTGTAACTGGGATTCTGAATAAAATATGATTCCAAACCCATTTCGGATGAATGCATTGGATTGCCGATTGGATAATAACAGGACTGCAGGAAAGCTTCATTGATCTTTACCAGAACGACTCCAAGCCCCGAGATCCAGTTTGACGAGACATGAAATCTTGCGGACTTTGGTGTGGAATGTTTGGGGTTTACCCTAAGCTAGCCTGCCCTGGCTGTTCATATCGCTCATAGTATTACCATCTACATGCTGTGTGAGAAGGCTGGGTTCTCGTCAGCTTTCGTATATTCTAAAAACAAACCAAAGATCCTACGGATGTTGAAGCAATGAAGTTCGGATGCGCTTTAATCCAAAACAAAGCACTGACATCGACCTTGCTTGTGAGAAGAAAGCAGGCTAACCATCCCATTGACTGACATTTTAACACAATACAAATAGGTACTTACTGTAATCATTCTTTGTTCAGAATCAGATTGCCATCAATGGGCATAGTTTGTGATTGTTAGTATTGTTTACTCCCCATTGTCCGTATCTGTATCGCAAATAAACACTATTTTAGGTGAATTTGGTACAGTGGTACTCGGTGGGAAACCACGGAAACATGTTGAAATGGGGTACACCAAGTAAAAAAAAGGTTGGAACCCACCTGTCTAACATGCTCACCATTGACAAAGACCAGAGGTAATTGATGCTAGGGCCAAATTGGCAACTGTGACAGTTTCACAAACCACAGTTGTCACCGAAACCTGAGACAGAAGTGGATCCAGTGAGATGGGGAAGCACACATGTGGTCTCTTCACTCTCAAGGAGAGGGACATTCCTGCAAGGTCAGAACTCACTTTCAACTGTACCTGAACTGCGTGGGTCCATGAAAAGACTGTCGACAAGGTGGTAGACCCAACTGCAGTGGATTTATTAGGGAAAGCAGGCCCAAGTCATCTAGTAAAAAGGAAAGAAACAAATGGAAACCCAGGTGGTATGCAGATCAAAGCTGACAATCATGTCGAACTGACAACAAATGCTTCCCTCTGGAGAAAGGGGGAGAGCTTTGGTTATGTGTAATCGCAGAAACTGCACGCAAGACCTTCAATCTAATCCTGTCAGACTCAAGCTTCACGAAAAGAAAATAAGGAGTGTCCATAGGTGTCACTGTTTGGTAAGTAGTGAGAAGAATGTGGGTGGACTATGGCACATGTACAGAACTCCTTACTGCAAAAGTCATAAGACAAGCCTCTCGTGGCCGGCGCCGATAACGGCACTGGTGATGCTCAGCATACCTGAGGGCTGAAAAAAAAAAAAGGGATGAAAATTCAATTAACCATACGTCAATTCCGAGAATCAAGAGCACGAAATCCAAGATGGCACTTTGCAGGATTTCACAGCTACTTCTACTGTCACGAGACAAGTTCTGGAGCGCAAGGATAGACCAGACCTTACACAACTTCAAAATCCAATGGCGTTTTCCCACACAGGTTTTCCTTGGCAGAGGTTCCCACACTGCAGCTGCCGCGGCAATCTTGCTTACCCAAGAGCTGAAGAAGTTTAGCATCCAGATTGTGTGCGGAAAATGCAATGGCTGCATTAATCTGAGGAAAACGGATTTTGATACCACAGCATGTCCTGACTGACCTTCCTTAATAGCTGTTGTGATATCCAACAGCCTAAAAACAAACGCCATGAAATGTGCACTGTCCCGTGGCCTACCACAGCAGTGGTCCGTGCGTGGTTGCAGTAAAACGCACAATCCATGCTCACCGCCAGAGTATCCATCTGCACAAACTATTGAACCACACAAGGGATGCTAATTTGCACACAGAACGTCATACTGGTATTTTTTTTATCTGCTTGCAAAGGTGGTAATCTTCCATTTATGAGGCATGCCCACACGTTCTTCCACCTGAGTGTCTTGCCAATGGGACGTGCCAGAAGAGAACGCTGGTATCCTGCGACAACTGAAAAGCAGGCAGAAAAGCATCATTATGGAGATATTGGTGTGGGAAAACTTGGGAAGTTGGAGTTAGGGTGGCCAGCAGAGATACATAGTCCCAACGCACTGCATAGAACATTAAAACCATCAAAAAGTACAAGCTTGGGGAGTTCCCAATTTGCTTTTTTTCAGCTCTCTGTGATTTTTGTGGGCTTACCAAGCCAGAGTTACCTTACAAAGAAGGGAGAACAAGGACAGCACATGTTATTGAAAGGAGATAAGGTGAGAGGACCAAAACTTTAAGGAATCAATACCAAGAAGCTGGCCATCATTTCCAGTAGCTGAAGGAGGTCACATGCCTTGATGGAACCGATTGAGGTTAAGAAGATCCAACAAGAAACCTGAACTCCATACAAACAGATCAAGATGAATAAGACAGTTCCCAAGTGCAGATGCACATGGGGGCACATCAGAGATTCCACGCGCATTGCAGTGCTGACAAACCAATCGCCCTGTGGCCTGGACAAGGGTGTGTTTTAACAGGAGTGTTGTTCCATGAGTGGTCAACCCATAGTTTTGGTTCCAGCGTTACAGGGTGCCAGAAACCAACAGTTCAGGAAGTGCCTGTACCCGCGACTGAGGTCCTTTCTTTCTGAGTCAAGGGTTTGGGGCCTCCTTACCAAGTGCTGATCTAAAGGATGGTGAGTTTGTTTGGCAAATATAATATATCCGGAGAGATTGTGGGCATGAGATCGTCGGAAACGCAGATTTATCAAAATGAACAAAAGATCACTCAACTTCTACATGCCACACATTAGAGACA
>CM068961.1:103621008-103638049 GCA_035128595.1 Eptatretus atami | reverse complement strand
TTGATGCTGGGCCAAAAGGCAACTGTTGACGTTTCACGAACCACAGTTGTCAGCCGAACTGAGACAGAAGTGGACATTGAGTGGGGGGGAAGCACACATTGGTCTCTTCACTCTCAAAGACATAGCTGCAGGTACAAAACTCACTTTCAACTGCTACCGGGACTGCCTGGGTCATGAAAAGACTGTCTACAAGTGTGGTGCACCCAACTGCAGTGGATTTATTCGGGAACAGCCCAAGTTATCTCGAAAAGGAAAGGCAAAAAAACCAAAACAAATGGAAACCCAGATGGTGCAGATCAAAGCCTGAATCATGTCGAACATGACAATGAATGCTTCACCTGTGGAGAAGGGGGAGAGCTGGTTATGTGTGATCACAGAAACTGCACCAAGACCTTCAATCTATCCTGTGTCAGACTCAATTCCTCCCAAAAGAAAATGGGAGTGTCCATGGTGTCACTGTTTGGTAAGTGGTGAGAAGAATGCGGTGTTTCTGCACATGTATGAACTCTTACTGCAAACGTCATAATACAGGCGCTCTCATGGCCGGTCGAGATGGCCACTGGCGATGCTCAGCATACCTTTCTTTGAGGGCTGAGAAAAAAAACTAAAAAGGAGTGAAAATTACAATGAACCATTCCGTCATTCCTCGAATCAAGAGCAAGAAATCCAAGGTTGGCACTTCATGGGATTTCACAGCCACTTCTACTGTCACAAGACAAGTTCTGGAGCCAAGGATAGCCCAGACCTTACACAACTTCAAAATCCAATGGGGTTTCCCCACACAGGTTTTCCTTGGTGGCAGTGCCCACACTGCAGCTGCCATGCCATGGAATGACATCTTGCATTCAGGTTGAAAGACTTTGAGGGACTGAGTGAACCATTGACAGTTATGGTACTTGGCATATGTTGAGAACAACGAAGTAAATATTCAATGTTCATGTGCCAGTATTCATGAAGAATTACAATTCTGTTTTCTTACATTAATATCGTTATGAGTGATTGTCGTTAATGTTGTTCAATGTAATGATAATAATTAATCGATTCCATACATTTATGGTGTTAATGTGTGAAGGTACCAACTAATGGGGTAATTTCTGTGTTTGCATTTTATGCTCAAATGTGGTTTAATGGGTGCAGAAAAGATCAAAGTTATTGGCTGGGGGATTATTTGAGTTGGTGGTGAATGGCTGTCTTGAAGACCTGGAGGGAAAAAATGAGATTGAAGAGTGTGGAAGTTGGTTCCATGGGTAGGAAAAAGAGGAACAAATGAGTGGAAGTGAGCATTGGTTCAGGATTTTGGCAGTTTTACTTGGAGGGGGTTGCAGGTGGACCATGTGTTTCCTGCAGATACCTTGGGGGAACAAAACATGGAGAGAGCAGAGGGTGCAAGACCAGAAAGGAGGTGAATAAAGAATGAATGATATTTTGGGGAATATCATTATTATGGGATGCTTTAAAATGGTGTTAGAAGGATATTTAATAAGTAATTTATTTATCCCCACAGTCCACTTTTAAATCACGATCTCGTGTTGTACGTCGGTTTCACCTGTTAAGTAGATGGGACATATTGTTGTTCATACATTTTTGCTACCATGCTACCCTCTGGGAAACTAGTGCAATCGCGTTTGTTGCCTCAAGGAAGTATGTAACAGAATGTGAAGTGAAAACATGCATACTGCTTATATGCATATGTAATACAATGTGGCTTGCATAGCTCATCATTCAAATTCCACCCATCCTCCCTCCCTCCCTCCCTCCCAAAGGAAGAAAATGACAAGTTGTGCAAACAATTTTTTTTTTCTTCAAAACTTGATGGAATCAAACGGAACTTGCACTCGTTTAAGGTGCCCTCATTAATCCCTGAAAAAGTCAGCTTCCTCGGTCAAATCCTCTTCGCGTAGTACATAAAGTACATACACTCCATTATAATAGATTGTGAACCATGGTGTCTGTCCGTACGTTTGTCGGTCTACTGTTTGCAGCAGCCACTTCCCGCACTGTATTTGAAAAGGTACCGATTGATTAATGTGCATTTTCATTTCACTTTTCTTGATGCAATATAACCAGTCACTTTGTTGTCCCTTCCAGTAACCATTTAAATCACCATGAACATCTGGATTAAAGTATATTTAATACAGATCTTAGTGGAATAAGACAATTTTAAAAGGCTATACTTTTCCGGCTTTTTAGACAAATCCAACCTCCACCGCCCGATGTTGTACCACCATTTTATGGCGGGCAGCATAAGTACCTCAGAACTTTTGCTCCAAGTGAAACAAAGAATGCAATGCAATTAACCTTTTTCAAGTCCATGAAATAATTTAAATTGATAGAGTAACTAACTTTTCCCGTCACTGGGGTCGGGTACTTTTGCTTGCTTTTCCCCTCACTGGGAGACGAGTACTGTTGCTACTTGAACGATAAATTGATTGGTGTTCATAGCAATAATTTTCCTTTGCAGCCCATTGACATTCTTACAAATGAAATGACCAAAGATAAATTTACATCAGTTCAAGACATGGAAAGCAAAGAACGAGGGCAGCAAGAGAAAGACGAAGTGATGCAAAAGAGGAGTGAGTGAAAAGGCCTCACATGCGCACGACGTTCTTTACTGAGAAGTTCTCCAAAGGGGCCATGTCCGGGTCATCGCCCTGCGGACCCTGGAGTACCAGCTGCTGAACAATGCGATCCAGCAAGCGCCAATACTGCACCATCGTGCCATTGTGTTTATCTGTAATGACAGAATGACGCGTGCTGCCTTTTGGAATGCAAGCTATCTCAATCTTGCCTTTTGGAACCCCCAACCCACAGCATGGCCTGCTGCACTGTATGGGCACCGTTTAAAGCACCAGGAAGCTATGCTGAGAAACATTCACAAAAGAACAGCATTGACTACTTAAATCTGTTCCGATCAGAGCTCACTGTACTAAGTAATGATTGGGGGAAGGGAAAATGAAAGTGTCAATAAAAAAAACCATCATTGCTTACAAGGCATGTTTAAGCAGTGTTGAAGAATGGACAAGAGGTGCGAATATGCCTCACTATGAGACAACTTCTTACGGATGACATCAAACATCTGTCCAGCACTCTTCGTGTCAATATGGAGCTAAAGTGAAAATACAGGGTTGGGGTCACATCAATAGGTAGCCATTAGCAATCATTGAGAAGTGTAGAATTCCACTTTGCCTTAAAGGCAAAGAGAATCTGTGTCACAGGGACTGATCTAGGCGTTAGGCGGATATTGTGAGAGGGGACTGCGGGGGGGGGGGGGTAAACCTTTGGGGCGCAGGGGTGGGGTACTAGATACATTCTGATACAAAAGGAGTATTTTGCAGAAAATTTTACACACAAAATGCCACATCACATTTGTTTTTAGTAAAGAGCACACACCTCAATATCTTTAGACCAATCATATGATTAAAAAGCACAAACAAAATTTTTTAACTATTTTTGTTGTTCACACGTCGAGGAAGCCAAAGCGAAATCAAACAAGTTTGAATCGTAGCCACTTGAAAGGTCACCAATTCCTCTTGTAGCATACAATATGGTGATCCGCTCAAACATAGCACACTAATGGTGGCAAATGCAATTGATGAAGCATAATTTTGATCGAACGTATATTAGGGAAGTATCCACAAAATGAATAATAAATGATGGATAGCACAAATAACATGCCAGTCTATGCTCAAATAAAACCAGACGCAATATACTTACCACATCAGGCATTCTGCATTTGAATAAGTTTACAAAATGGCTGACTGTCAAAATCATTGGGAATGAGGTCCTTGTTACAGTGAATAGACATAATTTCCCAAATAAGGAGTTCTAAAACATGGGAAAGAAAAGCAAGAAAAGATTACTTGTTTGGCACACTTGAGTATTTTGAAGTTGTCTGTTGGTTTTGAAACCCCATTTATGCATTGCAAGCCTGGAATCACTTCATTTGGTTTAAGGGTCTATAACTATGAAATTAAAGTTGAGGGTAACAAACAGGTGCCCCAATCGCAGTATAGGATATGCCATGTTCTTGCATCACGAGTCGCATTTAGTTATTGGCAAACAAATGTTGGGGAGAGGGGAATCTCACCGTTCCCAATCAGCTCATTCAAATTCATCTAGATTTTGAATTTCAAGCGGCCTGTTGAAGACAAAGAAGACAAAAATCTGAAAACCCACTCCGTGGGAGTACCTCCTGTGCAGCTTCCCTTCGCAGGGCAGCTCACCGGATGACGGGATTGGGGCAAAGCCTTCGGGACCCCCAATCTTTGATGATAGAGGGAAACCACGGTAACATCCCTGGGTCAGATTGCGGAGAGTGTGTCGGAGTGTGCTGAGGTGTCGTCCACCAGACGGCGGTCTCCTTGGGTTAACCTGAGGCGGTCCCTTCGGGTGGGTGCCTGGAATGTCCTATCCCTAAGAGAGGAGATCACCTGTCTCTGTTATCATCTGAGCTCAAGCGTTTGGACATTGGGATTGCAGCTCTCTCTGAGGTCGGAGACCGGATTGCGGCGAGATAATGGGGGTGGTTACACCTACTATTGGTCTGGTCGCTCTGATGGTTACCATACCCAAGGAGTTGCTGTAGCGTGTCCAATAAGCTGACCCAATGATAATTGAGGTAACACCGGTCAACGAGCGTATTATGAGATTAAGGATTCGTCACTCCTTCGGTGTCATTTCCCTGGTCTCTGTTTATGCTCCGACTGAGGCGAGTGATCTCACCGTGAAGGATGCATTCTACGCCCACGCTCGAGTCTGTGGTTGATCAGTGCCCCAGACGAGATACACTTCTAGTCTTGGGGATTTCAATGCATCGACTGGAACTGATAGGGATGGTTATGGGGTGTGTGTCGGTCCCCATGGGTCAGGAACAATGAACCAGAATAGCACTAAGTTCCTTGACTTTGCAAGAAGTCATGGACTTAGGGTGGCTGGTTCATGGTTTCAGCGCCCACAAGCTCATCGCTGGACTTGGTATTCCAACGCTGGCGTGTGCAAAGGAGATTGACCATGTCCTCATTGACGGTCGTTGGAGGATGATCCAGAACGGCAGGGTCTACCGGAGTGCTCAGTTCCTCAATACGACCACAGCTTGTTGTAGCAACTCTAAAGCTGCACCTTAAATCCTGGAGAATGGTACCATCCAGCCTAGGCTGGATGTTGGCAAGCTCAGGGATGAGAGAGTAGCTGAGAGTTTGCGAACAGGCTGAGTGGACACTTGGGGTCTGGGTGCTTTGGGGGTCCTGAAGAGTTGTGGAGTGCCTTCAAGACCACCGTCCTTGATGTTGCCGGTGGATGTCTTGGAACTCACCGCAGGGCAAAGAAGAATTTTGTCTCTCAAGGACACTGGATACCATTGACCAGAGTCGCAGGCCAGGCTGAATGGCAGAGCTGAGCTGTTCAGGGAGCTGAGGCTAAAACTGTACGTGCACTGAGGGTGGACAAGGAGGCCTATGTGCGAGGAATCTGTGAGGGGAGAGCATCACCTGTGGACAGGTGATTCTCGTCCCGCTTACAGGGGAATTCGTGCATTGCGTTCATCCAAGCCCATCCCTCGGAGCACTGCAGTTAGAGCAGAGAGTGGTAGGCTCTTGACAGAGGAGTCTGAAGTGAAGGCCGCTGGGCCGGTTACTTTGAGCGGTTGTACCAGGCTGATCCCCAGCTTTCGAGTTGGACGTCAAGGGTGTTACAGTCCCTGTTGCTGACCCTCAAATCAACTGTGGTCCACCTTCGCTTGTGGAAACACGGGCTGCGGTGAACCAGTTGAAACGGGGCAAAGCTCCAGGATCTGTGCATCCATGCTGAACTTCTCAAGGCTGGTGGAAATGCTGCACTCGTGTCGTTGCATGCAGTTTTTGTCTCTGCCTGGAACACAGGCATCATCCCAACCGATTGGAGAGGGGCCTTGTTGTTCCTCTCTGGAAAGGGAAGGGTGATCGCCAAGACTGCACAAACTACCGAGGGGTGACGCTGCTCTCAGTGCCGGGCAAGGTCTTTGCTCGGATAATTCTTGATAGGGTTCGCCACCATCTGCTTGAGCACCAGCGTCCAGAGCAGTCAGGCTTTACACCAAAGAGGTCAACGATTGACCGTATCTTGCTCTTCGTGTCCTCACCGAACGCAGGCGAGAGTTTCGGCAGGGGCTGCTTGCAGCCTATGTTGATCTCTGTAAAGCGTTCGATTCAGTGAATCGGATGTCCTCTGGAGGATTCTTGTCTTCGTGGGTGCCACAAAACTGACTGATCTGATGTCTGAACTCTACTCTGGTACTGAGAGTGCTGTGAAGTGTGTGGTACCATCTCTGACTTATTTCCAGTTGTTACTGGAGTTCGTCAGGGTGTGTACTGGCCCCCACACTTTTCAGCACTTGTATGGACTGGATTTTAGGGAGGATGTCGGAGAGATCAAGCTGCGGTGCATCGTTTGGGAATGTCAAGATCTCGGACCTTGTTTTGCAGATGATGCAGTCACTTTCGGAGACTTTAGATATCCTTTTGGGGGCCCTCGAGGTGCTGAATGAGAGGTCGGAGCCGCTGGATTACGGTTTCTTGGGTCAAAACTAAGATCCAGGCTTTCGGTGACATCTTGGATGCTGCTGTCCTGTCTGTGTCTGTTTGTGGTGAGGATGTTGAGGTCGTGGAGAGATTCACTTACCTTGGCAGTGATATTCATGTCTCTGCTGGCTGTGAGTCAGAGGTCAATAGACGTCTGGGTCAGGCCTGGGGAGTCATGGATTCACTGGATCATGGGGTGTGGCGCTGCCAGGTACCTGTGCGGGAGACGAAAGTCCGAGTCTTCAGGTCCTTGGTACTTCCAGTCTTGCTCTATGATGCGAGACTTGGACTCTGACCAAGGATCTGAGACGGAGACTTAATTCCTTTGGTACCAGGTCTCTTCGGAGACTCCTTGGCTATCGCTGGTCGGATTTTGTGTCCAACGAGCGGTTGCTGAGAGAGACTCGGATGAGATTTGTTACCTGCATAGTCCGTGAGCGTCAGTTGCGGCTGTATGGACATGTGGCTCGTTTTCCTTATGCTGATCCTGCTCACCAGATTCTCTCAGCGAGGGAGTCTCATGAGTGGAGGAGGCCAGTGGGCGACCACGTGCCTCGTGGTTGCAGCAGTTGACCATCATCTCAAGGAGATGGGGATGGGCCTGGCATCTGCCTGGGGGATGGCCAGACGGAGGCCCCTGGTGAGTACCGGCGGAAAGTGGACGCAGCGACGTGCTGTTCTGGCACATGCTCCCATACCTGACCTGACCTGTTGAAGACAAAGTAGTATTTGGAAAGAAAGCCATTTGTTGTTTTATTTTTAAACATTCTGGTTACACCTTTTTTGTTGCATCAATAATGCTCATTTGCATTTATTGTAGTTATTTATTATTTAAATATTGTTACAGTTGTGCAGGTAGATGGAGGAAATTAATAGGGAAGTTAGGATTGAATAGAGTCGTTTGGTCCGTGGATGTGTAGGAGACATCTCGATGTAATAAAGTAGGGAAACTCAGCTTAAGTATTATGTGTCACCACATGGGGGGTGGTGCCATGTTAATTGGATCGGAATTAAGAATAAGGTGCTCCAGTATGTGATTGCCCCCTGTAACCTATTCCTACGTTTTTGCATTTACAAGCGAGCCAAACGTGCCGAGCAGGCAGAAGCCCCACCTCCAAGGGTGACGGTGGGCAAAGTCACACCCCCGAGGCTGATTGATGGGCGTGAAGTGAGACGCATGAAGAGGAAGAGTGCGTGGGAGCCATCAGATCAAACAGGACGGGGAGTGGAGAGATCCTGAGAGTACACGCACGATGTCAGAGTGAAGAGGGAAAGGAGGAACGGTTCAGTGCGGAGTGAGGGACGCACGCGGTTGAGAGAGAATGTGGCTAGGAGATGGCGTGCAAGAACAGGGCTTCACAGCTGGCTTTCCTTCAACGCATGAAGACAGCACGATTCTTGTATTCATGTTGAAGCAATTTGGCTCACGTGGTAAAGCAAGATGCTGGCCTGGCCTTTGGCTCTTGGTTGGATCGTCAGGAATGGACCCCGAGCCTCGTGTATGTCAAATAGTGGGTCGCTAAGGAGGATCGACGCATGAAGCAGCTGCATGGGGGTCTCTGAGCCTTGGTGTTGAGTACCGCTCACGAATTGCCTGACGTACGTTTGTTCCCGCTGTGAGATAGCTGTTTGGTGCAATTTTACGCGTGTCTACACATGCAAATAGAAGCGCCTCGATTCCAAGTTCCATAAAGACAATCGCTGGGCCAAGCTAAGTACCAGAGTAAAGGAGAGGTTTATTTTTTAATTTTGTTTCCCTTTGTCTGTATTTAAGTCCGTGTGGAGGCACCTCGACTTGTTGTTTAATTTACCTCACGTATTTATAATTATTACATTGATTATTATTGTCGTTTGTAAATATTTGTTTATTTTCATTAAATGTGTTTATTTTAAGCAACTGTATCCACGTATTTGTCATGGGGTTTGAGTATAAACCGCCCTGTGCATCCATTTGTGCTCTGCCCTTGTGCAGTCTTGGTGCAGCGCATAACTACCCTTCCTGCGCACGTGATAATCTTGGAGGATCAACGTGTCCGCCTCCTAATAAGGAAAAGACCACTCGACCATCCGGGCTGGCGGTGTTGACCACCTGTTACCACAAATTGGGTCGGGGGATTAACCTTGGCCGCTAGCACCACGACAATATATTGATGTTGGACGATGCCTCAAGTTGAATAATTGGCTACATGGATTGTTGACCTTCTATTGGGGATGATGAAGATTGATGATTATGATATTGGGGCTGGGGTAATGCTACTGTTTCAGAAAGAGAATGGGGGGGGGGGTGAGTTGTGATGTGCCTGCTGTATCATTAAAAGGTTTCGCAGCCCATAAGTTATCGATATATCTTATCATTGAAGTCAATGTTTTCATGGTTAACAGGAGCCATCACAATGCATTTCCCTGATAAAGTTGAACAGGTTTAAAAAACGATTTTTATGAGCATTTCACATAGCAACAATATTACAATACAATCTTTCAACCTATTATCAAGATAAGGTGGTAAATAATAGCACATAGCTCAAATGAACAGGACGTTGATCGAGACATGCTAACTGCCATGGTAACTAAAGAAAAGCTGACATTTTAGGCATTCACCCATCAGAGTGACACCAGCCTTCACAATTAAAGTTAGGGTTCCATTCTGAACCGATAATCGGTTTTATTGGGATACACAAATATAAAAGATGAGAAAATTGTCAATTGTGTGTATACTGTACATGCTTTTAAAAAATAAAAACCCAACATGGTATACCTTTGGGAGGATATTTCTCCTCAAAAGTGCCCCACTGAGTACAGAGAGAAAAACACCACCAATATACAGCCTAGAGTTTTCAGGGACGTTACCTCCACCAAGGTTAATGGCAGTGTTTTTCTGATGTGAAGTCATTTGTCATCTGCAAGAATATGATGTGGGTGGGTAGCGATACAGGCATGGCAACAATGTCGCGGTGCTGGTAGTGATGGGATGAGGAGATGATAATATGTGATGATGGAAATGTGATGGTGATGAGGAGTGTGACTTGGGATGACGAATGTGACGATAAGAGATGATTTGATGATGACAGGTTGTGATGTGTTGTGTGACTTCGATGAGCCTTTGGTTTTATATTGTTACGGCTGTGGAAATTCGCAATACACCATAAAGGGTCCTCAGGTGAGATATATACGATTAAGTTAATGTGTAGTTAGCCCACACCCGTTGTTTAGAGGAATATGTGTGATTCATTCGGGCTGCGACGCTTTAGTTAGCTGTTTTTCTTTATCTATCGTTATTTTGAGCCACCATTGCCACAAACCTCCATGCAAACAACAAACCGCCACCAACTACGCCACAATGCCCACCACGCTCACACCACCCCACAACAATCACCACCATCTTCGCCCACTACGCCCGCTTACGAACGCCATCCTCCGCGGACCACGGTAAGACGGTTTCTGCACCACGGAAACCATCCGAAAAGGATTGGCAGAACAAAAGCACTTGTGAAGCCTGTGGGGTTTTTTCCTGCCATTTTTCCCCACGCTTGGTGTGAAGGGGAGGGGTGGGGCAGCTCGCTCCCGATTGTGGAGCGCGGTGTGACGCGATCAGGGAGGAGGAATGCCCCCTGTCGAGACCTTTCTCGAAACGCCTCGAAGAGGGGTGGAGCGAAGAACGGGCGGAGCGACAGGGCGGAGCCCCGCGCTACAAAAGGGGCCGGACGAGAGAGTTCAGAAGCGCGCTTGATCTCTTTGTAGATGACAGTGTGGTGAGAGAGAGAGGAAGCTCCTGCTCGAGAGTTCCTGGTCGGAGGTCAGTCGGAGGGTCAGTCGGAGTCGGTGCGGTCCCGAGACCCTGCTGGTGGGACGGAGCGTCTGCCATTCCCTCTCTCGGCCCCAAGTATCGATGGTTTCTTCCCCCCCCCCCCCCCCCGTCCGCACCGAGATAGCGACGGAAAACCCCGTTCGTTCCCCAAAACCCGTCCGTGGCGTCGAGCGGCCAACACGTGCCGGCGCGAAGCTCGAGCTCACCGACCACGCCGAGGGAGCTGAAAGCTGAGGGCGCGGGAGAAGGACTCGGTGCGCAAAAAGGGAAGTCGCCACTTTTGTTTCTTTGGGTTTTGTTAAATGTGTGTGTGTGGCACCAGTCCGCCAAGTTTAGACCTGCATAAGTGCCAGTGTAATTATTATATTCGGTTGTAGCTCTGCGTTTCGTTCTTGCCTCTGTATACGTGCATGATTAATTGTTGCCGACTGGAAATACGTGCTTCCGTGTGTTGCGCATTAAAAGTGCTTGTCCAATTGTTCCCCCGTTTCGCTTCGTCCTTTCCTTTGTTGAATCTCCATCTTGCATCACGTAAGGGATTGATAGTGGGTTTAAAACACCCGTAACTAATCTGAACCGTCAAGGTCGACGATAACTCCGCTCGGTTATCCCTGTAGCACGGAACGAGCCGCTTAAGCGGTTCGTGTCGGAGTCGACCTGTGGCGTGGTAAAACCCCTTGGTAGGTTACCCATGCGAGTACTTAGGTATATCGACTTTCGCGATTCACCCTATTTCGCGCGGGAGAATGCGGACTGGGTTGTGGTGAGGTTAAACCCCCACCCGTGACTAGCTCCTTGGCGATAGTTCCAAGAGGGTCACGACTGAATTGTCCGTTCCGGTGGGCGACGCGGTCGCCATTCGAGTCAAGCGGCCGATCACACGCCGGACGGCCAGAATTGGTAAAATATATAATATATATATATACACATATGTATATGTCTTCATACAATTTCAAAGATATACAAAGATTTGTCATAAAACCAAGAAATAATAATTAAATAAAAAGACTTGCCATGTCAAATCTTTTTGCAAGTTCAGCCTCATCACTGTTTCGAATACTTTCAAAGAAATCAAGATGTCTGAAAAAGTGGGTGAATGGGAGAGAGCAGGAGATAAATGGAAAATAAAACAGTGTTTGGTACCAAATCCTCAATATCTGGGGTTTGTGCTTCAGATACCGACCTGTCCAACGTTGCATTATCAAGAGTGCGCAACTTGTCGATGATGGGTTGGATCCCAAGAAGTAGCAACTCATACCTTAAGTGTAACCGGAACTCCAACCGTTCCTAGCAGCAAAAAGGAATAATGACAATGTATTGAAAGAAGAAAATGAAAAGGAATAAAAAGAATGATTATGAGAGGAAGGTGGTTAAGAAGGAAATGGCAAAGAAGATATAAATATCAGGTGAATATATGACTGAGGTAATGTGAGGGAGTGGTGGGGTAGGGGTGAATACAGGACAAAAGTAGAACAATAATGAAACAACAATGGTAGAACAATATAAACCTCGCCAGGCCCAGCGCTGAGTATTGCATTCATAAAAGACATGATGGCCGTCTTGAGTGCCACATCATCGTGGTATCGGCCCGTTCTCCGATCCAGCTCCATCATCAAGTTCTGAGGGGTGTATTATATATTCTGGGAACCATTCATGTTGACTTTAAACGACATTATGGTAATTTATCTAGAAAGGAAAGGCAAAATGGCAGGCATGTGCACAAAGTTGGGGCAGTACCTGAAATCGGATCCTCTCGGCAGCATACTCCTGTAAAAGTACCATGGCATGCAGCACCTTACGGTGTCCACCAGGTACCAAGCACACAGCACCAAGGATCTCCAGTGCAGCAATTTTAGTGCGGGAGCTCTCAGAGCGCAGACTGCGTGCGATGGCGCTGATGAGCTCTGGGTGTGCAAGGATATGCTCACGGCCCTGCACACCCACATTAGTAAGTTAAATGATGGAGAAGAACCCCTTTCTTAATCCATTATTACTGATAAATATTTACAATTGGACGATATTTTGATATCAGCAAAATGCTGCGCTCTCCATGCAAGCTGTAGGCATATCCCCAACTGAAAGTACAACAATCACCTGGCAATAAGCCTACAGTAGAAAAAAAAAAAGCCTCACATACTTTCCCAACAAACAGCAGAGTTAATTACTCACTTTTACCTTTCACAAATGATGAATAAAATTATTCACACGGCCCCCATCCCTCACAACCACAAAAATAAATCATAATTAAAACAAATATGCTCGGTTCCACCTCACCAAAGGTGCGTTTTCTGAACCGGATTTGTCGTGTTTGTGTGCGTCATTTGTCAATGTGTTGCCGTTTAATCCCATGCAATATTTCATGTTAATTAGTTCATCGTTTTGTGCTTTTAGTTTCATATTTTATTGTAAAGGCCTAAATGTCCTTTTTCAAAGCCTTCCACAGATAGAAAATGTACCCTGCTTTAGGCCTTGGTGTATTCCCAGGTATTCTTCTGGTACACTGGGTGTACCTCTTTCTTTTCTATTTCCTCAACATTATCCTACCCCATTTCCTATTTCTATTTCAATTTCCTCTCCTCACGATAAAAATTAAATAATAATAAAAAAAACTTTATAGTTACCTCTGCCACGGAAGGTGGATGGAGGTTACGTTTTCACCCGTCTGTCTATCAACAACATATCCCAAAAAGTTGTTGATAGATTCAGATGAAATTTGAAGGAGAGCTTGGGTATGTGACATGGACAAAATGATGAGATTTCAGTGAAGATCCGGATCCGATAATTTTTAAAGTGATTTTTCACCATTGAGAGAAAGGGCCAAAAACAACATACAGCAGGATATCTCAAAAACTTGTGGATGGATTTGGACAAAACTTGGTGGGCAGGTTGGGTATGTAACAAGGAAGAATTGATTCAACTTGGTGAAGATCTGAATTCAGATCCGAGAATTTTTTTCACCATTGAGTGATGGGTAAAAATGACATACAGGCACGATATCTGAAAAAGCTATGGGAATATCAGGATGAGTTGGTTAGGCGACAAGAACAAGCTGATTAAATTTTAGTTCAGGTCCGAATCCAGATCCAGCCGATCAGTGGGATACAAAAAGTACACGAATCAACTTTGCAGAGGTATGCGCTCCACCGAGTGCCCTACAAGTTGACTCAAATAACTCATTTTTATTTAATTTCCTTCTGATCCTGGTTTTACATTCCCAACCCCGGCCACCTCGTTTCTCCAAAATGAATCTACATTAAATACAAACATTTCTTTGAAAAAAAAAAAAACCACACACATGTATATATATATATATATACATATACACACACACATATACTGCATATACGGTATATCGATCTTGCGCACGCACATGCTTCACTGACGGAAATACCAATCTTTGCTGTGATGGTTAATCATTAGGGCAATAAGAAAAAGGATTCCGAATGCAGGGATAACCAGCATCACAAGTTGACGTTTGCAGTTTTGCCATGTGTACCCATGAACCCATAAAACACAAACACACACACAAAAAAATTATTCTTCATCACAAACCTTCCCGGGAGTTCCCCGACTCCACCATAGTTCGATTTATTGAAATCCGTTCAAGATATAACACGACATATATATATATATATATATATAATGTTGCGGTTCTCGGAATCGCATGCATCCAACAGATAGTGGTCCCAGACAGTTATTCCATTAATATACGTGGAGATAGTCCCTTCCCTTTTGTCTAGCAGGACAACAGGGGCGTGCATTGCGATGATCTCATCACTATGTTTGCTTACATCATTTCTTCTTCATTTCATTTCTAATGTCATTTCTACTCTTCTTTTGTGATATTCCTGAGGTAAATCTGAGCCACGTGCGCCTGCGCTGTGAGATGGGTCTCACAAAGGCTAAGGCGGCACTACACCTACAACCCTCCGTACAAAACACAGCCTGCCAAACGCACTCGCAGCGGTAATTTCCACTCAATGGATGGGAAACGCACTCAGCACGACGCCCACGCTGCATGGAACGCGTACCGAGGCCGATAATAGAAAGACAACACCCCGCCACGCTGTGCGTGATACGGGCATCACGTACTTTTCAACCCATTTCTGGACTAATTATATCGATCGGGTTTCACCCCACGCACACGATAGCAGAATCTGGCAAACGCGAGCGCTGGCCACGTGCGTAATGGCGGATCCACACGCACTGTACGGAACGTGCTTGAAGGCAGTCCCATGCAGCGCTCGCGATACTTTGTTATCGTATAGAGCAGGGCACGAATGGACACATCTTACTGTCTGTGCACGGGTTCGCCATAACATCGTACCTTCGGTCCTCGTGGACAGCAAACGTCGACTTGCCTCTCTGGTCAGCGAAGCTGCGATCAGGCGGGGGCATGTTGTACAACTTGGGCCACATTGGTGCACACGGAGCAGGCGCGTTGGCCAGCGCTGGTCGGGGGCAACCGAGCGAGACTGACGCTGCCCTCGACCGGTAATCAGGGAAGGCCCGGGGGTTCTTGCAAGGCGATTCGTGGCACGGAGTTCAGTGTGGGCGATTCGTGTCATGCCGTGAGGTCCGAGTGGGATATTTTTGCGGCTTGTGGTCATCTTGCCAGAAATGGAATGATGCGGTTTCCAGCCATCGTGGCCGGGCCGCACAGGGGTCGGGACCAATCAGAGCACCCGATTCAGGTGATGACAGCGCTTCAGGGTGGCCCCCCCACCCCGTGCCATGGGGCCTATAAAGGTCCGAACGGAGCCTTCGATCGCTCTCTGCCCTGCCTCGCCTCCTGTTCAAGCTGGACTTCGACTCAACCTTCTGTCATCATCACCTCGACTCCGCCTTGTGTCATCACTTCAACTCTGCCTCCTCTTCCCCGCCCACACGATGTTGACTCCACCCACACACCTGGTCCCACCTACCACTCCGTACACTCGCTCTGGACTCCACCCTCCCAACTCAAGCCCCTCCTTCGTGCCCACGGTCTTGACGTGAGCTGCCCAAAGCAAGACGACGCACCAGCTGTCAGGGGGGTACCGCACCATGGAGCATTCCCCCCAAACGTATTGGTAGCGTGTTCGGGGAATCAATTATTCAATGGTACTGAGACTGTAGCCTCAACTCCGCTCCTGTCTTGCTGAAATACCTCCTCTTCATTGGGTTTTCTCTGTCTGTGTGTGCGTGTGTGTCCTGGCACCTGTCCATAAAACTAAGACTGCAGAAGATCATCATTATTATTGTTATTATTATTTTCAGGTTAAGTCTGCTCTGCGTCCGCTTTCATAAGTTGCTTGTTCATTGCCGCACCACACCTTTCTTCCCCATCTCCGCTTGCACACCCCAATAAATCTATTGATGCCACATACTTTTCCTCACCCCATTGTAAATAAATTATGAGAAATGTTCCCTGCTCGTTTTTGTCTTTTCCTTCATTGATCCAGCATGGTCCGAATCCCAGCCTAGCCTGGACTTTATTCCCAAAAATCCGTTCCTTTTAGCCGGTACGTCATTGGCAGTGTCGCTCGGCTGCATCCGATCCGGTAAAGTGATCGGGTTTGGACAAGGCGGACCGAGGGCATGTTCCCCGGTAATTAAATCACGTGATTACTTCGTTAACCCATAGACGGGAGGACCCTAGGTCACGCAGTTGAGTTATTGGCATCCACGGTCGGTTAGCGACCCGCCACGTCACAGAATTATCCGTGTGCGACGGCCTACAATTCCTGGGAGTCTGGTGGGAGCCGAGATATCTTCCCCCCACCACCCCCCCTAGTGGTCTTATCACCCGACCCCACTATAATAAATATAGTTACGGTTCCAAGAACCACATGCATACAACAGATAGTGGTCCCAAGACAGTTTTCCATTAATATACGTGGAGATAATCCCTTCCCTTTTGTCTAGCGGGACAACGGGCGTGTGCGTTGCGATGATCTATAGCTAGGTTTGCTTACATCATATTTCTTCTTCATTTCATTTCTACTCTTCTTTTCTGATTATTCCTGAGGTAAATCTGAGCACGTGCGCCTTCGCTGTGAGATGGGTCCCGCGGAGGCCAGCGTATGCGGCGCCGCTGCGAGGAAACGATGAGCGCGAGCATCAACAGCGCAGAGCCCCCGTTCCCAAGCGAGCACTCAACCCAACGTGTGCGGCGAGTCATGAAGTGCGCTTGGCAGTTCGGGATTATCAACTCGAGCTTCCGATGATCTGGGGAAGATTGCCGGTTGCACTAAAAAGGCAAACGAATGAATATCTCTTAAGAGGCTTCACGAATGGTGTTTTTCACAACACAGGAAACACAGCCAGCACGACGCCCACGCTGCACGAAACGCATACGAGGCCGATAAAGGCGACTCCACGCCACGTTGGGCGGGATGCGAGTGTGCGAAGTAAAAGCGGCACGATCCTTTTCAACCAAATATCTGATACATATTGGTGTTCGCCCCGCGCACACGCTAGCAGAGTCGTGCGGACGTGAGCGCTGGCCACGTGCATAATGGCCGAACCACGCGCACTGTATGGAATGTGCTCGAAGGCAGACACGTACGCCGTTCGCGACTTTGTATCGTATTTCCTCAATATCTGACACATATCGGTGTTCGTCCTGCACACACGCAAGCAAAATCGGGGAAACGCGAACACTGACCATGTGGGCCATGGCGGATCAGCGCGTACTGCG
>CM068961.1:103610624-103620992 GCA_035128595.1 Eptatretus atami | reverse complement strand
ATGGATTTATCCATAACAATGTACCTTCGGCCCTCGCTGGCAGCAGCGGATTCCCCACAGATGGTGAACGCATTCTCGTCTCTATGGCCAGCGAAGCTGCGATCGAGCAGTGGAATGTTGTACAGTGCGGGCCACGTTGGTGCACGTGGAGCAAGCGCATTGATCAGCGCCGGTCGGATACCCGAGCTGGAATGCGGGACCCTCGGCCAGTCGCCGGGGCACGGCCTGGGGGTTTTTGCGGGACGATTCGTGCGCAATTCGTGTCATGTCGTGAGGTCAGAGCGGAATATTTTCGCTGTCGGAGATGACCTTGCCGGAAACGGAGTGTTGCGGTTTCTGGGCCGCGTGAGAGGTCGGGGCCAATCGGAGCACTCGATTCAGGTGATGACGCTTCGCTTCGGGGTGGCCCCCCCACCCCGCGAGTCCTATAAAGGTCGGAGCGGTCCCTCCGCCTTTCTCTCTCTCGCCCTCGTCTCTCTGCCCGACATCGCCACGACCTGCTTCTGCTGCCTGGACTCCGCCTCGTCGTCTCCGCCCACACGACGTTTGCCCCACCCGCCAACCTGGTCCCGCCTACCGCTCCATCCACGCAATCTGGATTCCGCCCCTTCTCCACTCAAGCCCCTCCTTCACGCCAACGGTCTCCACACGCGCAGCTGAAGCCAGAGACGACTCACCGGCTGTCGGGTACACCACGGACCATTCCACCCCCCCCCCCCCACCGGAACGTATTGGTGGCGTGTTCATGCAATCAACTGCAAAGGTACCGAGATCATAGCCTCAACTCCTCTCCCTTCTTGTTTCAATACTTTCTCTTCATCGGGGTGTGTGTGTGTGTTTGTGTGTGTGTGTGTGTGTGTGTGTGTGTGTGTGTGTGTGTGTGTGTGTGTGTGTGTGTGTGTGTCCTGGCACCTGCCTGCTTAAGTAAGACTGCAGAAGATCGTTATTGTTATTGTTATTATTTTTGTGTTAAGTCTGCTCTGTGTCCCCTTTTGTAAGTTGCCTGTTAATGAAATCATTATTAGGAATGTTCCCAGCTCGCTTTTGTGGTTTCTTTCATTGATCCAGCATGGTCCGAATCCTAGCCGAGCCGGGACTTTATTCTCAACAATCTGTTCCTTTTAGCCGGTACGTCCTGGCAGTATCGCTCGGCTGCATCCGATCCGGTAAAGTGATCCGGTCCGGTAGAGTGATCCGGTTCGGACAAGGCGTACCAAGGGCTTGTTCCCCGGTAATTAAATCACGTGATTAGGTAACCCGATTAACCCATAGATTGGAGGACCAGAGGTCACGCGGTTGAGTTATTGACGTCCACGGTCGGTTAAGCGACCCGCCGAGTCACGGAATTATCAGTGTGCGATGGCCTACAGTTCCGGGGAGTCTGGTGGGAGCCGAGATAGCTTCCCCCACCTAGTGGTCTGCTCACCCGACCCCCAACAATAAATACATACATGTTAGTTATGCCCACGCGTACCGAGTGCATGAGGGGGTTAATCCTCGTTTCTTTGGAAGAACCGGACCTAGGGCCACCGCTCACAATTAACTTTGTGGTGCAGTGGGTTGCTTATAAACAACGAACGCCAATTAGGTAACGAGTTCCAGTGTCCATCTAACTAGAGGTCACGTGGCCCCCTGACTGGGGACGCGCCCTCGGCGATGCACCAATCTTATCTTTATTACATCGTAAGTAAGGTGGCCGAGCGTTTACCACTGGTGCACACCGACTATGACAGGTTAATTAGTTTGGCAATTACCTCCCAGTCTATCTAGGTTCGGACAATGCAAGATCAATGGAAGGAAATGACAAGCACGGACAGGTTGAAACGTCAACAAGGAATTTATTAAGAAAAATAAATAAACTGAAGAACTTTCTATTTCCTTGTGGTGTAAATGGATGAATTCAAATTGATCAAATTTTCAACCAACAAAATAATCTCAAACAAAGAAAGAATTCACAAGTATTTATAGAAAAATAGACAAAGAGCAGATGCTTATCACTATGTTACTTAACAATTAACACGGGGCATGGGTACCCAGCAGATCATTTGGGGGGAAAAGAAATCCGGCCTCGGCTTACCAAGGCAGAAGTCTTCGTGTGTCTGCTGAAATAACCCAAAATGTGTGAGCGTGCCTTGGTCCGCTGCCAGCGCCCTGCCTCGCCGTGCACCCACCCACAAACAGGCTCGAACACCAATCGACATCACGTCGTCACCCCCAGGAACCAGGGACGCCAAGAATCAGGTACACCAAGAGCCAGGTACCGAGCAGGAACGGTCCAACTGTCAGCAACGGTTAGGAGCTATAAGGAGCTGTCACCAACTGTAAGGAACAGTCAGGATTTCTCAGTCAGGCAAGTGGTCCCCTGTCCTTTTTACAGGCGACCAGTGTGGGTGGAGCCTCAAGCAGACTTCAGCCAAATCCAGTTTGCCTCTTGGTGCATCACTGCACGTGACCTCCAACCATCAATTCTCGCAATCATTCCTTCCTCAAGATCGAACAACATGCAACTCCCAAATAACACAGGCCTGACTTATGACGCCATGTTCGAGGCACTGGACATAGCACAGAGCTCCCACGCATAACATAGCACATAACATCAAACTTGCCTCCACATGCCTGGTATCCTGACCACGAGTTTCCTGTTTTGGAGCGACGGTTGAACCACAGCCTGCAGCTGGGACTAACGTCTATAGCCGGTAACTCGGGCCTTAAAGATGAAGCGGCCTAGCGGGTCTTTGTCGGCAACTTTTTCCATGAATATTTGCCATATGCCCCAGATGGGGTTAATGTCTTCGCACTTCTTAATGTCGGTTTTGATGCGGCAGAACTTGGTGGTGCGGAAGCAGTCGATGTCGAGGTTGGCAGAGTCTTCCTTGAGAACGAAGCCCGCGTTGGTTGTACCCAACCGAAAGAAGTGATTTTGGGGCACTGATTTGAAAGACCCTTTCTGTTCGAGAGCACCCATATGCCGGAACAATCGAACAAAAATCTGAAGCGCTCACAAAACATCAACGGAAACCATCACCTCCCCATTCATCCTGACATGAACAAGAGCCAGCCAGCATCCATAGAGCTGCCGAACGTCAAACGTCGATGGAAAAAGGTGGATGTCAAATGTCGATGAAAGAGGTGGGTGCCTGAGGTAAATGATCCACAGCCATGTCTGACCGTCACAATAACTGTTCAGGAAAGCCCACGGTGTGTTGAATCAAATGTCCTGCAAGTTCAAAGCGTAAATAAATTGTCTATTTCCATGTCAATGTGTCTTGATGGAAAGCAGTAGAATTAGTCTCCGTTGGGCTAACAGCTATCTCTCGTGTGCATGAATGGTGAGTAACGCTCATGCAAAAATGAAAACTGTTGGAAAATCATACGTCATGAACGTGTTGTAAAGAGGAAAAGGTTATCCCATAAAGAGAAAAAGGTTATCCCATAAGAAAGACAGGGAATCTGTTCTATACCCTTCTCCGATGCACGGCAGAATCTCACCAGACAAGGGGATGGGTGAATTCTGAACACGCATTTATATTATGGAAATAACTGTCTGAGGACCTGGATGTTTTGTGCATTCGTCAGATCGATTTCTGAAATCCACAACTATATCTACATATATCTATATCTATATATGCACGTGCACGCACCACCCGCTCCCTATGGTAGTCGCCAGGGGGTCATGTTATTATCTTTATGATTATTAATACCAGAGCAAAGTACCCACTGCTGCGTTTGGAAGAAACCAGATCCGACCAGAGGAGGACAAATAACAGGCTTTACGAACTATCAGGGATACTTCTTCGTGGTGGTTGTACTCCCCCCCACTGCCTGGATTCATCAGAGTAGCGCAGTCCCCATGGACTGGCTGTGTCTCCCTCCCTTCCTTCTCTGCCTTGACTTCGTGAAGGCGGCGGTTCACCATCCTGGATGTGCGGGATCCCTGGGCAGCTCCTGGAAGATTGATCGGCTGTTTCCGTGCTTCTTTGAAATGATAAAATGCAAACACAGTAATTAATCCATCAGTTGGTACCTTTACACATTAACTCCATAAATGTACGAAATAGATTAATTATCATGTCATTGAAGAACATTTCCGACAATCACTGATAACATAATTATAAGAAAACAGAATTGCATTTCTTCATGAATACTGGCACGTGAACATTGAATATTTACTTGGCTTGTTCTAAACTTATGCCAAGTACCACAACTGTCAATGGTTCACTCAATCCCTCAAACTCTTTCAGCCTGTATGCAAGATGCCATGCCATGGCAGCTGCAGTGTGGGCACCGCCACCAAGGAAAACCTGTGTGGGGAAACCCCATTGGATTTTGAAGTTGTGTAAGGTCTGGGCTATCCTTGGCTCCAGAACTTCTCATGACAGTAGAAGTGGCTGTGAACTCCAATGAAGTGCCAACCTTGGATTTTTTGCTCTTGATTCTAGGATTGAGTGTGGTTAATTGTAATTTTCACTCGTTTTTTTATTTTTTTCTCAGCCCTCAAAGAAAGATATGCTGAGCATCGCCAGTGGCCATCTCGGCCAGCCACGAGAGTGCCTGTATTATGATGTTTGCAGTAAGAGTTGGTACACGTGCAGAACACCGCATTCTTCGCACCACATACCAAACAGTGACACCGTGGACACTCCCATTTTTGGGGGGGAAGCATCAAGTCTGACACAGGAAAGATGGAAGGTCTTTATGCAGCTTCTGCAATCACACATAACCAGCTCTCCACAGGTGAAGCATTCATTGTCATGTTCAATTGATTCAGGCTTTGATCTACACCTCCTGGGTTTCCTTTTGTTTTGTTTTTTTGCCTTTCCATTTACAGATGACTTGGGCTGTTCCCGAATAAATCCACTGCAGTTGGGTGCACCACACTTGCAGACAGTCTTTTCGTGACCCAGGCAGTCCAGGTAGCAGTTGAATGTGAGTTCTGTACCTGCAGGAATGTCTGAGAGTGAACAGACCAATGTGCGCTGCCCCCGCTCACTCTCAACTTCTGTCTCAGTTCGACTGACAACTGTGGTTCATGAAACGTCAACAATTGCCTTTTGGCACAGCATCAATTACTCAGTCTTTGTCAATGGTGAGCATGTAGAAGTTGGTGATCTTTTGTTCATTTGCATAAATCGTGCGTTTCTGACAATCCTCATTGCCCACAATCTCTCCAACATATTAATTTACAAACAAACTCACCATCCTTTAGATCAGCCTTGGTACGGAGGCCCCAACCTTTTGAATCAGAAAGAAAGACCTCAGTCTCGGGGAACAGGCACTTCCTGAACTGTTGGTTCTGGCACCCTGTACTGGCTGGACAAACTGATGGGTGGCATTCATGGACCAACATCCTGTTCAAACACACCCCGTCCAGACCACAGGGCGATTGGTTTGTCAGCCTGCAATGGCAGCATGGAATCTCTGATGTGTCCCCCATATGCATCTGCACATTGCTAACTGTCTTATTCATCTTGATATGTTTGCAGAGTTCAGGTTTCTGTTGGATCTTCTTAACCTCGATCGTTTCCATCAAGGCATGTTACCCCTTCATCGACTGGAAGTGATTGGCAGCTTCTTTTGAGAGATTATTTTAAGTTTTGGTTTATAACCTTCATAACAGTACTGTCCTCGTCTCCCTCTATGTAAAGGTAAACTCTGGCTTGGTAAGCCCACAAAATCATGAGCCGAAAAAGCATATGGGAATCTCCCCAAGTTGGTACTTGATGGTTTTAATGTTCAGTGGCAGTGCACGTGGGATGCATATCTCTGCCAGCTACCACCTCCACTTCCCAAGCTTCTCCCACACAATATCTCCATAACGAGTCTTCTTGCCTGCTTTTCAGTCGACGCAGAATCAGCTTCCCTTTGGCACGTCAATTGCAAGACACTCGGGGTGAAAGGACAGTGGGCATGCCTCCTAACATAGAAGGTTACCACATTGCAAGCAGAAAAAAAAAAATACCAGTTAGCGTTCATGTGCAAATTGCATCCCTTGTGTGGTTTAATATGTTCGTGGCAGATGATACTCTGGGGGAGCATGAATTGTGGTTCCTACAACCATGCACGAACCACTGGTGTGGTAGGCCGTGGGACAGTGCATTAAATGGCATTTGTTCGGCCGTTGGTTATCAGGATACAGAATTATGGAAGGTCAGTCAGAGATGCTGTGGGTATCAAAATCCTTTGCCTCGATTAATGCAGCCATTGCATTTCCACACACAATCTGGATGGTAAAACTTCCTTCAGCTCGGTGTTAGGCAATGCCATGACAGCTGCAGTGTGGGCACCGCCACCAAGGAAAACCTGTGTGGGGAAACCCCATTGGATTTTGAAGTTGTGTAAAGTCTGGGGTATCCTTGGCTCCAGAACATGTCTCGTGACAGTCGAAGTGGCTGTGAAATCCCATGAAGTGCTAACCTTGGATTTCTTGCTCGTGATTCTTGAATTGACAGTATGGTTAATTGTAATTTTCACTCCCATTAATTTTGTTTTATTCTCAGCCCTCAAATAAAGGTATGCTGAGCATCGCCAGTGGCCATCTCGGCCAGCCACGAGAGAGACTGTCTTATGACGTTTCCAGTAAGAGTTGGTACATGTGCAGAACACCGCATTCTTCTCACCACATACCAAACAGTGACACCGTGGACACTCCCATAGATCCTGAGTCAGTCTCAATGCTTCCCAAAAGAAAATGGAAGGTCTTGGTGCAGTTTCTGCAATCACACATAACCAGCTCTTCCCCTTCTCCACAGGTGAAGCATTCATTGTCATGTTTGACATGATTCAGGCTTTGGTCTGCACCACCTGGGTTTCCTTTTACAGATGACTTGGGCTGTTCCATAATAAATCCACTGCAGTTGGGTGCACCACACTTGTAGACCGTCTTTTCATGACCCACGCAGTCCAGGTAGCAGTTGAATGAGAGTTCTGTACCTGCAGGAATGTCTGAGTGAACAGACCAATGTGTGCTGCCCCCGCTCAATCTCAACTTCTGTCTCAGTGTGACTGACAACTGTGGTTCATGAAACGTCAACAATTGCCTTTTGGCACAGCATCAATTACTCGGTCTTTGTCAATGGTGAGCATGTAGAAGTTGGTGATCTTTTGTTCATTTGCATAAATTGTGCATTTCCAACATTCCTCATTGCCCACAATCTCTCCAACATATTCATTTACAAACTCACCATCCTTTAGATCAGCTTTGGTACGGAGGCCCCAACCCGTTGACTCAGAAAGAAAGACCTCAGTCGCAGGGTACAGGCACTTCCTGAACTGTTGGTTCTGGCACCCTGTACCGGCTGGACAAAGTGATGGGTGGCACTCATGGAACAACATTCTGTTCAAACACACTTCGT
Organism: Eptatretus atami; assembly: GCA_035128595.1. Lineage (NCBI taxonomy): Eukaryota > Metazoa > Chordata > Myxini > Myxiniformes > Myxinidae > Eptatretus > Eptatretus atami. Next base: position 103,613,640 of record CM068961.1, on the reverse strand, counting down.
CCAGGCCACAGGGTGACTGGTTTGTCAGCCTGCAATGGCAGCGTGGAATCTCTGATGTGTCCCCCATATGCATCTGCACTTTGCCAACGGTCTGATTCATCTTGACCTGTTTGTAGGGTTCAGGTTTCTGTTGGATCTTCTTGACCTCGATCATTTCCGTCAAGGCATGTTACACCTTCAGCGACTGGAAATGATTGGCAGCTTCTTGGAGAGATTCTTTTAAGTTTTGGTTTTTAACCTTCATCTTCTTCATAACAGTGCTGTCTTAGTCTCCCTCAATGTAAAGGTAAACTCTGGCTTGGTAAGTCCACAAAATTATGAGAGCTGAAAAAGCATATGGGAATCTCCCTAAGTTGGTACTTGATGGTTTTAATGTTCAGTGGCAGTGCACGTGGGATGTATATCTCTGCCGGCCACCACCTCCACTTCCCACGCTTCTCCCACACAATATCTCCATAACGAGGCTTCTTGCCTGATTTTCAATCATCGCAGAACCAGCGTCCCTTGGGAACGTCCTTTGCAAGACATTCAGGGTGGAAGGACGGTGGGCATGCCTCATAACATGGAAGGTTACCACCTTACAAGCAGAAGAAAAAAAAATACCAGTCGACGTTCATGCGTTAATTGCATCCCTTGCGTGGTTCAATATGTTCGTGGCAGATGATACTCTGGGGGAGCATGGATTGTGGTTCCTACAACCACACACGAACCACTGGTGTGGTCGGCCACGGGACAGCACATCGAGGAAATGTGTGAAGTTGGTGAACACGTTTGAAGCAGTTTTGCCACATTGAGTGTGCACAGGTTGACGTCCGACCGGCCATTCCACAGAGGGCTAGCTTTGTATCACCGAAGCTGGCATATGAATCCGAGTCCACTGCACGCCGAGTCCACTTTGACTCGATTAACGCAGCCATTGCATTTTCACATACAATCTGGATGGCAAAACTTCGTCCAGCTCAGTATAAAGCAATGCTGCGTCACTGCCTGGTCTCTTGCATACAAAGCAAATGTGTAAACCATTTTGCACTCTTCACACATAAATTTCCCTCAAGGCATCACATCCAGCCCAATGCAGGAGATGGAAAGCACCACAACAGCACTGGCCTTCACAGATGAGCAACTACCCTGTCATCTCACACACCTGACAAACATTCTTCTCCTTTTTTGCGGCATCACCTCCTTGCTCAATCGGAGCAATACAAGTTGTCTTGTTGGCGAAGCTGTGGTGATCTCGCAGACTCTAATGATCCTTCTCCAGACGCATTAAATAATTGCATCTATTTTGTCCTTAGAATCCATCTACGTTGCCCTGTGGGTGATCTTGTTCCAAGCATGCAACACATTCCTCTGGTGCATCCCTTTATTTGAGTGGTGTATGGGCAACAGATAGCAGCCTCAATCGCTCCTGAAAATTAAATTGACCCGGGTTACATATCATTACAGAATAATAAAAGATAATTGGAAATGTGAAGGTAAAACTTCCTGCAGCTCTGTGTAATACTGTGGTAGAAGGTAACTGAAATTAAATAAGTATATACTGTGTCCAAGCAGCCTTGGACCCAATAATTTTCTGTGGGGCTGAGCATGGAGAAAAGGAATTTGAATGTGCTTTGAACAAAACCGATTAGGCTGTGTCCAAATGGTGTGACAACTGTAATCCCACATGAAAGAGAAATGGATTGGGGGAAATTATTATGGGACACACTGAACCAGACCACTACAAGCTTATCAGCAGAGACAAGGGAATGCTGATGCCTCAATGCCAATTCTCCAAGTGACCTTATGTGATACATAAACATGAAAGTTTGCTGCTGCTTCAAGGGGAGAGATAATATGAAGCAGGATGAGGGACGATTATGTGATGAAGCACATTGCATTTTAAAACAGACATTCAGTAACGAGGGCATCAGAAGTGCTGCACGCAAATCAGGACTTGTTCCACAACTTCAAAGCTTTGACTGAAGAACCAGCTTCACCCTGCGATAAGCTGGTTATTCTTACCTACTGGCTAACACTTGACAAATCTCCTGCCTTACTGGCGTTTTGGAGATGGCATCCAAATGGGCATCTCTCTTCCTCTCTCCAGCAGCCAGTACGCATTAGTCCTCAATGGCGTGCAGTGGACTCCGATTCATATGCAAGCTTCGGTGATACAAAGCTAGCCCTCTGTGGACTGGCCAGTCGGACTTCAACCTGTGCACACTCAACGAGGCAAAACTGCTTCAAATGTGTTTACTGAATACACACATTCATAACCTGCTGAACTTTATGTTGCACAAACTGGTTACCTGAGATAAGTTAGTGATGCAAGAAGAATTAAGCAAGACACAGGATGATGGTTGATACTTGCTGTATTTGAATATGCAGGTAATAAAAGAACCCTCTCTCTGACCAATCAGCGCTCATTTTGTGCTGTACTCTGATCCGTTTGAATTTCACATCAGCAAACAATTAAATCTCCCGTTTTCTGATGGTGATCAAGTCCACGCGCCCAAGGAAGACGAAATGGTGGCAACTTTCCGAACATGCCAGATGTGACATATGGGAGGAAACTCTGCGAGGTGCACAAGCTCGCAAATTAATCACTTTGACACACCCCTGCTGCTTGGTTGGTGTCCTGTCAACCAAACTTGCAATACAAGTTGTACTTCTCAAGTCACCTGCAGTAAAAGTCAATCCGAGACAACATCTACATTAAGAGGAGCTGGGGTTGGCTAACATTCACAATAATCTTCTCATCGACTGATGAGTTTTAATAATTTTCTTCTCTCTCTTCTCTCTCTCTTCCTCTCTCTTCCTCTCTCTCTTCTCTCTCTTCTTGCTTGCTTCGCGGTCGAAGATCAAGAAGGGTGGGGTCCACGTTGCAGGCTCGTGAGTCCGATACGGGACAGGCAGGTCCGACCACAGCGGCTGCAGACGAAGGTTTGGTCTGGAATGGTTGCCGAGGCATCCCAGTTCTTTCTCCTTCTTCTTCTGTTGTCTTCAAGGCTGGCTCTGTGGCAGCACTCGAAGG
>CM068961.1:103574747-103586292 GCA_035128595.1 Eptatretus atami | reverse complement strand
AGCAGTAACACAATTTCCACCGGTACCCCGCTGACCAACAGTACCGGTGGCGGTCGTTGGTAACCTGGGCATTGACCGATCCAGTAGGGAAATCCGTTTTATTGTCCGCATAATGATTTGGCATAGGTTTTACGCCGGATGCCCTTCCTGACGCAAACCCGGTCGCATCATACGACACACAGGGATATGGTACACCTATTCTAACATATATAAATATAAAATAATAAAAAGTAAAAATAATATATATATAAAAAAATAAAAATATATAAATAAATAAATAAATATAAATAAAAACAAAAAAAAAATAAAAAAAACAAAAATAATATAAAAATATATATAAAAATGTATATAAAAATGTATATAAAATGTATATAAAAATATTAAAAATATATAAAAAATATATTAAAATGTATATTAAAATGTATATAAAAATGTATATAAAATGTATATAAAAATGTATATAAAAATATAATTTTTGTTCTTCTTTCGGCTGCTCCCGTTAGGGGTCGCCACAGCGGATCGTCCGCTATGATCCGCATACTGATTTGGCACAGTTTTATGCCGGATGCCCTTTCTGACGCAACCCTGGTCGCCTCTTACGACACAGGAATAAGGATTGGGTTTCGCCATGATTCCGGGCTGCCCTACACCCTCTCATAGCGCGGCCCAGCGCAGAGCGCCCGTCCTCAAGCGATCCTCCAACCCAAGCCTCCGAGTAGCCGGATTACAGCGCACGCCACTACGCCGGTTATATATAAAAAATATATATTATATATATATGGACAGACAGAGACACACAACCAGTCGCTTCGCTGAAGGAAATACCAATCTTTGCTGTGATGGCTATTCATGAGTAGGGCAAGAAGAAAAAAAAAAGATTCCGGTGCAGGGATAACCAGCATCAAGTTGGCGTTTGCAGTTTGGCCATGTGTACCCATTGAAATTTTATTTTTTTAATAACATTTTTTCATCACAAACCTTCTGAGAGTTCCCTGAATCCACCATAGTTCCACTTACTGAAATCCGTTCAAGTTATAACATGATATATATATATATATATATATATATATATATATATATATATATATTGTTGTGGGCCGGGGGTCGGTGGCGAGAATGACTACTAGGTGGTGAAAGCTTGCGTCGTCTCCCACCAAACTCCCCGGAATTGTAGGCCATCGCTCGGATAACTCCACGAGCTGGCGGGCCGTTTAACCGACCGTGGTCGCCAATATTTCAACCGCGTAGCGTAGGGTCTATTTGTCTAAAACCAATTTACCTAATTAACTACCGGGGAAACCACGCCCTCGGCACATCTTGCTCGAACTGGGTCACTCTACCGACTGCGGTAGAGTTCCAACTACCGACTACCAACTCCGGTTCGGGTGCAGCCGAGCGGAAACTGCCAAAGCCATGCCGGCTGGATTGAACGGATTATCGGGGATAAAACCCCCCCTAAACTCAGATCCGAACCATGCTGGACCAATTCAAGAAGGGATGGAAACGAACTGGGAACATTTCTAACAAGTTATATTTACAGTAAATGAAGACACAAAACAAGACTTCACTCGAATATGCAAGAAGTATTTACAATGATCCAAAAACACTTATTCAGTTCTACTTAAAGACAGGCCCACACGCAGACACACACACACACACCAATGAAAAGAAACCCAGAGTTCTTTATTGGACCCTCGCAGCTGAGGAGAGAGACAAGCTGTGGGTCAGAGTTCGGTTGGGTGCCTGGCCGGCAGAGAAAGGGGGTACTCCGTGCTGCGACACCTGACGATGGTCGCTGGTTTGGTCCCCAGTCATGTGTGGGACTCGAGGTTTGTGGCGGAGCTCGGGTGGTGAGTCGCAGGGTCCACGGAGGGGGGGGGGTCGGGGTCGCTCTTTCCTTCCTTGTAGAGGGCCAGCAGAAACACATTCGCCGCCTCGACGACCTTCGTAACAGCAAAAACCCCTTTCGTGACAGCAAAAACCCACCAAAAACTCTCCAAGACCCCCAAAACACCCTCCAAGACCCCAAAAAGACCCCTGCCTCAGAAAGTGCTCGGGGATTTATGGACCTTCATCAGCAGGGAGGGGCCTTGGTGAACAGACCTCGCTGTCCGCCTTTGATTGGACAGTGTCCCACGGCATACCTTTCCGGGGCGGGTCCTTGGCCCCTGCCGGGAAACCCCAGCCACTCTTCCACGTTGGTTCATACTTGACGAGTAACAGTATCAACGCTGCAACGGCCTCTGCCGGGAAACCCCAGCCACTCTTCCACACGGGTTCATACTTGACGAGTAACAGTATCAATGCTGCAACGGCCCCTGCCGGGAAACCCCAACCACTCTTCCACGCGGGTTCATACTTGACGAGTAACAGTATCAATGTTGCAAAGGTTGTCGTGAAAGAGTTACAACATTTGTGGGAGCCGAGAAACCGGAACCGCGAGATCTTGCCTTGGCACGTCAGGGTGCGAGAAGGCAGCTGGTTGGTGGTGGATCGTGATGGGCCGAGGGGTCATGCAGATGGGATGGTTGTTGAATGGCTTGTTGGAGGGTTCGTTGGATGTAAAGATTTAATAACCTAACTAAAAAGAAATCGCAATGCAAGCCTTTGATTCTCCCACTCGACAAAAGGAAAGGGATCTGACTACGTACATACTTAATGACATAACTGACTTTTGGGACATCTGTATGTTGAATGCTTATGGTTTCCAGATCCGTAACAATATTATTTAATATATATATTATATATATATATATATATATATATATATATATATGTACGAGTATATTATATAATCATTTTAAGAATGCATGCCTTATTTTGTTTTTTAGGGATTTGCTCTGCACCTCAACACGCCCCCCCAGCCCCACCCCCCAACTCCATCTCCATCTCCCCGCCCCTCACCATTTAACGGGTTTAACAAGAATTCTAACCTCCCATCCCATGATCTTTAACTCCATTTGTCAAAGTTGGGAATATGGAATCAGGAAAAAGCATCTCCCCCCCCCCCATCAAACCCTGTCAAAGCTTCACGTTTTAGATTTGCCTTCACATTTGTCAAAGCTTCCAACCCCCAGGAATACCTCATGCTGTGATGTCCCCTCTGCTCCCACCACTTGTTCATCTGCATTTTGTACCATCCTAACAGTGACAACTCTGTTTACATCTCAGACAAAATGGACAAACTTTTAAGCACTCATCCCAACTCTCTCTTCCTCATCGTCACAATTTCAATTGTCACCATGCAACTTGTCTGGGTATTGCAACCTCTCACCAGCCATGACACTTCAGCAATGGACTACTGTGACTTCATGGAACTGGGAAAAATCTGGGTTGGAAAGTTCACAGATTGAGTCAATGGCAAATCCTTCCTTCTGGACTTGGTGATGAATAACTTTCTTGCAAATGTCTCCTGCTCTTTCTCTGCTCCAATTGGTTCATCTGATCATGTGCTTGTGAAAGTAAACATCTCTGGCTATTCTCAGAGCTGCCTCAACACTGGTGAGTCTGGCATTTCACTCAAGCAGATTGGCAGGGACTGTGAGCAGCCATCTCTCTCATACCTACTGCCCTGATGTTAACTCATCCTGGGAATTTTTCCACAGAAACCTGCTCTCCTGCACATATTCATCCCATCTCATCTTCAATTATCCTACCCTTCTTCCCACCCATGGTACACCAAATCCTATGGTGAGGCAATTGCATTGAAACAATTTGCCTTCTCTTCCTGGAAGGCCAATTTGACTGAACGCAATCTCAGTGCATTCCAAAAAGTCTGCAACAAGTGTGTGTCCACTCTCAGGAGAGCTAGAAGACAACATCTGTCCAACCTCAAGAATGTTTTCAAATTTGTCTCCCTCCTCTAAAACCTGATGGCACCTGGTTAAGTCTCTGGAACATGCTCCCCTTCCATCCCTTGACTCTTCAAAAGGCACGACAGCAGACTCCACTCATGAGAATGCTGAATGCCTCAATCTGTGTTTGCTTTCAAATCTTGTGTTCTCCAACCCCTCACTCAGTACTCGTCCTTCCTCGTCATAGCCAAATGCTCCGAGACTCTGCCTCTTGCTCCTGAGAAGGTGGAGAAGGTTATTTCAACCCTTGACCGGGTGGCATCAGTTCATGCCCTTAAAAAAATAAAAATAAAAAACCAGCTCTGCTGCTCTTGCACATGCTCTCTGCTGTTTTCACATTGTCATTTGCATGAGGTCATCTTCCATCTGCTTGGAAATCCACCAACATCACTGCACTTCATAAAATAGGTGCAAAAACTGATCCCCTCAATTACAGACCTATCAGCTTACGACCAATCATCAGCAAGGTCTGAAATCCATAATCACAGTTGATAGGAAATCCTTCATTTTTTCCAACAACCTCCTCTCAGATCACCAATTTGGTTTCAGACCAGGTCACTCCACCTCGGACATGCTGCTTGTACTCGCCCAAAGGATGGAGGCCCTCAATGTCAGACATGAGATCAGGGCCGTCTCTGGACATATCTCGTGCTTCTGATATAGTCTGGCATCCTACCTTACTCTCCAAACTCTGCCGATGGCATTCAAGGCAAACTATACACATGGCTTACTGATTTCCTCTACTCTCATAGCCATCATGTGGAAATCAACAGAATCCTTTCATCTCCTCTCCAAGTCAATGCTGGAGTGCCCCCAAAGCAGTGTTCTGGGCCCCCATCCTATTCTTGATTTTCATCAATGATCTCTGACTCTCAAAAATCCTATTTATCTATTTGCTGATGACTCCACCCTCTGCCATGACTCACTATATCTTTCCCACTCTCAAGCCATGTTCCCACTCTCACTAGATCTCCAAAAGCACCACTTGTCAAACCCTCCCATCTACTATCTTAACAATCCTCTTGAGGAAGTTGTCATTCATACTCCTGGGTCTCACGATCAGCCATGATTTTTCTTGGGCAAACCACATTTCAAAGTTGGCATCCAAAGCCAGCCACAGACTGGGCATCCTTCATTGTACAAAGTCCTTCCTTGGCACACCTGAACCCCTATCCACCTGCAAGGCATTCATCTACAGCTTGATAGAGTACTGCTCTCTCCTTTGGGCTGACTCCCCTGCCTCACACCTTGCTCAACTTGACACTGTGGAAACAAAGGCCTTTAAGATTATTGGAATCTTCAGCGATGAAGCCAAGTTGATTGGCTTCTCACTTCATCACAGACACATCAGTGGTCTCTGTCTACCACCTCCCTTCTGGCCTTGCACCCTCTGTTCTTTCCACGTTTTGTCCATGTCAGATTTCTGCAGGGCTCACACTATCAACCCTCTTCTGGTAAAATGACCTAAATCCAGGATCACTGCTCACCTCCTCATTTGCTCCTCTTTTTTTCCCCACCTGTGGAACCAACTTCCACATCCTCTTTAATCTCATTCTTCCCTCCAGGTCTCCAAGATAGCTGTTCACCACTATCTCAGATGTCACCCAATCCAAAACCATGATCTTTTCTACCCTCGTTAACCTCACCCAAATCCCTCCTCCTTCCAATTTCCCCTCCTTGGATTTTCCTTCTGTATCCATATTGTCCACCCCATGCATCCTCTGTGTCCATCTTGTCCACCCAGCATGTGTGTTTTGTCCTGATCTGTTCATTGTACTAGCTCTTCCACGAGACAACTATGTATACAAAATAATGGATGCAATTCCCCATCAAGGACAGCCCCGCCCCACCCCAACCACATCTTAAAAATTGGATGTTTCAATTTTACATTTAAATAACCAAATTAACAAGTGAAATCCTTCAATACAGCACGTGTGGTGAAGCAATGAGTACACTAATGTTTAAATATGCAATTTATGCTTTTTCAGTTGAAAAACAATTAAAAAGCGTACTTAATATTTGAAATGTAAAAATCTTGTTATTATTGTGATAAGCACATATATATATATATATATATATATATATATATATATATATAACAGAAGGAATGAAATCGTTCGATACAGTGTAGCAGGGGGCCGCAAAAGAATGATTTAAAATAAGAAGAACTTAGCTTTCAGCGTTCGGCGCGAAATGCCATGGTGGCGGAAATGACGTCTTTCGTTCTTTCGTACAAGAGGGGAGCGTTTCTTGGTTTTTTTCCGTCAAGCAATAAATTCAATGGTTTTCACATATACAACACATTAGTGTCACAAATTTCCATTGAAAAAAGGCAGTATTGTGTGAATCGAATGTGTAGTTCATGCAGAAACCGGCAAATTATTATTATTATTATTATTATTATATTGGCCATCTCTTCAGATTTTTCCGTCAGTTGTCGGCCCATGAATACTCGGGTATTCCCGTCAATTGTCGCCATTTCCGTCTAGGTTACGCACTGCCATCTACCGGACGGCCGTCATTGGCTGTCACTTGAGACGCGTGGGGGGGGGGGGGACACCGGAGACATGGTAGACACCGGGGACATTTCAAACTCGGTGCAATTGTATACCAGTGCACGCGCTGTAATAAAAGTGTCAGTAGTGGAGTTGGTGAATTGGAGAAAATAAATATTTCAAGGTAGTATGTAGATAGCGGTTATTATGGTGTCCATAAATAAATAAACATGGTACATTGATTGTTGAGATGGTAAACTGTACGTATATAAATAAATAATGGTTCCTGAAAGCAAATAAAATCCTGTACGAGTCTGCCAGAAATGTTTTGAAATAATTTCCAAAATTCTGAAATAAGAGTATCCCATGACTTTTCTCTCGTCAAAATCATTTGACATTCCTCATGCCAGATATTATTGCCCAAATGTGAAATAAATCCATCCAGTTATTTTCTAGTAGAGGCTCTGGACCAACAGAGCGATTGATCCCAAAATGCAAGCCCACAAATGAGCTACCGCCTGGTTGGGAGCCAATAAAAGGAAGATGGAGGGGAAGTTGTACTTTGTCTGGTTCTAGATTCCATTGCAATCAGACGTGATCTTCTCTACTGTGAAAAAACATCTTGAAAAGCGAGAACATCCAGAATGGGTTTATATTTTAACTGAAAAGGCTGCGCCTGTCTGCTAGTTTCCATTATTTCTGGTGGCAAGGCTATGCTGTTGATGCAGTGCCTTCCAGTATATTAGTTCAGAAATTGAGAATTAGGACAGGGTACTACCTCACAATAGCCTACTCTGTTCACAAAACGCCATCAACCTTGAATATCCACAAGTGAATGCGAGCAGGTGTGACAGATGGCCCCAAGACAAAAGGAATGGCAAATTAACTCCACCACCAAAGGTGAAAGGAGGTTCTTTTCACCCTTGCCTGTGTTTATGTGCAGGATATCTCAAAAAGTTGGACTGATTCGGACGAAACTTAGTGGGCAGGTTGGGTGTGTGACAAGGATGAACCGATTCAATTTTTGTGAAGATCTGGATACAACAATTTTTTTTTTTTAATGATTCTTCACCATTGAGAGATAGGGCTAAACCAATATATAGCATGATATCACAAAAAGTTGTGGATGGATTCAGATGAAACTTGGTGTACATGATGGGTGTGTGACAAGGCTGAATCGATTCAATTTTGGTGAATCCAGATATGAGAAATATTTAATTTTTAAAAGTAATTCTTCATATTGAAAAATTGGACCAAAAATGAGATACAGTATAGCATGATGTTTCAAAAATGTATTCGGCCCAATATGTTCAAGTGGATCAGGCATTGCGTGGCGGAGGTGTGCGCTCTACCGAGTGGCCATCTAGTTCACTAAGGAATGACCAGTCCAGTCTGATGCAGGCCTAATCTCATCTCCCAATCTTCACTTCCATCTCTCCTTGAGCAACCTTCTTCCCCTGCCGAGAGAAAGTTTTTGTTTTCTTTTTTCAAATCATTCAAGCTTTCATCTCAAGTAATTTTATTGTGGAACAACCTGGTGAGGTTTTCAAGATTGCCTTTGTAGATGTGTCCATTTTATATTGCTGGTTCCATTGTTGAACTTAATTATGGATTTACAAACCATGGTAAACATCATGTGTTCATAAACCATGATAAAAACGCAGAAAATACCTCAAAACTACCAATCCTTGGCATATCTCAACATTGAGGCCTACAAATCCGAAGCTCAATGGAGGACTCCTTTCCCTTACAGGCTGGTGCACCGGTTTCATACCTCACACTTGGGTGTTGTGGAATCAAAAGCTCATCAATAGCATCTGCTACAAAGAAACAAAAGCACAGGATGTGTTGCACTCATTGTAACCAGGTTGGTGGTCTGTTTTCTACCACCTCTTCTGGTTTTGCTCCCACTTCTTTTGAGCCTTCCATCAATCACTAGCTTCTCTAGGATGTATATACTAGTATTCTTCCACAAACTACCTCCTCCTTAACCTTGCATAATCAAGGCTTACTACTCAGCTACAATTTTCTCATCTTCACCCGACTCTTCCCTCCAGGACTTCAAATCAGCACTTCACTGTCTTGGTACAATCAACATGTTATAATTTGGCTTTTGCACAGAACTTTGAAAATTACAGCCTTTTTAATGTGGGTAAGAAATACGAATCTTCTTCACATGAAAAGTGAGTCAATAGGTAATCACCATGTTATCGACAAACAAGACATAACCTTGGATCATCTTGAGGTTTGCATACAAGGTTTCAAAAATAAATAAATAAAAATAAATCTGTGTCCAAAGGAAGCAGTTCAGTTTGGCATTTATCTATCTCATTAATTCAGCAATCTGTGTGTGTGTGTGTGTGTGTGTGTCTGTCTGTCTGCGACCGCCGTTTCTCGACGACCGCCGGTCCGATCTGATTGAAACTTGCCAGGAGTATTGCCGGGGCCCCGCAGATGTGCCTTTTCGAGGTTTGATATCAATCGGACAAGCGGTTCCCAAGTTATGGCCATTTTACTGCTTTTTCAGTGTTGAAAAGGTGTATATATGGCAGCTGAAGGTATCGTTCCACCTTCTCATGCCAATTTTTTCCCAAATTATTAATAACCAGACGATCACCGGTCCGATCGGATTGAAACTTGCCAGGAATATTGCCGGGGACCCGCGGATGTGCCTTTTCGAGGTTTGATATCAATCGGACGAGCGGTTCCCAAGTTACGGCCATTTATCTGTCGACCAATGACAAGACACGGTGCTATGACATCACGAATGACGTCACAATTAATGTTTTTTTTTTTTTTTTTTTTTTTGCACGATTGACGGTCCGATCTGATTGAAACTTGCCAGGAATATTGCTGGGGACTCGCTGATGTGCCTTTTCAAGGTTTGATATTAATTGGACAAGCGGTTCCCAAGTTACGGCCATTTATCTGTCGATCAATGACAAGACATGGTGCTATGACATCACGAAAGACGTCACAAATAATGTTTATTTTTTTTTTTTTTTTTTTTTGCACGATTGACGGTCCGATCTGATTGAAACTTGCCAGGAATATTGCTGGGACCCGCGGATGTGCCTTTTCGAGGTTTGATATTAATCGGACGAGCAGTTCCCAAGTTACGCCATTTATCTGTCGACCAATATCTGCGAGAGAGGGGACGGGAGAGGGGGGGATGAGAGTGGGGCGAGAGAGGAGGGGGGAGAGAGGAAGGGCGAGACTAGGGGATAGAGGGGGGCAGAGAGGGGCGAGAGAGGGGCGAGAGAGGGGGCGAGGGGGGGCGAGAGAGGGGGCGAGAGAGGGGGGCGAGAAGGGGGGCGAGAGAGGGGGCGGGGCGAGAGGGGGGGGAGAGAGGGGGGCGAGAGGGGGGCGAGGAGAGAGAGAGGGGGGCGAGAGAGAGAGAGAGGGGGGCGAGAGAGAGAGAGAGAGGGGCGAGAGAGAGGAGAGAGAGAGGGGGGCGAGGGAGAGAGAGAGAGAGGGGGCGAGAGAGAGAGAAGAGAAGAGGGGGGCGAGGAGAGAGAGAGAGAGGGGGCGAGAGAGAGAGAGAGGGGGGCGAGAGAGAGAGGAGAGGGGCGAGAGAGAGAGAGAGGGGGGCGAGAGAGAGGAGAGAGGGGGAGGGAGAGAGGGAGCGAGAGAGAGAGAGAGAGGGGGGCGAGAGAGAAGAGAGAGAGAGAGAGAGAGAGGGGAGGAGGCGAGAGAGAGAGAGAGGGCGAGAGAGAGAGAGAGGGGGGGCGAGAGGAGAGAAGAGACGGAAGAGAGAGGGGGGCAGAGAGAGAGAGAGGGAGGGCGACGAGAGAGGAGAGAGGGGGAGGGGGAAGACGAGAGAGAGAGGGGCGAGAGAGAGAGAGGGGGCGAGAGAGAGAGAGAGGCGACGAGGAGAGAGAGGGGCGGAGAGAAGAGAGAGGGGCGAGAGAGGAGAGAGAGGGGGCGAGAGAGAGGAGAGAGGGGGCGAGAGAAGGAGGAGAGAGGGGGAGGAGAGGAGAAGGGGGCGAGAGAAGAGAGAGAGGGGCGAGAGAGAGAGAGAGAGAGGGGCAGAGAGAGAGAGAGAGGGGGCGAGAGAGAGAGAGAGAGAGAGGGGCGAGAGAGAGAGAAGAGGGCGAGAGAGAGAGAGAGGGGGCGAGAGAGAGAGAGGGGGCGAGAGAGAGGGGGCGAGAGAGAGGGGGGGGCAGAGAGAGAGGGGGAGAGGAGAGGGGGCGACGAGAGAGAGAGGGGGCGAGAAGAGAGAGAGAGAAAGAGGAAGGCGAGAGAGAGAGAGAGAGGGGCGAGAGAGAGAGAGAGGGCGAAAGAGAGAGGGAGGCGAGAGAGAGGGGGGCGACGGAGAGAGGGGGCAGAGAGAGGGGGCGAGAGAGAGAGGGGGCGAGAGAGAGGGGGCAGAGAGAGAGGGGGCGAGAAGGAGAGAGGGGCGCGGAGAAGAGGGGCGAGAGAGAGAGGGGCGAGAGAAGAGAGAGAGGGGGCGAGAGAGAGAGGGAGCGAGAGAGAGGGCGAGAGAGAGCTGCACATACTGGCACTCACCTACGGGCACGCACCTATGGCCCGCCCCTACGGGCCCGTACTAGTAATATGAAATAGGCAAAGCCTAGAAACAAATGAAACCTATTAGAACTAAACACGTTGGGTTCGCAAGGTTCTTTTTCAGGTTTGACAGATGGAAGGAAGGACATCGCCAAATACTGAAGTGGCTTCACCGCTTAAAAATGAATAATCAGCTTAAGGTTCCCAGTGATAAAGAATAAAGAGACAAAGTTAACTTTTAGTGAGACTGGACTATGCAACATGATACAAGGTCCGAGAAAAAGGGAGTTCAGAGTTTACGTTCCTATTTGGAATCACACTGAACAAAGATCAGTATTGGTTTCAAACATTTGTTTGGAACTGCCATTGACACCAAGAATGAACAGCCTTTAAAGATTACTTTAGTGCACTCAACTCAATTGGGACGCAGATGTAACATAAAAGTTCAAATGTACTTCTTGGCAGTAAACCTTGTCATGTAATAATAATTAACTCTGCACCCACCACATCCACCACCAGACAAATTATATTTGATCCTATTTCTCACATGTGGAACCTCCTCAACACTCACTTGTCAGCCATTGTGATGACCATCGGTACTTTAACTGCATTGATATTATAATTAGTATTTTGGGGTAGATTTGTTTTGTGCTAGAACGACTTGATCACTGTAGTCACACATTTACA
>CM068961.1:103544827-103555127 GCA_035128595.1 Eptatretus atami | reverse complement strand
AAAAAAAACGACTTGTTGGATATGTCGGCAAGAGGTGAATATATGGCTCTGTGGGGCGCCATGAAGCGATCAATGAATCCACTGCAATAAGGGCGAGTTAAACATCCATGCAAGTGTTCCTGCCAGCAAAGCACAAAAGTCATTCCAGTCCCATGATCCCCATATTGAAAGGATGGAAAAAGTGCTTGTTGTTTGAATCGAGGACCAACAGAAAACAAAAATGCATTTGAGTGGACTGGTGTACGGGAGAAACTATTGTGGATTTACCAACGATTCCATGGGGCACCCAAGTCTGAACTGATCCAACAGCCATCTGAGATCTACATCCTCATCTTTCTAGCCCCTATAGCAGCAGCAGCATCATCATTTCCGAGCCAAGTCTTGCGTTTTCTATTTCCGACAGTACCCATCATGTTTACCCTCAACCACCTCGCTGTTTTGGAATAAATTTAAGAGGTAAAACTCTTGCATTTTTGTTTAATTACCTCCACCACCAAAGGTGGGGGTGGCTATGTTTTCACCCCTTTCTGTGTTTGTCTGTCTGTCTATGTGCAGGATATCTCAAAAAGCTGTGGACGGATTTGGATGAAACTGGGTGAACAGGTTGGGTGTGTGGCAAGGACGAATTGCTTCGATTTTGGTAAAGATCCAAATACAGAACTCGATATGATAATTATTTAATTTTTGAAGAGATTCCTCACCATTGAGAGATAGGGCCAAAAACGATATACTGTATAGCATATTTCAAAAATGTAATGGGCCCGATGTATTCTCATGGATCAGGCATTATGTGGCGGTGGTATGCGCTGACCGAGTGCCCTTCTCATTTCAATTGTGATGTGTTTATTTTTGGCGGCCATCAATCTTCCTCCATATTTCTTCAAAGCCCATGAACCGAAGCCCCCTTTTCCCATTTGCTTCCACGATTGCGGTTTTAACTTTCATGACATTTTCCAGGAACCTAACCCCCACAATATTTGAAGTGTTACTGTACAGACCAGTGTGCTCCTAATTGAAAGACAGTAATGTACACTTTACTTCCTCTGGTAAATGCTTCAACCATCGCTCTGTCCAACATGGCCATGAGTTTGTTGTGTGGAATAAAAATCATAAATTGATAAACATTTACCTTTTCCCTCATTAGTGTTGTGAATGTGGTATATTACAGGATAGGAGTCAATGATCCAGAAGTTTTTAATACCAGAATAAAACCTCCATTTTTATGGTAGTTTTGTAAGTATTTGTAAATGAGTTTCATCACCCCTGTAATACTTCCTGATGCTATTAAACCACATTATTTACCTGTGATGATGAACCTCATCTTGAAATGATTCTTGTGCATTTTAGGAATCGAGTAAATAAATGGTATTTTATGATATTTATCCAGAACAAACAGCCTTTTCACCTAAGAGTAATTTATGGGTTGCTCTGTCGAGTATCATATAATTGCTTCTTTTGTATGTTTTGAAGGTCCACTCTGCAAGCCTAACTCTTCTGGTGTTTGAATGTAGAATGTTTTACAAACGAGACATTATAACTTGCTTTAATACAAACAATAACGGTGTTTAAAGCAGTTTCAAAAAAAGTCTCCAGATAAAAAATGTATGGAACCTTTCATTAGAAATGCATGTAGTCTCACTATTCTGTAATCACCTGTGAAGCGTTTATGATGTAAATAGCAGCTTCTGCACAATAAAGAATAGTTTTCAATTAAAAGCTTCTGAGTCAATGATAAATTTAAATCTGTATAGCGAGTAAATAATGAGGAAATTTAACTTGAATGACATGGGAGCTGGAGTCAGGATTGAAGGAAAATGTGTTGCTTTTTGTTCTTCATTCATGCGTTTTTTTGGGGGGGGGTTGCCAAAAAGCAGAAGGCCGACGATACTGCTGCAGATAGTGAAGGAGGAAAGTGAAAAAGCTGATCTTTATTTAAACCTAAAAAAAGGAAAACAAAAAAAAGACCAAAATCTTGTCAACGGAGAAGATTGACATTTTCAGATTGGGAGCCTATCACGTGGAAATAGTGGAAAGTTTCATCTTCCTGAGTTCTAATATTGAAGTGAGTGGAGACTATGGAGGAGAAATTGATAGATAGTTATCATTGAGAACAGCAATGTCAGGATTGTCAAAGATCTGGAAAGACAGATGTGACAATACAAAAAGGAGGCTGGTGAATGCTCCAGTATTTTCCAGTTACAATGTATGGATGGATGCCATGTGGAGTGTAGAAGAAAGAAAGAAAATTGAGAGTGTTGAAAGGTGATGTTGGAGAAGAGTGTTAAAAATTCCATGGACTGCAAGAAGAACAAACAAATCAGTGCTTGAAGAAACTAGACCACCTTGTACATTATAACGATTACAAGGAAATTATGCGCAGGAGGAGACCATTCAGCCCATCATGCCTGCAGCACACCAATACCAAATTTAATCAATCTGTTGATACCACTTTCCTTCGTGTGCAGCCTTTTGGCTGCTACACTGGTACTCATTTCACCGACCTCGGAAGGATGACAGGTTGAGTCAACCCCCTGGTGTTAATTCAGCGAACAACAGTAGGCACAGCAACGAACGTATCATGATCCATAGAGGTTGGACAAAAATGTTATCAAAGCTTTTTCACCTGAAATGTCTTCATTGGTGGTATGTCTCATCAGAAAAAAAACCCCACCCGAATCCGCCCATGGGAAACCTCGTTTTGACCTCAAATCCAAGATAGCCGACATTGTACAGGTGCAAAACTTAAAATGGACCTAATTTTGGAAAGAAACAACATAGAAACACTTTTAAGGTGTCATTTTTAACTAATTTGAGGACTCCCGTTCATTTAGTGAAATTTTCGGAACCATTAGAGGTCACGATTATGTGTTAAGGTCAAGGTCATTGTAAAATTTAATCAAAATTTGATCGCAAAGCTCACCAAATGACGCGTATTAACCCAGGAAATCGCTCAGTGTGGCATCATCACCTATAGATCACATTAGTTAACTCATTCGGCCCGAGACCCATAAAAATACGGGTTTCTGGCCAAAGTGTTGGGGATGAGACCCGTCCGTATATATACGGGTTATTATGACGTTATGTGACGAAATGTAACATTAAGACATCATGGACGTCATATAGCTTATATGCCATCATGCACGTTGTTAATCTCCTCTCTAATGCTAATTCTACCCTCAATCTGAATGCAAACCCCACCCAGATCCCACCTCAACACCCATCCCCAATCAACCCCACACTTGCACCAACTCCAGACAAATTCTGGAATTCTTGAGGGCTCAACGCAATGGAAATCCACGAAACGTTGAGGGCTGATTGCGTTAATTTGACTGTGTTGAAATTTGTAATCCTCTCCATGGTATGTTTCAATCTAATCAGTATATTATTATTTTTGTTTCAGATAGGACCGTATGGCAGTGTGCAGTCAGGACGCAGTTTGTTTACTGTGCGAGGAGATATAACATTCACTGTGAAGGATTTTGCATGTGTCATGCAAAGGTCTTGCTGCAATCAATGATTTCAGTGTCAAATACAATGAACTAAATCCAGTAAAGACTATCCCGATTCATGCATTTGACGACAATGAGAAGCAGTATGTGTGCATGAGAGATGTCGTAAAGCTCACACTAATACTAGGCGATATGAGCAAATGCGCAAACGTAAACATGACTGTGATTCTTCCTCAGCACAGAAACTCAGATCTGATGTCAAGAAATTCTGTTTCCATACTGACTGTTATCTGTGTGAGAGTTGGTTGATCAAGAAAAGATCAAGCGACATCCAAAAATAATGATTATGAATTCAGTAGGGTCATGCTGCTCCAGGGAGATCAGCCTTGATGAGCACTTAAGAGCAGCACACTCTGTTACTTTCCAAGTTGCGCTTGAGGATTGGCGTTCTCAATTGAAAAAACATGTGAACTGCCAGGTTGTGGATGCAGTATTCAGAGAATGTGTTCAATCTGAGGACCCTCATCAGATCTGCACGTATAGGAAGCTGGCCTCTATATTTACAGTCGTGTGATATGCAGGTGTATCTTGCAGTGCTGGGCACAACACCACACAAAGTTCTTGCACTGTTCATCCCAAAATGCGTGGACCGCGAGCGCACACACCCAGATGTACATTCAGCTTTTATGAAGGGTCTCTTCCCAGTCAGGAGAACTGATGGTGCATGGTCAGGTATATCAAATCTCTTCATAGAACAAGTTCTGATGGCTCGTATAAAGCTAACTGAGGTTTAACCGCATGGTCGTGGATTCAATGAAAGCACCCGTCTTCTGTTTCTACTCTCCAGACCGATATTGTGCTGATGATAGTCAGTCATATTCAGATAGCTGGTATCTCTTCAAATTCAGGAGATATGGGCATCGTGACCTGGCGGCATCACGCATCCGACGCGAAAATGGCTGACAATACAGAAGCTGCTTCAGGTATTTGTTGAGCGGGACATTCAACAAGACCTGGAAAACTTGTAAGCTCTCAACAGGTCTGGTGCGAGGAGTCAGTGAATGCAGCAGATGCTCAAATGTGCAGAATATATTAACCTCCATGGTCGTCATTCTGTAGCAGAGTACAAGTTCTCTCAGAAGAATCAAGTGAAGACTCTGGCCTCAGTGCCTCATGCAAAACTGCTTCTGGAAACGAATTAGATGGATCCCAGCGTCTATACCAGCTCTTCTGTTACTGGTATCTCGCGATATCCCTGTGACTGATCTCATGAAATACGAGCTGTGCTCTTTTCCAAATCTCTGTTTAACATACTATGTGCATGCGGACTGGGGACAGGCGGAGCTCATACATCATCTCCTGAAACTTTGTTCCAGAATGCTTGTCTCAACCACACTGGATAAGGGATTGCAGTTCATTGTCGATGGAGGGCATTGCTCCACAAATTCTTGTGGCCAAGCACTCAAGTTATCGAGATATGTGCAATGTATGTCCGGCATGTATGCAGCACCTATGGATGTGCACTGGTTGTGTTTGATGGGTATCGGCTCCACTACTAAGGACGAAGCTCATCGCCGTGGACAGGGACAATGTGCTTCAGTCTCAGTTTCTGCAGAAATGCGTTAACCATGAGTAAGAAAGCTTTCCTTGCCAACACATCAAACAAGCAGGCCCTCATCAACCTCCTTGCAGAGGATATGGTCAAAGCAGACATCACCGTTGAGCATGCAGAAGGGGATGCTGACTACAAGATCTGTATGCTAGCATGTTTGGCTGCGAGAACAGTCAAACAGCCGTTGTCGCAGAAGATTCTGATGTATTTCAGTTGATGATACATCATGCTGATGCCACAGATAACAGTGACAACCTGTACATGGTGCCGCAAAACAGACGGTGTGCATCACAACGTTGAAGAAGAAACTGGATCCTGCCCTCTCGGAAGTCTACTCTTCCTGCACGCTTCAGTGGTGTATACCACATCAAGCCATATGGAATCGGCAAAGTGACTGTTTTTACGAAGTATGCAGCACTGAGCAAGTCAGCCACCTTTTTATGTCTCCGTCTCATCGAAAACGGACATCGAACAGGCAGGAGAAGATGCCATGCTGGAGATATATGGGTGCACTACATCACTAAGCCTCAACGCAGCAAGGTGACGAAGTTCCTATTGAAGGTAGCACTTCTACACAAATGTATCTCCAGAAAAGCTTCGCCGACGAGTACGCAGCCACCTTTCATAGTCATCGGACTTATCACCAAGGCAGGGATGGCTGGCAATGATATCGCCTCTGCAGTTTGGGGTTGGAAAGCCACTCCGGTGGTCTTGTGCTATCAGGATGACTCAGCCAGCAGCACCAGAGCGACTCCTCAAGATAATTCGGTGCAATTGTGGTGGCCAGTGTGACAAAAAAACATGCACCTGCCGCAAGAATGACTACAGTGCACACCAGCTTGTGGCCAATGCAGGGAATAACATGCATGAAGTGCCACATGTGGACAATCAGGGTGATGATGACCAGGATGTAGATCTCAATAATATATACAATGGATTGACATTGCAATTTGACTTTAAAAAATTATCACTCATACAATATCATTTAAGTGATCAGGCATAGTAAACTTTGTTATTAGACACCTTAACACAGGTTTCAAAATAATGTCACTGCAAGGTCACAAAATCTGTTTAGATTCTTACTTATTTGGTTAAATTTGGCTATGATTATGATCTCGATGCCAATCTCATAAATAAGTGAACGGACATCTTGAAAGAGTCCATTGAAAATGATACATCCAATGTACTTTATTTTGAGTCGACTGCAATGAATCATCAGGGTCAAATTAGGATCAATATTGACCTTGACCTTGAATTTATCACATGATCAATATCCAATCACCTCAAAACTATACTAAATGAATGAGCATCTTAATTGTAGTGGCAATAACAACCAATATATTTATCAATAACTATCATTTTGGCATAACTCTTGATACAATTTCGGTCAAATTAACGTTGCTCGGTAAGTTAACGTTGACTGACATATCGACCTTGATAAACGATCTTAGTATCACTAACGAATGGGGTCCTCAAATTAGTTAAATGACACCTTAAAAGTGTCTTTGTTGTTTCTTTCCAAAATTAGGTCATTTTAAGTTTGGCACCTGTACAATCGGCCATGCTTGGATTGAGGTCAAAACGAGGTTCCATGGGAGATTCGGGTGGGTTTTTTTCTGTAAGACATATCGGAATGAAGTCATTTCAGGTGAGAGTTTTGATAACATTTTTGTCCAACCTAAATCGTTCATTGCTTAGACTACACGACTTGAACTCAGGACCCTAGGATCCCAAGCCACCACCCTAATTGCAAGGCCAACACCAGGTCACTCAGCTGATTAGAAGAGCTGATGCTAAAACAAACAATCATACAGTACTTTGGACACATCATGCATGCAGAAAAAGGAAGTCTGGAGAAGTTAACCATGCTGAATATGGATGATGGAAGAAGAAGAAGACTTTGAAAACGCTGGATGGATGGGGTAAACGCTGCAACCAAACTGCCTCTGCCAGAGCTTCAGGAAGCAGTGCAGGATAGGAATGCTTGCAGAAATCTGATCATGAATGTTACCAGAAGTCAGGCACGACTTGACAACGATATAAGTAGTACAATAAATTAATCAACTACATGCTTCACATGTGAATGGCCTGAACTTCACTTCTGATCCGAATGGAAACCGATATTGATGCTAACACTAAATACAAAATTTTTACAATTACAATGATGTGTGCTTCTCAAGCATTCCTCTACATCTATAGATAAAGATCTTTACCCTTATTGAAAGGTGTGGCTAACCCAGAGTGGTTATTTTTGTTGTTTTGTTTCTGGAAGTTTCCTACACACCTTCTGTTGTAGTGTTTTCTCTATATTGACAATTTCTACCCCTTTACAATCAATGCCTCATGTTGGCTTTGTGGGTAAGGTGGCTGGCTTGGGATTGAAGGGTCCTGAGTGCGAGCCCCTGTTGGCTGTTGAAGTAACACCAAGTGGAGCTGACTCAGCCTGTCATCCTTCTGAGGTCAGCAATATGAAAACCAGCTTACTGGGATAATAGTCATTTGAGGTAACCTGCATCAGTGGCGACCCATCCAGGACTGTACTTCTTGCCAATGAAACTGGCTCAGCAGCCCTGTGTGCCTTTACGGCGCGAAAGGAATGGTACATATATTATGTATATATTCAAACATAATTTTAAATATTTGGACCTTTCTGGTATGAAGGCATTTTGGTTTATATTTCTATATCTTAAAATCAGACATATCCAGAAAGGCTTTCATCACATGTTGGATTGGAAGTTCTTGATCATACTGTCCAATTAATGTGCTCACGATTTTCCAAACCTTTCAGTTGAGGTTTCAAAATTAGAAAATGTACGATTAAAAGAAATTGAGAGGGTGTCAAAAGAGGGAACAAAAATAAAAAGCATCACCCCATTACCACCGACCTTACATGGGTTGCAAAACACTGCTTTGTATCAAGAGTGCTGGGAAGGGATTTTGCATAGGCGAGATGGATGGTCTGAATGGTCATTTTCTGTATGCTTTGTTAACTATGTAAAATTGCAAGACTCACAGTTGCCATATTGTTCAGCTGGTTGATGTAGTAGTCTGGCCAGCTGGTTGCCATCTTGTTTGGGTCTTCTTGCTCCTGTGGACCAGATAAATACTCGGATTCAGAAAATGTTTCATCTTCATAAAGTCAGCTTTATCATACATTTGCTGTACAGTACTAGCAGACTGTACACTCCAGTCCAACATATTAAGCAAACTGATCACCTGCCAGTAGAGATTTACTCAAAAGCTGGAGATTTAATCTTGGGAATACTGGATGCAAGACCCCTTTAAAATGGTCTGTTTAATAAATGTTTATAAAATAATTGCAATAAATAATTTATTCAAAAACTCAATACTTTATTGCTATGATTGCATCAAAATGTTGAAGACTTCATGTTAAAGGGTGATGCCTTGTAGAATCATTTGGAATTGACAGGTTTACAAGCAATAAGAAAACAAGAACACCAGCCAGATGACTTAAAAATAAAATTAAAATTAAAAAAATCCTGGACAAAATCATTTCATAAGAAATTATTTAAAACAATATCAAGAAAAGGAAATAACTTTATTTGAAGTTTTATTTTGCAATTATCACAAATTAATTGCTAAAAAAAATAAAAATATATATATATATATCAAAAAAGCAAATACAGTATATAAATTTCTTTTCAATTCTCATTTTTAATTAATCACAGCCCAGTGTGTCCAACTTTAAGCGATTCACACATAATGGCCGCAAATGAAAACCACAAAAACGAATATAGCCAGGTACCATAGTGATGCTTCATTAGCAACATGCAGTGATGAGCTGAGTTTAGTGAATTGTTTAAACCACTGAATCATGCACCTACGCCCATAATCCACCAGCATCTCAGAGGTAGCCATGTGAAGCTACATTTTATTAATCACCCTAATAATATTCTGCAGGTTTAAAAGATAAACGCGTCACACAGACAAAGCGCTTTTTGACCTGGCAACTTTCACGTTTATGTCAACAGATATTACAAATCTTCCAGTACTTCTATGGAGAGCCTTGATACTTGTCATAACAGAAAGACATCTTGGAATACTTCAACCCTCCTTTTCATTCTTCCCCCAGGTATACCTTTCTCCCAATCCTACTTACAAAGAGCATAGCACATGTCCCTAAACTACTCAAAACAATGCTCAATAGCCTTGGCTGCTGATGTTTGATATAAAGTGCACTCTGTTCAACAAAGTTGTAAAAAGGAGGATTTCAAAATAATAATAATAAAATCCTAGAGAGCGTGTTCAGTCAGAACTGGAGGAAAGGTTGCTATCCAAACCAGTAAGAGTTTGACTCCAAAGGTGGGAAAATGGCAGCTTGTGTGGTGAACATGCAACAAGGTCCACAGAGAGCGATTGGTACTTGTCAACTTTGCATTTCAATTTTGGGTATTTAGAAGGGTAACTCAACTGACTTATTTTTTTCCCCTTCCTACAAAATTATATATATATATATATATATACACACACACATATATATAAGCCTGGTGTTGGCTTAGTGGTTAGGGTGGTGGCTTGGGGTCCTGAGTTCAAGCCCCGTTGGCTGCTGAATTAACACCAGGGGGTTGACAGCCTG
The DNA here is from genome assembly GCA_035128595.1 of Eptatretus atami. NCBI lineage: Eukaryota > Metazoa > Chordata > Myxini > Myxiniformes > Myxinidae > Eptatretus > Eptatretus atami. Next base: position 103,545,469 of record CM068961.1, on the reverse strand, counting down.
TCATCCTTCCGAGGTCGGCGAAATGAGTACCAGTGTACTGATCCTGGTGTATGCCCCGGTTAGAATACGTGTACCATATCCCTGTGCGTCGTAAGAGGCGACCAGGGTTGGCGTCAGGAAGGGCATCCGGCCATAAAACATTGCCTCTAGAAAAAAGCCAACCCCTGCATAGCAGGGAAAAATGGCTGTAAAAACGGTTCATTATATATATATACTATATATATATATATATATAATATATAGTGGGCCTGCAAAAGTAGGTATACAGTAATGAAAAACAAAATGTGCACACAAAACTTATTTTATTGATTAATTATACAAGCATATCAATAATAAACACATTAATCCCTCAAATGTTCAAATTAAATGAATTCTAGTATTAAATGAATCCTAGCACCACATACAAACGGTATGACCTTACTGTAGACCACTTGCAGCCCCCTGTATTTATATAATAACATACAGCTCTGGAAAAAAAATGAGACAACCCAAAAAATTCTCAAATCAGCATCTCGACATGTATGGCAGCCATTCCATTCCAGTGTCTGTTGAATTCCAACACAGCCACACCTCGTTCTACTGAGTGAGGTACTGATTAGGTGATCACCTGAACCGAATCTTATTTAACAAGGAAAAGTATAA
>CM068961.1:103523170-103542765 GCA_035128595.1 Eptatretus atami | reverse complement strand
GAGAGAGAGAGAGACACGAGGAGAGAGAGGAAGAGAGCACAGACAGAAGAGAGAGAGGAGAGACACGGGGAGAGACAGATGAGAGACAGAAGAGAGGACAGAGAACGAGAGAACAGAGAGAGAGAGAGGACAGAGAGAGAGACAGGAGACGAGGAGACGAGACACGAGAGAGACGAGAGAGACAGGAGGAGGAGTTGGGAGAAGGGAGGGAGAGAGAGAGAGAGAGAGAGGAGGACAAGACAAGAGAGAGAGAGAGAGACAGAGGAGGACAGAGAGAGAGAGGAGAGGAAGAGAGAGAGAGAACAAGAGGACAGACACAGAGAGACAGAGGAGAGAAGAGGAGAGACAGACAGAGACAAACACAGAGAGACAGAGACAAGACGGGACAGAGACAGACACAGAGACAAGCACACAGAGAGACAGACAGACAGACAGGAAGATACAGAGACAGGACACAGATGCAGACAGAGACAGACCCAGGAAGAGACAGAGACAGGGACACAGAGACGAACGAGAACACAGAAGAGACAGAGACAGAACACAGAGAGACACAGAGACAGAGACAGAGAGACAGAGACTCAAGAGAGACAGGACACAGAGAGACAGAGACAGACACAGAGACAGACACAGAGAAGACAGAGACAACAGGAGAGACAGACACGAGAGACAGACACCAGAGAGACAGAGAGGACAGAGACAGAGGACAGAGAGACAGAGAGACAGAGAGACAGAGAGACAGAGAGACAGAGAGAACAGAGAAAGAAGAGAGACACAGGAGACAGAGAGACAGAGAGGACAGACGAGACAGAGACAAGAGAGACACTAGAGACAGAGTAGACCAGAGACAGAGAAAGAGACAGAACAGAGAGAGACAGACAGACAGAGCAGACAGACGAGACAGAGGACGCGACGAGACAGACAGAGAGACAGAGAGCAGACAGAGAGACAGAGAGGAACCAGAGAGACAGAGAGACAAGGACAGAGCAGACACCAGAGACACAGAGAGACCAGACACAGATGAGACAGAGGACAGACGACAGAGGAGAGCACAGAGACAGACACAGAGCAGCACAGACGACAGAGAGGACAAGCAGACAGACACAGAGACAGACAGGACAGACACAGAGCAGACAGAGAACGAGACAGAGACAGCAGACGAGACAGAGAGCAGAGACAGACACGACAGACACAAACACACGAAGAGGAGACACAAGGACAGACACAGAGACAGACAGAGACAGACACAGGAGACAGAGACAGACACAGATGAGACAAGACCAAGACACCAGAAGAGACAGAGAAGGACAGGACAGAGAACAGACACAGAGAGACAAGAGCACGAGCAGAGACAGACACGAGAGACAGAGAGACAGACACAGAGAGGACAGAGACAGACAAGAGAGACAGAGACAGACACAGAGAGACAGAGACAGAGACAGAGACAGAACGAGACAGAGACAGAGACAGACGACAGAGACAAGACACAGAGACAGAGAAGAGACAGAGACAGAGACAGACACAGAGACGGACAGAGACAGACACAGAGAGACAGGAGACAGACACAGAGAGACAGAGACAGAGCACCAGCAGAGACAGAGACAGAACGAGAGACAGACACAGAGAGACGAGACAGAACAGACACAGACAGAACAGAACAGACACAAGAGACAGAGACAGACACAGAGACAGACAGAGACGAAGACAAGACACAGCAGACAGGACAGACACAGACACAGAGAGACAGAGACAGAACAGGACACAGAGGACAGAGGACAAGACACAGAGACAGAGCAGGAAGACAGAGAAGACACAGACAGACACAGAGAGACAGACACAGAGAGACAGACACAGAGACAGACAGACACATAGAGGACAGACCGAGAGGACACAGAGACAGACACAGAGGACAGAGACAGACAGAGACAGACACAGAGAGACAGACACAGAGAGACAGGACACAGAGAGACAGACACAGAGAGAAGACACATGAGGACGACACAGACACAGAGCAGACAGAGACAGAGACACAGAGACAGAGAGCAGAGACAGAGCAGAGACAGAACAGAGACAGAGAGACAGAGGACCACAGAGCACAGGACACAGAGAGAGAGACAGAGACAGACACAGGAGAGAGAAGAACAGAACAGAGACACAGAGAGAGACAGAGACAGAGACACAGAGAGAGACACAGAACAGCAGAGAGAGAGAGACAGAGACAGAGACACAGAGACAGACGACAGACACAAGAGCAGAGCACAGACACAGAGCAGCAAGAGACCAGACACAGAGACACAGAGACACAGAGAGACAGACGAGACACAGAGACAGAGACAGAGACAGAGACAGACAAGAGTAGACAGAGACAGAGACAGAGAAGCAGAGTAAGACAGAGAGAGAGAGAGAGACATGAGAGAGAGAGAGAAAGCATGAGAAGAGGAGAGCAGAGAGCAGAGAGAAGCAGAGAGAGAGGAGAGACAGAGAAGACCAAGAGAGACAGAGGAGAGAGACAGAGAGAGGAGCAGAGACAGAGAGAGCAGAGAGACGACAGGAGAGACACAGAGAGCAGAGGACAAGAGAGAACGAGAGCAGGCAGCAGAGAGAGACAGAGAGACACAAGAGCACAGAGAGACATGGAGACAGAGTCAGGAGACAGACACAGAGAGACAGAGCAGAGAGAGTTAGAGACAGAGAGACAGAGACACAAGAGAGCAGATGATAGACAGAGACAGAGAGCAGACAGAGAAGAGACAGACACAGAGAGAGCAGACGAGAGAGAGAGAGAGAAAGACAGAGAGCAGATTGGAGACGACGAGAGACAGAAAAAGAAGGAGAGGAGAAGACGGAAGGAGGGAGAGACAAGAGTCAAGAAGAGAGAACAGGGGAGGGGAAAGAGAAGACAAGGGGAGATGATCGGGGAGAGGGAGAAGGAGTAAGATGAGAGAGACAGAACAGACACAGAGAGGACAGACAGACAGAGAGCACAGAGACAGACACAGAGAGACAGAGAAGACACAGAGAGACAGAGACAGCACAGAGAGACAGAGACAGGTACGACAGAGACAGCACAGAGACAGACACAGAGCAGACAGAGTACGACACAGAGAGACAGAGACAGACAACAGGAGGACAGAGACAGACACACAGAGAGAGACAAGAGACAGACACAGAGAAGAGATACAGAGACAGACACAGAGAGACAGAGACGACACAGAGACGACAAGAGACAGACACAGAGACAGACACAGGAGACAGAACAGAGACAGACAGAGATCAAGACAGACAGAAGAGACAGAAGACAGACACAGAGAAGACAGAGACAGAGAGCACAGAGCAGAGACAGAGAGACGAGAGAGACAGAGAGACAGCAAGACAGAGAGACAGAGGCAGGAGCAGAGACAGAGAGACAGACAGACAGAGAGACAGAGAGACAGAACCAGAGAGACAGAAGACCAGACGACAGGAGACAGCAGCAGGACAGACGACAGAATAGACAGACACAGAGAGACAGAGAGAAGACACAGAGAGACAGAGAGACAGACACAGAGAGAACAGAGAGACAGGACACAGAGCAGGACAGAGAGACAGACACAGAGAGAGACAGCAGAGACAGACACAGGAGACAGCAGAGACAGACCGACACAGAGCAGACAGACATAGAGACAGAGAGACAGACACAGAGAGACAGAGAGACAGACACAGAGAGACAGAGAGAGACAGACAACCAGAGAGACAGAGAGACAGACCACAGAGAGACAGAGACAGACACAGAGAGACAGAAGAGACAAGACAGAGAGACAGAGAGACAGCACAGAGAGACAGAAGAGCAGACACAGGGAGACAGAGACAGACACAGAGAGACAGAGACAGACAAGAGAGACAGAGAAGGACACAGAGAGACACAGAGAGGACAGACACAGACACAGAAGACACAGAGAGACAGAGACACAGACACGAGACAGACGACAGAGAGACACAGAGACAGACGAGACAGACCAGACGGACAGAGAGACACGAGACAGACACGAGACAGACACAGAGACAGACACAGAGCCAGAGACAGAGAGACCCACAGCAGACAGACACAGAGACAGACAGAGAGACAGACACAGAGGACAGAGACAGACACAGAGCAGACATAGACAGACACAGCAGGACAGAGACAGCGACAAGGAGACAGAGACAGCAGAGACAGACACAGAGAGACAGAGACAGACACAGAGAGAGATAGACAGACACAGAGAGAGAGACAGAGACAGAGACAAGACAGAGACAGACCACAGAGAGACAGAGAACAGAGACAGAGACCAGAGACAGACACAGAGAGACAGAGACAGAACACCAGAAAGACAGAGACAGACACAGAGCAGACACAGAGACAGAACGAGACACAGACAGACAGAGAGACAGAGACAGAGGACAGCACAGAGAGACAGAGACCAAGACACAGAACAGAGAGACAGAGACAGCACGACAGACACAGAGAGAACAGAGCAGAGACAAGACACAGACACAGAGAAGACAGACAGGACAGACACAGGACGACAGAGAGACAGAGGAAGACCGACAGACACAGAGAGACAAGGACAGCACAAGACACAGAGAGAGAGACAGACACAGACACAGAGAGACAGAGAAGACACAGACACAGAGAGACACAGACACAGGACACCAGACACAGAGAGCACGAGAGACAGACACAGACACAGAGAGACAGAGACAGGACAACAGACGACGAGAGACAGAGAACAGACGACAGACACAGAGAGACAGAAGACAGACGACAGACACAGAGACAGAGACAGACGACAGAGACAGACCAGAGACAGACACGAGACAGACACAGAGAGACACAGAACAGAGACAGAGACAGACACAGGACAGACAGACAGAGAGACAGACACAGAGACAGAGACAGACACAGAGCACGAGGACAGACACAGAACAGAGAGAACAGAGACAGACACAGAGACAGACAGAGAGACAGACAGAGAGACAGACACAGAGAAGACACAGACACAGAGACAGACACAGAGACGACACAGAGAGACAGACACAGAGACAGAGAGACAGAGACAAGAGCAAGAACAGAACAGAGACAGAGAGACAGGAGACAGAGAGACAAGAGACAGCAGAGCAGAGCAGACAGAGACAGAAGACAGAGCAGAGACAGACAGAGAGACAGAGAGCAGCAGAGACAGAACAGAGAGAACAGAGACAGACACAGAGAGACAGAGACAGAGAAGACAGAGACAGAGAGACCAGACAAGAGACAGAAGACAGAGCACTAGAGACAGACACAGAGCAGAACACGAGACAGACAGAGACAGACACAGCAGAGACAGACACACAGAGAACAGAGACAGACACAAGAGACAGACACAGAGAGACAGAACAGAGAGACAGAACACAGAGAGACAGACACAGAAGAGACAGACAGACACAAGACAGACACAGAACAAGAGACAGAGAGACAGGACAGACGAGACAGAGAGAAGCAAGCACAGAGAGACACAGAGACAGGAGCAGACAGAGGACAGAGAGACAGAGCAGACAGAGAACAGAGACAGAGAGAGACAGAGACAAGCAGACAGAGACAGAGAAGAACAGCAGACAGAGAGACAGAACAAGAGAGCGACAGACACAGAGACAGACACAGACCACAGAGAGACAGAGGACAGACACAGAGACAGAGAGACAGAGACAGACACAGAGAGACAGAGAGGACAGAGAGAGAGAACAGCAGAGGACAGAGACAGAGAAGACAGAGAGACAGAAGAGACAGAACAGAGAGACTAGAGAGACAGAGAGACCAGAGGACAAGAGGACAGAGACAGAGAGACAGAGACAGAGAGACAGAGACAGAGAGACAGAGAGACAGAACAGAGAGCAGACAACAGAGAGCACGACACACGGAGACAGACACAGAGAGACAGAGACAGACGACGAACAGCAGACAGAGCACAGACACAGACACAGAGACAGAGACAGAGACAGCAGACAGAGCAGACAGAGACAGAGACAAGAGACAAGAACAGGAGGACAAGAGACAGACACAGAGACAGACACAAGACACAGAGGAGACCAGCAGACCCGAGACACAGAGGACGAGAGACAGAGAGACAGAGAGACAGAGAGACAGAGGACGACAGAGAGACAGAGAGACAAGAGACAGCAGAGACAGGACAGACAGAGAGCCCAGAGACAGCAGACAGAGAGGGACAGACGAGACAGAGAGACAGACACAGAGACAGACAGCAGAGACAGAGACAGCACAGAGAGCAGAGAGACAGACAGACAGGGAAGCAGAGACGAGAGACTCAGAGAAGCAGCAGACAGAGACAGAGAGACAGAGGACAGACACAGACGAGAGACAGACACAGAGACAGACACAGAGAGACAGGACACAGAGAGAAGACACAGAGAAGAGACAGAGACAGACACAGAGACAGAGCACAAGAGACAGACAGCAGAGGACAGATACACGAGCAGACAGAGACAGAGAGACAGAGACAGAGACAAGAGAGACAAGGACAGAGAGACAGAGACAGGCAGACACAGAGAGACACAGAGAAGAGCACAGAGCAGCAGAGGACAGAGACAGAGAGACAGAGACAGAGACAGAGACAGAGACAGAGACAGAGACAGAGAAGAGACAGACAGACACAGAGACAGAAACAGCAGACAGAGACAGAGACACAGAGACAGAGACAGAACGACAGACAGACACAGAGACAGACAGAGACAGACAGAGACAGAAAAGAGACAGACACAGAGACAGAGAGACAGACACAGAGCAGGAGACGAGAGACAAGACACAGAGACAACACCAGAGACAGACACAGAGAAGACACAGACACAGACATCAGAGACAGAGACAGAGGACAGGACAGAGACAGCAGAGACGAGAGAACAGAGAGACAAGAGAAAGACAGAGAGACAGAGAGTCACAGAGAGACAGAGAGACAGGAGACAGATGACAGAAAGAGACAGAGAGACAGAGAGACAAGAGACAGACAGAGAACAGAGACAGAGAGCAGACAGAGAGACAGAGAGACAGAGACAGAGAGACAGGAGACAGAGACAGACAAGCCAGACACAGTAGAGACAGAGACAGACAGAGCAGATCACAGAGACAGAGAGACAGACACAGACAGAGACACAGACAGCACAGAGACAGACACAGAGAGACAGACACTGAGACAGAACAGAGACAGACACAGAGACAGACACAGACAGAGAGACAGAGAGACACAGAGACAGAACAAAGCAGACACAGAAGACAGAAGACAGAGACAGACAGAGACAGACACAGAGACAGACACAGAGACAGAGCACAGAGACGAGAAAGACACAGAGACAGACAGAGACAGAGACAGAGACAGAGACAGAACACAGAGACAGAGACAGACCACAGAGACAGAGAGACAGAGACAGAGGACAGAGACAGGACAGAGACCAGTAGAAGACAGAGACAGAGACAGAGAAGACAGAGCACAGACACAGAGACAGACGACAGAGAGACAGGACACAGAGAGACAGACACAGAGAGAAGACACAGAAGAGACAGACACAGAGACAGACAGAGACGACAGAGACAGACACAGAGACTAGACACAGCAGGACAGACACAGAGACAGACACAGAGACAGACACAGGACAGACAGACACAGAGACAGACCACAGAGGCAAGACACAGAGACAGAGAGCAGGACACAGACACAGAGACAGCAGAGACAGACACAGAGACAGGAGACACAGAGGACAGACACAGAGACAGACACAGAGAGACAAGAGACAGAGACAGACACAGCAGAGAGACAGAGACAGAGACAGACGACGGAGAAGACACAGACGGACAGAGAGACAGACACAGAGACAGACACAGAGCGACAGACACAGAACAGACACAGAGACAAGAGAGACAGAGGACAGACACAGAAGAGACAGACACAGAACAAGAGACAGAGACAGACACAGAGACAGACACAGAGCAGAGCAAGACGTCAGAGACAGCACAGAGACCAGACACAGAGACAGAACAGAGAGACAGAACAGAGGACCAGACACACAAGAGCAGACAGAGAGACGACACAGAGAGACAGACACGAGAGACAGACACAGAGGCAGACAGACACAAGGAGACAGACACGAGAGACAGACACAGAGAGAGAGACACAGAGGACAGCACAGAGAGACAACCACAGAGAACAGGACCAGCAGAGACAGACACAGAGAGACAGACACAGAGAGACAGACCACAGAGACAGACCACAGGACGACAGACACAGAAGAGAGACAGGACACAGCAGAGACAGACACAGAGAGACACAGAGACACAGAGACAGCAGACAGACAAAGCAGAGACAGACGACACAGACACAGACACAGAGAGACAGACACAGAGAGCAGACACAGAGACACGACACAGAGACAGAGACACAGAGACAGAGACAGACACGAGACACAGACACAGAGAGACAGACACAGACACAGAACAGAACACAGAGACGACACAGACACAGAGACAGAGACAGACACGACACAAGAGAAGAGAACACACAGACAGACAGAGAGGACAGAGGACAGTAACAGACACAGAGAGCAGAGACAGACACAGACACAGGACACAGAGCAGACAGAGACAGAGACAGACACGAGACACAGAGAGACAGAGGACCACACAGAGGGACAGAGAGACAGAGAGACAGAGAAGAGCACAGAGAGACAGAGAGACAGAGAGACAGAAGACAGAGAGACACAGAACAGGAGACAGAGAAAGACACAAGAGACAGAACAGAGAGCACAGAGACAGAGACAGAGAGACAGAGAGGACAGCACAGAGACAGACAGACACAGAGCGACAGAGAGACAGGACACAGAGAAGACAGACACAGAGAGACAAGAGAGACAGACACAGACGAGAGACAGAGAACAGACCAGAGAGACAGACACACAGAGCAGACACAGAGACAGACACGAGAGACAGAGAGAAGACACAGAGAGAGACAGAGACAAGACACAGAGAGAACAGAGAACAGACACAGAGACAGAGACAGACAACAGAGAGACAGAGCAGACAGACACCAGAGAGACAGAGAGACAGACACAGAGAGAGACAGAGACCAGACACCAGAGAGACAAGAGACAGGACACAAGAGAGACAGAGACAGACACAGAGAAGACAGAGAGACAGACACAGAGAGACAAGAGACAGAGAGAGACAGACAGAGAGACAGAGAACAGGACACAGAAGAACAGAGGACAGACACAGAGAGACAGAGACAGACACAGACACAGACACAAGAGAGACAGACACAGACGACAGAGACAGACACAGAGAGGACAGAGACAGACACACAGACAGAGACACAGAGACACACAGAGACAGACACAGAGCAGAGACAGAGACAGACACAGAGCAGACACAGAGACAGACACAGAAGACAAGAGACAGACACAGAGACAGACAGAGACAGACACGAGAGACAGAGACAACACAGAGAGACAGAGGACAGAACAGAGAGACAGAGACAGCACACAGAAGACAGAGACAGACCACAGAGAGACAGAACAGACACAGAACAGACACCAGACAGAGACAGACACAGAGAGACCAGACAGACAGCAGGACAGACCACAGAACAGAGGACAGACACACAGAGAGACAGACACAGGAGAGACAGACCACAGAGAGACAGAAGACAAGAACAGACACAAGGAGAACAGACACAGAGAGACAGGACACAGAGAGGAGACAAGAGACAGACAGACAGCACAGAGACACAGACACAGAGAGACGACACAGCAGAGGACAGACAGGAGAGACGGAGAGGAGACAGACACAGAGAGACAGACAGAGAGAGACAGACACAGAGAGACAGACACAGAGCAGACAGACACAGAGAGGACAAGACACAGAGGAGACAGACACAAGAGAAGACACAGAGAAGACAACCAGAGAGACAGACACAAAAGAGAGACAGGACACAGAGAGAGACACAGACAGAACAGAGGACAGACCAGAGAGACAGACAGAGAGACAGAGACAGACACAGAGACAGACACAGAGACAGACACACAGAGAGACAGAGACAGAGAGACAGACACAGAGACAGACACAGAGACAGACACCAGAGACCAGACACAGAGACAGACACAGAGACAGACACAGAGACAGACACAGAAGAGACAGACACAGAGACAGACACAGAGGACAGACACAGAGAACAGACACAGAGACAGACACAGAGAGGACAGAGACAGAAGAGACACAGAGAGACAAGACAGAACAGACACAGAGGACAGAACAGAGACACAGAGACACAGAGACAGACACAGACAGACAGACACCAGAGAGGACAGACACAGAGACAGACGACAGAGACAGAGACACAGAGACACAGAGACAGAGACAGAGACAGACACAAGACAGAACAGAGACAGACACAGAGACAGCAGAACAGACACAGAGACAGACACAGAGACAGACACAGAAGAACGAACATCAGCGCACAGACAACACCAGAGACATAGAAGAAACAAGAGCACCGAGACCAGACACAGAGACAGACACAAGACAGACACAGAGACAGACACAGGAGACAGACACAGAGACAGACACAGAAGGACAGACACAGAGACAGACAACAGAGACCAGACACAGAGACAGACACAGAGACAGACACAGAGACAGACACAGAGAGACAGACAGACAGAGACAGACACAGAGACAGAGACAGAGACAGACACAGAGACAGACACAGAGACAGAGACAGAAAACAGAGACAGACACAGAGACAGACACAGAGACAGACACAGAGAGACAGAACGAGGAGACACAGAGACAGACAGAGACAGACACAGAGACAGAGACAGAGACAGACACAGAGACAGACCACAGAGGACAGACACAGAGACAGACACAGAGACAGACACAGAGACAGACACAGAGACAGACACAGAGACAGACAGAGACAGAGCAGACACAGAGACAGAGGACAGAGACAGGACACAGAGACAGAACAGAGACAGACACAGAGACAGACACAGAGACAGACACAGAGACAGAACAGAGACAGACACAGAGACAGAACACAGAGAAGACACAGAAGACAAGACAGAGACAGACACGAGACAGAACAGGACAGAGACACACGAGACCAGAACAAGACAGGAACAGAGACAGACAGAGACAGACACAGAGACAGAGACAGAGACAGACACAGAGACAGACACACAGAGACAGACACAGAGACAGACACAGAGACAGACACAGAGACAGACACAGAGACAGACACAGAGGACAGACACAGAGACAGAGACAGAGGACAGAGAAGAGACAGACACAGGAGACAGGACAGAGACAGACACAGAGACAGACACAGACAGAGAGACAGGCACAGAGACAGACAGAGACAGACACAGAACAGACACAGAAAGACAGACACAGAACAGACACAGAGACAGACACAGAGACAGACACAGAGACAGACACAGAGACAGACAACAAGAGACAGAGACAGAGAGGACAAGAGACAGAGACAGAGACAGACACAGGACAGACACAGAGAGACAGACACAGAGACAGACACAGAGACAGACCACAGAGACAGACACAGAGACAACAGAGACAGACACAGACACAGAGACAGAGACAGAGACAGACACAGAGACAGAGACAGAGGACAGAGACAGAGACAGACACAGAGACAGACACAGAGACAACACAGAGACAGACACAGAGAACAGACACAGAGACAGACACAGAGACAGACACAGAGACAGACACAGAGAACAGACACAGAGACAGACACAGAAGACAGACACAGAGACAGACACAGAGACAGGACACAGAGACAGACACAGAGACAGACACAGAGACAGACAGCACAGAGACAGAGACAGAGACAGAGACAGAGACAGACACCAGAGACAGACACAGACAGACAGACACAGACACAGGACAGACACAGAGACAGACACAGAAGACAGACACAGAGAGACAGAGACAGAGAGACACGAGAGACAGAGACAGACAGACAGACACAGAGACAAGGACAGAGACAGACACAGAGACAGACACAGAGACAGACACAGAGACAGACACAGAGAGACACAGACACAGAGACAGACACACAGACAGACACAGAGACAGAGACAGAGACAGAGACAGACAACAGACAGACCAGAGACAGAGACAGACAACAGAGACAGACACAGAGACAGACACAGAGACAGACACAGAGACAGACACAGAGACAGACACAGAGACAGACACAGAGACAGACACAGAGACAGACACAGAGACAGAACAGAGACAGACACAGAGACAGCAACACAGAGACAGACACAGAGACAGACAGACAGACACAGAACAGAGACAGACACAGAACAGACACAGAGGACAGACACAGAGACAGAGACAGAACAGAGACAGACACAGAGACAGCACAGAGACAGACACAGAGAACAGAGACAGAGAGACACAGGAGGACAGAGACAGAGACAGGACACAGAGACAGAGACAGAGACAGACACAGAGACAGACACAGAGACAGACACAGAGACAGACACAGAGACAGACACAGCAGACAGACACAGAGACAGACACAGAGACCAGACACAGAGACAGACAACAGAGACAGAACAGAGACAAGACACAGAGACAAGAACAAGACAGAGACAGAGACAGACACAGAGACAGAGACAGAGACAGAGACAGACACAGAGACGACACAAGACAGAGACAGACACAGAGACAACACAGAGAGACAGACACAGAGACAGACACAGAGACAGACACAGAGACAGACACAGAGACAGACACAGCAGGACAGACACAGAGACAGACACAGAGACAGACACAGAGACAGACAGACAGAGACAGCACAGAGACAGAGACAGAGACAGACACAGAGACAGAGGACAGACACAGAGACGACACAGAGACAGACACAGAGACAGACACAGAGACAGAGGACAGACAGAGACAGAACAGAGACACAGAGAAACACAGAGAGACAGAGACAGAGACAGACAGACAGAGAACAGACACAGAGAGACCAGAGACAGAGACAGACACAGAGAACAGACACAGAGACAGACACAGGAGACAGACACAGAGAGACAGAGACAGAGAGACACAGAGACAGAGACAGAGACAGACACAGAGACAGAGACAGAGAAGGACACAGAGACAGACACAGAGACAGAGACAGACACAGAGACAGACACAGAGACAGACACAGAGGGACAGACACAGAGACAGACACAGAGACAGACACAGAGACAGACACAGAGACAGAGACAGAGACACAGAGACAGACACAGAGACAGACACAGAGACAGACCACAGAGACAGACACAGAGGACAGACACAGACAGACACAGAGACAGACACAGAGAGACAGAACAAGACAGACACAAGAAGACAGACACAGAGAGACAGAGACAGAGACAGACACAGAGACAGACACAGAGACAGACACAGAGACAGACACAGAGAGACAGAGACAGAGACAGAGACAGACACAGAGAGACACAGAGACACAGAGACAGACACAGAGACAGAACAGAGACAGACACAGAAGACAGACACAGAGACAGACAAGAGACAGACACAGCAGACAGACACAGAGACAGACACAGAGACAGACACAGAGACAGACACAGAGACAGACACAGAGACAGAGACACAGAGACAGACACAGAGACAGACACAGAGACAGGACACAGAGACAGAGACAGACACAGAGACAGACACAGAGACACAGAAGACAGCACAGAGACAGACAACAGAGACAGACGACAGAGACAGACACAGAGACAGAGACAGACAGACGACAGACACAGAGAACAGACACAGAGACAGACCACAGAGACAGAAGACACAGACACAGAGACAGACACAGAGACAGACACAGAGGACAGAGACAGACAGAGACAAGACACAGAGAAAGACACAGAGACAGACACGAAGCAGAGACACAGACAGACACAGACACAGAGACAGGACAGACACAGACACAGACACAGGACAGACACAAGACACAGACAGCACAGAACAGAAGACAGAGACACGAGACCAGACGCAGAGACAGACAGAGACAGACACAGAGACAGAACAGAGACAGACAGAGACAGAACAGAGACAGACACAGAGACAGACACAGAGACAGACACAGAGACAGGACACAGAGAACAGACACGAGACAGAACCAGACAGACAGACAGACAGCACAGAGACAACAGACCAGAGACAGAGAGACAGACACAGAAGACAGAGAGACAGACAGACACAGAGACAGACACAGACAGACACAGAGACAGACAGACAGACCAGGAGACAGACAGACAGACACAGAGACAGACAGACACAGAGACAGACAGACACAGAGACAGACACAGAGACTTGTTCCCTCAAAGAACAACACACACGCAAATGCAATCTGCATATAAATATTATGAGTGAAGAATGCAACTACAAATTCCACATGTGCTTTGAGGTAGTCATTAATCAATTTGCTGCCACCCACATGTCGAGTTGGCTGAAGAGAAGAATGTCAAGACAACAAGGGACTGTGGAGGACAATTTAGAACTTGCCTGCACATCTCTGCTACAGTGGTGTCACATTTGTGGTGTGAAGTCTATCATTGTTCTTCAGTCGAGTCACATCCAAACACTATCTGCATATTACTCACCTTCACTGAATAACTCACCATAACCTTTCAAGCCGATAGCTGAACCTTAAATATTTTTGGAGTGGGGACAAAGAATCTCTCTACCCCCTTGCAAGCTTGCTTTGACATGCGCATGAAACAATTCACCCAAGCCGCATGACCCATGACAGTCTTCTACAAGAAACAATCTTCTTCCCTCTGGTATAGTTCAACTGTTGCAATGGCCAAACAATCTTTTTTTAAATCAAAAGTGAGGTCCTTCAGTACCAATCTTGCACTAACCTTCATTGGTTTAAAGTGAGCAGAATGAATGATTGTTTCCATATTTCCAACTGAGTGCAATAATCTAGAAAGTCTCCAATAGTAGCTGTTCGACACTAATGTTTGCTCAAGTGACAATGGTGAGAATGCTCACAAATCGCTCACCCATTCATGATTATTGTTGAACTGAATGGGGCACACACATGCATGCACACACAAAGTCTGACAATAAATTTCCAGAACTGATGGGGTTTTTTTTCTCAACAGGTGGCAGTACTGGCTTGGGTTTCGCAAATGGACTTGCATCATAATCTTCCTGTCAGTACTGTGTTAGCCGTTGTATCGATGGGATGTGTTTTGTAGCCAAACTGGAGTTTTGTTAAAATTGAACGACAAATTTACGGAACAGAGAATCATGAAAATTTTGGTAAAACTCAACGAAAGTGGCACAATCATTTCGACAAGTTTAAGCTGGTGTACGGAGAAGATGCAATGTCAAAATCACGTGCGTTTGAGTGGGCCAAGAGGTTTGCAGAAGGGAGAATGACGACGTGTGGTTGGGATGCCCATTGATTGCCAAATGGATGAAAATTGCAAGAGGGTGAGAATGTTGGTCCGATCTGACTGATATTTGAGTCAGATTGATTGCAGATGAGAGACTTGGGTTAATTTTAACTGAAAAAAAAAATGAGAAAGGTGTGCACCAAGATGGTCCCAAATAACCTGAGCAACAAACAAAAATAAGGGAGTCGGAACCTGTCAGAAGTCTGATGATTATTTTGTTCAACATATTGCAATCTTCTGAGATGAGACCTGTTTTGACTGGTATGACTAAGAAACAAAACACCAGACTCTACAATGGAAAACATCCTCATTCCCAAGACCGACAAAAAGCTCACTTGTCAAATTCCAAAGACAAAAGTCAATACGATGCAGATTTGTTTTTGACATCAAATGGATTGTCCACAAAGACTTTGTTCCGCCAGGATAAACAGGAAACCAAGCATTTTACCATAAAGTTTTATGAAGTTTGAGAAAACATGTTTTGTACATCGGACCAAAGCACACACTGAACAAGTGGCTTCTCCATCACAAAAATGCCACCGCACACACGGCCCTCTCTGGGGCAATTCTTGGCAGACAAACAAATACCCTCCTGACTTTCCAGACCTGGCTCAATGTAATTTTTGTTTCCATGAATGAAAACTCCAATTTAAAAATAACTCATTTTGCATCACTAGAAGAGATCCCAGAGATCTTGTCCCAGCATTGACCACCGAGCTAAATGGCCTTCCAGACAATGGCTTTCAATGGTGCTTTGAAGCATGGCAGCGATGTTGGCAAGCATGTAGAGACTCTCAGAGAGATTACTTTGAAGGTGACCACTAAACATAATTTGTGTGGTTACAATAAAATTTTCTATCGCTTCAATCCTGGAACTTTATCAGACCATGTGTGTGTGTGTGTGTGTGTGTGTGTGTGTGTGTGTGTGTGTTCCATAACTCCAAAACCATGAAAACTAGCAGCCTGGAACTGCATGACTGATAATTGGGTGTTTGGGTTAATTAAAACACCACTTTTAAAGATAATTAATGGCCTTACTTAATATCCTATATAAAGTGCATCCTCAGACACCTTACTGGCATCCTAATTCGCCATTTTGTAAGGCCTATTCAAACATGCCTCAGTTTGGAAGCATGATCTCCTCTCATGGGTGAATTAAAGTATACTAGCAATACCCGTGCACATGCACGGGATAGCAGTACAACATAGCTGGTAGCAGACAACAGACCGTACACAGGGAATGACAAAAATACGCATTGTGCAAAATGCAAGTGGTACTATGGAACGCCAAGACTTCCCAAACATTGTCAGCATGTCCGCTAAGTGCCACAGCAATTTCATAGGGATCGTGTGACGGCGAGCAGAGTTCTTAGTGTGCAAGCTTGGTATTATAATAGAGATAATGGGAATATATCGGTTTTGAGAGAATCGGATCTGGTGGACAAAATAAGTGTCAAAATCAAAAAATTTTAACAAATTAGCGATTTCTATACCTTAGTGTATTTATTTAAGCAAAGCACTAAACTTAACTTTTTCTACTGTTTGGACGATTATATTGAGTGAAGAAAAAAAAAATTGAGGAATGTGCAGAAAGTGTAACTTCAAACCCAACACCATGCTTCAGCAATCCATGACGTCCACAGGAGTCCTTTTTTCAGCAATTACGTACGTAGTTTGCTCTTTGTGTTTTGGGTGATCTGCTTTAATTACAAAATATTATTAAAAATATACGACTATAGTTCTGCCAATATATTGTCAGTAGTTTCTGCAAGCGAAGAGGCTTTTTTTTTGCTTTCCACCATTTTGTGCGATCTTGGTTTTATCAGGTTTTCCTTTTGCCTCGTGATCATTTCTAAAGCAATTGGTTATCGGGTGTGCTGAACTAAGGTTATATGGTTTCTCCGATTTTCAAAGCAAAATATGTTTGATTAGTGAGGTACACATGCTATGCATAGAAGGGACTGGACAGCCATTGGGCAGCAGGTTCGTGAAGAACTTGGGCAAGAAAAATGGCGAAACTACAAATGCCTAATCCACGAATGTCACCGGTGGAACCCCGAACATAATTTTTAACCTCCGCCATCGAAGATCGGAGGTTACCGTTTTCACCCCTTTCTGTTTGTTTGTTTGTGAACAGTATTACAGAAAAACTCCTTGACGGATTTCGACGAAACTTGGTGGGGGATTAGGTATGGTCCAATGATCATGCCATTAGATTTTGGACTTGGTCCAAAATCCAATATGGCCGCATGGCGGCCATTTTGAAAAAATTTGAATTTTTTTTTTTGCATTTCTACACGTTTTAAGTGATTTCCAACCCCCCCGCCCCCCCCCCCCCCAAAAAAAAATTGTTAGAGAAAAAAAAAAATTTTGCAACTTTTTTTTCAACAAAATTTCGATTTTTTTTTTGCATTTCTACATGTTATAAGTGATTTCCAACAAAAACATGCCAAAATTATAATTGCGGCTGATTTTGGAACTTCAGGTGGTTATACCCACGTAAAATCAATTTCTGTCTCAAGGAATCTAGTTATGACGAATGAATTGAGTATGTAAAGTTAAAAGTAAAAGGAAAGTTGCAAACTATAACTCTGTGAGCACTGTTGACGTCAAATTGAATGAATAGGATATCAGGTTCACTTGAGTGAACTAGCAGTATTGGCGGCGGGGTTTTGCACTCTACAGAGTGCTCCCCCTCTAGTCTCATTCTGCTTTCAACTCAACCTCTACATTTTCATTAAAACAGCATCATTCCAATCACAAATTAATACTATACCATTAATTTAATAAAATACTGTATTACAAACACTCGTGAAGTAAACAAAATATTTCAACGATGTCACGACGATTATGCAAATGCTGATTCCACAAATGTCACAGGTGGAAACCCTCATTATTTCCTGGTCATCCTTTAAACTCAATCTTTCCATATTTTCATTAAAAACAGCATCATTCCAATCACCAATTAATACTTCATCCATTTAACAAAATACAATATGACAAATACTCTTGAGATAAACGAAGAGAAATGCAATTCTGATGTGACATCTGGATCGGGAGAGGCTTCATACGGATCGAAACTCAAAATCATAATTGTATCGAGGTATTTATGAAAACTCACACCCACCTGAGGACACCGGCTGGGATCCCAAAACGTTCCACAGAAAGCTTGGTGAGGCTCGCCTCAAAACTGAGGGAGTAGTTCAGGGTTGGACGGATAGATACTCCTGCTTGAAAATATAGATAACACCCAATTTCCAAGCAGTTTGCCGTATTAACGAGTTTTCTAAATTACTGAGCCAAATTTTATTTTTCACCTGTCACACACAGATGTTTATAAAGATTAAGGTTTATGCACATATCCTTGAAATGTCTATATATATGCAACATTGTTTTTTTTGGTTTGTTGATTGAAATTCCCACAAAACAAGGGTGAAAGCTACTCAAGGTTTTTGGATTGTATACAGTACGTACTGTACCGTTCGATTCGATTCCATTCCGTTCCTTTCTTGCGCATGGGCAGCTTGGCTGCAAGGTCACTATCACTTCTTGGAAGCGTGGCTGTGCTGCTGATGCTGTGCCCCTCTAACAGTACACCAGTACTCATTTCACCAACCTCAAGGGAAGAAAGGCCGAGTCAACACCACCTGGTGTTAATTCAGCAGCCAATGGGGCTGAAACTCAGGACTCAAGGATCCTAAGCCAGCCACCCTAGCAAACACCAGGCTTCTAATATGTACTGTAGTCAGTAATGACACATATGTGTATGTGTATATGTGCATTTTATCTGCCAACTCCCCTCCCCAGACCTCTGTCTCCACCCAAATACAGTGCAGCACACTCACATAATCTGTCTCTGGACAGTTTTTGTCTCTGGATGGAGTGTGTCCAGGTGTTTATCTCCTGACATGTCAGTGGGTTTTTTTTTCTCTCCCTCTCTGGACACGTCTGGGCATTATTTATGTCCAGGCGAAAGTTTGTCTCTGGACGACTTGGCTCCGGACGTGTCCGGGCAGTGTTTACAGCATGACCGGTAGAAAATGGATTTCAGACATTATTTTGTTTCCATCTTCACTGTTATTCTATGCAGA
>CM068961.1:103499097-103516327 GCA_035128595.1 Eptatretus atami | reverse complement strand
CAAATGGATACCGAGTAGTTATCAGTTAGGATGGAACTGGATGAGATTTGATATGCATATCTTAAGTGATTCCCTACATGACATACATTTTGCTCTACATCTTATAGTTTCCATGCTCAGTGACCTATCGCTGCCTACCGGCTTTGTTACTTACGAAATCTAAAAGATTTCGTAAGTATATGATTGACTTCCGTTTGTTTGTTTGTGTGTTTGTATCTGCCAGACAGCTGCCATAGAGCTCTTTGCAAGATCTGTATTTCTTACGATCAGTATATGTTCCTGTGTTATTTCATTTAATACTTGTTAGACATACTTGATATTTTCAGTCTCCTCATATTGCTACGTCTCTGTAGACACTAGTTTATCGATGCAATCACTCTCCAAAAACTTGACATTCTGCGAGTAGAACGGTCAGTGAGCGCGATTTAGCTTTCGGAGCGCACACGCACAAACGAGACAGATCGTTGAAGGTGGCTCAAAGTCGTTCACAACACTCACGAAACTCCCATTAGTAACCTTATAGAGTAATATTTTCTTATCGGATCATGCGTCCAAGACCTTAGTTGCGATAATAATAGTATATATCGATCAGACGCGCTCAGCTTTATAGATTTCTTGGTGCAGACTCGGACCTCTGACTTCCGACTGGTTAGCGCCTAAGGTACGTATACTGTCTATGAAACGATTAACAATCTCGAAGTCTATACTACAATGCTTGAGAATCTATACAGAACTAATCAGTCTACCCCGAAAGTTTAAGCCCTAACGTAGCGTCTCTATATGTCCGACGGATCGATGACCTATAAAATTGACCGGAGCAGAAATCTCTTTACAGCTAGACGTCATTGAACGATTATTAAAAAATCTAGGCAGGATCAAACCTTCAGCCTATGGCATAAAGTGTTCGGCAATCTACGCTGTCATAGACGCGCACGATAACACGAGTGACAAAGCAAAAAGTCCAGGCCAGAACGGAAGGATGCTACCAATCGGTCAACATTACATCTCACGTACTCGTTAACTTCAGTGAGAGATCACGAGCGTGGGTCTATGCTCGAGTGCGCACCTGCATTAGATTTTGTGCGACAATACCTACGGGGTCAAAACAGTCAAACGCTCACAGTGACGTCAATAGTATTCGGATTTTTGTATGGTTTCGTACAGTGATACAACTCGAGGAGAAGCGGAAACAGCTGCACCAAAAGTGCAAATTACACCATGGGTGAACTTGCAATTCCCGTCAGTGAGGTGGCGTGTGGCGAAGACGGTGAGCTAGATTTTATTTTGATTTCATTCTCTATTGCGTCAATAACGGATCAACAGTCAAGGTCACAGGTGAGGTGCATACTACACCTAACAGAATTCACTTGCCATGGTTTCTGTTCTCAGAATCATTCGTATTAACACTTCCTAGAGTTTGACTTGTCTCGACAAGCCTCAGCCTTACGTTCTAGTAGAAGCCAATTGCCGCAAGCGTTACATCGTACAAGGTCAAGAGGTGACACGTGTAACGATTCCTAAAATTAAAAGTATCCAGGCCTGATCAGAACTGGCTTAGAATCATACTTCCGAAACTAAAATTTACAGCTAAGCGTAATATTGCATGCCTTCCGTTTCTGTTTGTTGTTTGTTGTGTAGGCACGATAACTCGAGAACGGAAGAAGCTACCAATGTCAAATTACATCACGTGATTTCAGGAGGGTGGTGGCTAGCGCTGATTAGATTTTGTGTCAAAATCGGGCAAAGGTCAACAGGTCACAGTGAGGTCAAACATAATTCCGTAAATTAACATGGAGAAATGTGAGAGTATTTTTGCTTCGCTCGACGCGTTACATTCGTTTAACTCGATTTTAATTTTGTTCGGTTTTGCGATCGCTTCGGATGCTTAAAACTCGGTTGTCGAAATTCTGGTAAAAATCGGATGTTTTGGAGACGTTTTAAGATTGTATAAAAAAAAAATTTCACTCGAAGCGTCAAGGGTCGTCCCATGATGCATTGCGCTCGAGCAGACGTCACGGGTCGTCCCATGATGCAGTGCGCTCGAGCAGACCCGTCGTTGATTCACGTTAAGGTATAATTGCGTGGAGAAATGCCGATTTTTGCTTTGCTCGACGTTACGAGTTCATTTTCACTTCGATTTTAATTTTGTCTTCGGTTTTTGCGATCGCTTAGGACGCTTAAAACTCGGTTGTCGAAATTCTGGTAAAAATCGGATGTTTTATGAGATTTATGTCGGGTGTCGTATCTGAGGTATTATGCACTGAAGATTATGCTAATGAGGGGATTGTAAGACACAGCATTACGCGCTCGTTTGCGTCGCTACCTTCTCTCGAGACAGCTTTTATTAGACAAGGTCAGAGGTCAAGTTGACGATTTCGTAAGTACCAGTCTATGACTGCTTGTTTGTAGGCACGATAACTCGAGAACGGAAGAAGCTACCAATGTCAAATTACACCACGTGATTCAGGAGGTGATGGCTAGCGCTGATTAGATTTTGGTCAAAATCGGTCAAAGGTCAAGGTCACACATAATTCCGTAAATTCATGTGGAGAAATGGAGTATATTTGCTTCGCTCGACGTTACGAGTTATTTTAACTTCGATTTTAATTTTGTCTTCGGTGTTTGCGATCGCTTAGGACGCTTAAAACTCGGTTGTCGAAATTCTGGTAAAAATCGGATGTTTGAGACGTTTTAAGATTGTATAAAAAATATTTCACTCGCCGCGTCACGGGTCGTGACGTGGTGCAGTGCGCTCGAGCAGAGGCGGCGTTGAGTCACGTAATGGTTTTCCGTGTGCGCGCTGACGGTGTTTTCGATAAAGATGGTGTTTAAAAGTCATTTTTATTCCCAATAAAGGTTATCGTCGCATGCCTGACTCGCTAAGCCGTCGGATTATGTAAAGATTGTTGGTGG
Organism: Eptatretus atami; assembly: GCA_035128595.1. Taxonomy (NCBI): domain Eukaryota; kingdom Metazoa; phylum Chordata; class Myxini; order Myxiniformes; family Myxinidae; genus Eptatretus; species Eptatretus atami. The sequence goes on along the minus strand of CM068961.1, from coordinate 103,513,414 downwards.
ATGGCCGAATATTACGGTTTTGTGACTGATAAAATAATATTAAATAATTGCGTCGAGAAATGGAGATTTTTGCTTCGGTCCACGTTACGATTTTTGATGGTTTGGTACAGAATCATCGTAGAAACTTCTGGTTTGCGTCGCTACCTTCTCTAGAGACAGCTTTTATTAGACAAGGTCAGAGGTCAAGTTGACTATTTCGTAAGTACCAGTCTATGACTGCTTGTTTGTGTGTTTTTTTTTTTTTTAGGCACGATAACTTCTGAACAGAAGAAGCTACCAATGTCAAATTACACCACGTGATTCAGGAGGGTGATGGCTAGTGCCGATTAGATTTTGGTCAAAATCGGTCAAAGGTCAAGGTCACAGTGAGGTCAAACATTCAATTTTTGATGTTTTGTACAGAATCATCGTAGAAACTTCTGGTTTGCGTCGCTACCTTCTCTAGAGACAGCTTTTATTAGACAAGGTCAGAGGTGAGTTGACGATGTCGTAAGTACCAGTCTATGACTGCTTGTTTTTTTGTTTGCAAATTTTTTAACTAATAAACATGGCCTTGCTTCCTCAACATGGTCTGAAAATTTTCAGCTGTTTAACAAGGTCACACTATGAGTATGTGCCCATCCTCAGGCAAGCCAAAATCATCAGGCCAATCTCTGAAACAACTCGTTATACATTCCAGTTTTCTGGGGCGATGACCCATTTTGGATATCAAAGTCGAAATTGGCACACTGTGAGAAGACACTAAAAGGTGTGCATTTTTTTTTTTGTATAATCCAAGTGACACATTTATAACAGGGATGCTAATAAGCTTCTTGGGTTCCATTTTAAGAAACAATTGTTGGTAATATGTCAATTTATGAGAGATTTAAAGTGTTAAGATTTTAAATTTCCCGATACTGTGCCTGAAGCTCATAGTGAAGCTTATTCATATCATAGGCAGGACAAGGACACAAGGAAATGTCAATGCACATTATAGGAATTACACATTCATTGAGAAAGGAGGGTGGGGGGGATAAAAAAAAAAACAACAAGCAGTCATAGACTGGTACTTACGAAATAGTCAACTTGACCTCTGACCTTGTCTAATAAAAGCTGTCTCTAGAGAAGGTAGCGAGGCAAACCAGAAGTTTCTACGATGATTCTGTACCAAACCATCAAAAATCGAATGTTTGACCTCACTGTGACCTTGACCTTTGACCGATTTTGACCAAAATCTAATCAGCGCTAGCCATCACCCTCCTGAATCACGTGGTGTAATTTGACATCGGTAGCTTCTTCTGTTCTCGAGTTATCGTGCCTACAAACAAACACACACACAAACGCACAAACAGATGACGGAAGTCATCAATATACTTACGAAATCTAAAGATTTCTTAAGTAATAAATGGGATTTGAACCTAGCTGGCACCACATTAGGAGGCAAGTACTCATATGGGAACATAAAACAGCACAGCAAAGTAAATGTTTCTTGCATCTTATACACCACCTTGCTAAAATTCTCACAAAGGAAAGCATGGTACAATGATAGGATAATATATAGTCAGTTTACCTCCAAAGCACAAACAGGAATCTGCCCTCACTTTTTACTGTAGTGCTGCCTTTCAGCAATTTCCCTTATCCACCTACGGCCGCAACGTGAGGTGAGAGGAAGGGAAGGCAGACGTGCGGTTGAGCGTTAATTACGATTCATACTGTCATCAAAATGATTCTGCATAGAATAACAGTGAAGATGGAAACAAAATAATGTCTGAAATTCATTTATACCAGTCATACTATAAATACCACCCAGACATAAAAACTGCAGAGAGGAAAGAAAATAAATAAAAAATAAGAGAAAAGAGAAAAAGAGAAAGAGAAAGAGAAGAAAAAAAAAAAAAGAGAAAGAGAAAAAGTCAGGCTTTATAAACAAATTAAATAAAACACAGACACACTTGGCCGATAACAGCAATTTTTTGAGAATCAGATTGGAGTCAGTCAGTTTGATTACCACCAACAGTATATATTGTATACAACCCAGAAACCTCATCAAAATTATTCTGCATAGAATAGCAGTGACGATGGAAGAAAAAAAAAAAAAAACTGTCTGAAATTCATTTTCTATCAGTCATACTATAAATACCACCAGAGACAAACACCACCCAGACATAACCACCATCTGGATACATCCAGAGACGAGAGTGAGGTGCAGGTGGAGGGTGCTGCACTGTATTGGGAGGGGGTAGAGCAACAATGAGACAGAGAGAAAGGGGCAGGGGAGCGAGCAGAAAGAACATGTTGTTTTTATGAACCACACACAATAGTGTTGTGTGTGTGTGTGTGTGTGTGTGTTGTGGTGGTGTGTGTCGAACATCAGCAATCGGCAGACTGGAATCAGTGGGATTACAAACTATAGTACGTACTGTATACAACCCAATTTTTTTTATAGCTTTCACCCTTGTTTTGAGAGAATTTCAATGAACAAATTTTAAGAAACATTGCATTATTGATGTTTTGAGATGTGCTGCCAATCATCATGTGATTAGTGGAAAAAAATAAAAATTTGGCTAGACAATTTAGAAAACATCAATATGAAAACGGCTTGAAATCAGGTGTTATTAAATGTATTTTTCTTTGAAACTCACAAAGAAAGAAAAACCACATAACCTTTCTGAAGCACACCTGATTCACATAAAAAATTCCCAATTTACCCACATGTACCTCTACCTTGAAACAACTGCCGAATGCACATCCTGATCAGGCCACAAACTGTACAGCTATCAACTGTTGGGCACTCGGCAAGTGGCTTCAGCACTCCAATTAAATGGTTGATCAGGAACAGCTGGCTTGGCAAGCAATAGTGATCACCAAACCGTCATATCAAAACAAATACCTCCCAGACACCCGAAATGTCAAATATGTCCAAATTGGATAAATGAATTTTTCTTTTTTAACATCAGAACTGCTGCCAAGTTAAATTCTGGAGCTATAATTTTGCAATTCAGCTTCATTTAAGAGATTCTACGTTAAGGCATGTGCGGAAATGAAATAAAGCCACGAGCACTGGCATATTCAGGCGTTTTAAGCTTTGCAACGTACCAAGCAATTTGTAACTATGATCAACAGGCATTCAATAAGATGAGTGAGGAAAGTGGAAAAATAATAATAATAATAATATAAAATTTAGCGTTAAATCATTGCGACCTGTTCCAACTCAAGGTAATGTTGAACAGGCCAAACAAAATGGCAAATCAAGTCCCCAGCGAGATAACTAAGGACACCTTAAGATGCCAGTGAGGTGGCCAAAGATGTGCCTGATAAAAGGATATAATTAAATAAGGCTGTTAATTATCTTCAAAAAAAAGGGAGTTGTAATTAACCCAAAAATCCAATTTTCACCCATGCACTCTTGGAGTCCCCTTAGTATGCATGCAAAGTTTCAGGCTGATAAGTTTCATGGTTTTGGAGTTATGGAGGAGACACAATGCCTGGTGTTGGCTTAATGGTTAGGGTGGTGTTTGTGATCCTAGGATCCTGAGTTCAAAATCCCCCTCGGCTGTTAAATTAATACCAGGTGGGTTGACTGCCTGTCATCCTTCCGAGGTTGGCAAAATGAGTGCCAGCTTGCTGGTATCCTGTGTCAGAGTAGTAACCCGTCCAGGATTGTGCCCAATAGCCAAGGAGACTGCTTTGGTCGCACCAATGGATGGATGGACACACACAATGACATTTACTACTATTATTATTATAGATGGCCCCAAATCATTCCCTCTTTGTGGGGCTGGGAAAAGGTTCTGGCCTAAGTTTTTTATGAAGTGGCTGACAAAACCCATGTTTGTTTGGCAGGAATTTGTATTTTGTTTATGGTGCTGGTGATAACTAAATTACTCTTTACGAAGGACACCATGGAATATTTTACTAATGACTCGTGCTGAAGGAATAGACACCCATCCCAGTTTGACGTCCAACTGAGAGACCTCATACGATGTCAATCCCTGTCTGCAAAACACCAGGGTGATAGTTTGTAGCTCAGTCAGGATTCAAACCAAGACGAGACAGCTCAGAGGGGAGTGTCTGTACCTCTACGCTATCCTGTAAGCCCTACCATCATTTATAATTTAAGGAAAGAAAAAAATAATAATGATAAACTTGTAAAAAATATTTGGTGAGTACATCAATAACCAACCATACAACATGGAAATAAAAAAACACAACTTGGAGATGATAGAAACCATAGATTCAGAAAGAATGTGCTGTGATGTTGGTCAATTGTGGTGATGGAGGCACACACGAGGAAGGAAGGGAGGGAAATAAGAAATGGAGGAAAAGTGAAAGTAATTACAACCCACCCTTACTCTGACATGATCATGAAATAATATCCTCAAACACTGCAACAAAAGCAACCGAGTGACATGATGGTGCATTGGGCTAGCACAGTTAGCACGACATTAGCATCAGCATAACATCATGTGATACGAGGTTTGGAGCAGTTAGAGTCAGAGAATAAACATCTTTTCCAATAGATAATGAAAGTTGAAAGTGACCAAAAACCCTTTCATAACACTGCCACTGCAGCTCAGGACAGTCGTGATTCACAAAAACGCTTTGCGCTGTAATATCAACGTGAATGGGACGATTTTCAAAATTTGGACAAGAAGAGCAAGCAGGATCAAAATGCTAAAGATCTTCAACTAGAATACCAGCAGTCAAAGTGATGGAGCCGAGAGCAAGACGACAAATAGATTTAGCACAAGTTGCAAACGATCCATATATTTGTTCTACAAGACCCTCAATATGAATGAATACTTGCTTTTGTAGACATGGATTTTTCTTTTTGATGGGGACACACAAAGTTTTGTTATGATTATCCCAAAAAGAAAAAAGGAAATAAAACTTAAAATTGCAAGAATTGGAGAGATCGAGAGAGACATTTGGTCTTTCACAACAAAGCTCTTTGCTCATTACACTCATGCTCTTAAACAGAACAATGAAAGTGAAGGGGGGGGGCGTTGTTGTTTTTCATTGCCCATTAGTGCATCGACTGATGATATCATGGGAACACCAACATACATGTAATGATGTACAAGGGTGTGGTTTAAACACACAGCAGTTTGTACATCACAACTGAGATCTTCTCTCTCTCTCTCTCTCTCTCTCTCTCTGTCTGTGTCCCTCTCGATGATCATAATTGATAGCATTGCAAACAAAATCGAGGATATTATTACTATTATCATTAAACATAACAGAGAAGCTCAATTTAATCCAACTTCAGGATGCAAGAAAACAAATATACTTGTCCTACATGGAAATAGAATTTTTTTTAAAAAAAATTTCAAGTGTATTCCCAAGATGATCAAGTTTATGGTAGGCCCCCACACTCAACGACAAATATGCTACCCAGGCTGGCATCTTCAGTCACCTTGTCTTGGCATCCTTGTCTTGCATACAATATAGGAACAAGCTCTTCCACAAGCCTCAAAAATAAGTTTCTCCATCCATTGTAGCTACAACTACTACCAATATTGTAACATATGTGGGTACAGGGTAGTTGTAGGGCTAATATGATGGTGTAGAGGTACGTTCACTCACCTCCAGGCTAACTAATCTGGGCTTTAATCTCGGCACAGATAGAAAATGCCATCCTGGTGTTTCACAGGCAGTGTGGTTCATCAATGTGTGTCGTCAATCGGATGACGTGAGACAAGTCTGTCCAGTCTGCTGGAATTACTTGGACGTTAAAGATCACATGGTATCCTTCACGGAGAGTAGGAAAGCTATCCTGCTGTTCTATATAGGAATGAAGATGTACTTAATAAGGTTCACATCTAGTGTGTGTATGTGTACGTGTGTGTGCGAGAGAGACCATTTTTCTCAGAGATTGCTAGAAAAATAATAAAATCACCAGAAACTGACAGATAACAAATGAGGAGGAAATGCTAATTGTACACAACAACCCACAATATTAATAAAACTTGCAACACAGCTTGTGGGTGAAGCCAAACAAAGCCTTGGCCCATTTGCATTTTTTTTTTTTTTTAAACATTTTGAAAGGCTTTTGATGCAATTGCCAGACAAATCTCACAAATCACAAATCTCAACGAGACAACAGAGCAAGACTTCAGACAAAACCACCAATCTTGGGAAGTGGAATAATGTTCCAGAGCACTCAGAGTATCAATGACACCATCTTTTCATTTCACTTTTCACTGCACTCCATGGGGAAATTGGCGAGAAATTTCCTCCCCAGAGATACCACACTATGGTTGATTGTCCAGGTTCTATGTTCTAAATGCTGAGTGTCAAGCGAGGGAGCAGCACATACCATTTTAAAGTCTGTGGTTCAACTCAGGGTGAGATTGGGATGGGGTGGGAAAAGTGGAGGCCAGCCTGGGTTTGACTCACAATCCAGCTTCAAACTGTCATCCAGGTGTTTCACAGACAGGGTGAGGCATCAACGTGTGTGTGTGGTGTGGGCTCTTGGATGGACGTCAAACTGGGTGTTCAGTGTTACTGGCATTATTTGGTGGCAAAGATGTCATCAAGTCACTGTAGCATTATTTCAGTCTTCAACTTTGTGTCAAACCCCAGATTAAATTATAAACCTCAAAATAAAAGCCATTAAGGAATTAAGACATCCATCCATCCATCCGATTGGACCATACTCTGTGCAGAGCATTGGTGCTGCCTAAGCAGTCTCCTTGGCTATTGGGTACAATCCTGGACACAGGATACCAGTAAGCTGGCACTCATTTTGCCAACCACAGAAGGATGACAGGTAGAGTCAACCCCACCGAGTATTAATCAACAGCCAGCAAGGGGATTTTAACTCAGGATCCAAGGATCCCAAGCCCACATTTGCCACGGCGGCCGTGGGGTCTCCAAAATCTACGGCCACTAGCAATTATACGGCGGCCGCAGTATTTCCACGGTCACACAATGTAGCAGTCACATGTTTTTATTTTTCGGGGAGCTACACGGTGTATTTATAAATTGTGGAGACCGAAACCGTGGGTTGCCGTACGGTCTTTGATTTGATGTCGCACGGTGACCTTAGGGCGTTCCTGCGGCGGCCATAGAATTTTCAAGGCAGACGCAAGGTGCCCACAAGGCGACCGCAGGGGACCGCAGGGGGGCCCTAAGGCGAACGTGCGGCCAGACGGACGGTACGAATGGGTTAATTGTTTTTTTTGGCTTGTCGAATTGCTACGGCGAACGTAGAAATGAAAATAGTTATAACTCCGCGTTATAATTCCACGGCGACCTTACGGCCTGTAAAAATATAGCCATATGGCGTAGGGCCACCCTGAGGCCACCTCAGAAACTCTGCGGCCGCCGCACATTTGTCAATTCAGAGGGCGTACGCGGCCGCCGTAGAGCAAATGTGACTTAGGCCTTAAGTCTTAGAAATTGTGAGACCGAAAACGTGGGTTGCCGTACGGTCTTTGATTTGATGTCGCACGGTGACCTTAAGGGGGCCCTGCGGCGGCCATAGAATTTTCAAGGCAGACGCAAGGTAGCCTCAAGGTGCCCGCAAGGCGACCGCAGGGGCCCTAAGCGAACGTGCGGCCAGACGGACGGTAACGAATGGGTAAATTTTTTTTTTTTTTTTTTTTACCAGTTTTTTTTTTTCGGCTTGTCGAATTGCTAAGGTGAACGTAGAAATGAAAAAAGTTATAACTCCGCGTTATAATTCCACGGCGACCTTACGACCTGTAAAATATAGCCAAACGCCGTAGGGCCACCCTGAGGCCACCGCAGAAACTCTGCGGCCGCCGCACGTTTGTCAATTCAGAGGGCGTACGGCCGCCGTAGAGCAAATGTGACTTAGGCCTAACCATGAAGCAAACACCAGGCATGTTAAGACACAGGCTTAATTTATTGCAATACATGTTCTGAAAAGCGATTTAAATCAAAGTTGGGGTTTTTTTTTGTCAATTTCATACAGTGGGCATGTTTTGCTTTACCACCATTAGAAAACTAGAAGGCACTTGGTAGAGCGCATACCTCCGCCACGCAATGCCTGATCCATGAGAACATATCGGGTCAATACATTTTGAAATATCGTGTATATATCGTTTTTGTGCTATCCCTCAATGGTGAAGAATCACTTAAATAATTCCAGTAGCCAGATCCGGATCAGGATCTTCACCAAACTCAATCTCTCTCTTGACTAATAAACATGGCCTTGCTTCCTCAACATGGTCTGAAAATTTTCAGCTGTTTAACAAGGTCACACTATGAGTATGTGCCCATCCTCAGGCAAGCCAAAATCATCAGGCCAATCTCTGAAACAACTCGTTATACATTCCAGTTTTCTGGGGCGATGACCCATTTTGGATATCAAAGTCGAAATTGGCACACTGTGAGAAGACACTAAAAGGTGTGCATTTTTTTTTTTGTATAATCCAAGTGACACATTTATAACAGGGATGCTAATAAGCTTCTTGGGTTCCATTTTAAGAAACAATTGTTGGTAATATGTCAATTTATGAGAGATTTAAAGTGTTAAGATTTTAAATTTCCCGATACTGTGCCTGAAGCTCATAGTGAAGCTTATTCATATCATAGGCAGGACAAGGACACAAGGAAATGTCAATGCACATTATAGGAATTACACATTCATTGAGAAAGGAGGGTGGGGGGGATAAAAAAAAAAACAACAAGCAGTCATAGACTGGTACTTACGAAATAGTCAACTTGACCTCTGACCTTGTCTAATAAAAGCTGTCTCTAGAGAAGGTAGCGAGGCAAACCAGAAGTTTCTACGATGATTCTGTACCAAACCATCAAAAATCGAATGTTTGACCTCACTGTGACCTTGACCTTTGACCGATTTTGACCAAAATCTAATCAGCGCTAGCCATCACCCTCCTGAATCACGTGGGTGTAATTTGACATCGGTAGCTTCTTCTGTTCTCGAGTTATCGTGCCTACAAACAAACACACACACAAACGCACAAACAGATGACGGAAGTCATCAATATACTTACGAAATCTAAAGATTTCTTAAGTAATAAATGGGATTTGAACCTAGCTGGCACCACATTAGGAGGCAAGTACTCATATGGGAACATAAAACAGCACAGCAAAGTAAATGTTTCTTGCATCTTATACACCACCTTGCTAAAATTCTCACAAAGGAAAGCATGGTACAATGATAGGATAATATATAGTCAGTTTACCTCCAAAGCACAAACAGGAATCTGCCCTCACTTTTTACTGTAGTGCTGCCTTTCAGCAATTTCCCTTATCCACCTACGGCCGCAACGTGAGGTGAGAGGAAGGGAAGGCAGACGTGCGGTGGAGCGTTAATTACGATTCATACTGTCATCAAAATGATTCTGCATAGAATAACAGTGAAGATGGAAACAAAATAATGTCTGAAATTCATTTTATACCAGTCATACTATAAATACCACCCAGACATAAAAACTGCAGAGAGGGAAAGAAAATAAAAATAAAAAATAAGAGAAAAGAGAAAAAGAGAAAGAGAAAGAGAAAGAAAAAAAGAGAAAGAGAAAAAGTCAGGCTTTATAAACAAATTAAATAAAACACAGACACACTTGGCCGATAACAGCAATTTTTTTGAGAATCAGATTGGAGTCAGTCAGTTTGATTACCACCAACAGTATATATTGTATACAACCCAGAAACCTCATCAAAATTATTCTGCATAGAATAGCAGTGACGATGGAAGAAAAAAAAAAAAACTGTCTGAAATTCATTTTCTATCAGTCATACTATAAATACCACCCAGAGACAAACACCACCCAGACATAACCACCATCTGGATACATCCAGAGACGAGAGTGAGGTGCAGGTGGAGGGTGCTGCACTGTATTGGGAGGGGGTAGAGCAACAATGAGACAGAGAGAAAGGGGCAGGGGAGCGAGCAGAAAGAACATGTTGTGTTTTTATGAACCACACACAATAGTGTGTGTGTGTGTGTGTGTGGGTGTGTGTGTGTGTGTGTGTGGTGTGTGTCGAACATCAGCAAAAAAAAATTCAGTAATCGGCAGACTGGAATCAGTGGGATTACAAACTATAGTACGTACTGTATACAACCCAATTTTTTTTATAGCTTTCACCCTTGTTTTGGGAGAATTTCAATGAACAAATTTTAAGAAACATTGCATTATTGATGTTTTGAGATGTGCTGCCAATCATCATGTGATTAGTGGAAAAAAATAAATAAATTTGGCTAGACAATTTAGAAAACATCAATATGACAAACGGCTTGGAAATCAGGTGTTATTAAATGTATTTTTCTTTGAAACTCACAAAGAGAAGAGAAACCACATAACCTTTCTGAAGCACACCTGATTCACATAAAAAATTCCCAATTTACCCACATGTACCTCTACCTTGAAACAACTGCCGAATGCACATCCTGATCAGGCCACAAACTGTACAGCTATCAACTGTTGGGCACTCGGCAAGTGGCTTCAGCACTCCAATTAAATGGTTGATCAGGAACAGCTGGCTTGGCAAGCAATAGTGATCACCAAACCGTCATATCAAAACAAATACCTCCCAGACACCCGAAATGTCAAATATGTCCAAATTGGATAAATGAATTTTTTCTTTTTTAACATCAGAACTGCTGCCAAGTTAAATTCTGGAGCTTAAATTTTGCAATTCAGCTTCATTTAAGAGATTCTACGTTAAGGCATGTGCGGAAATGAAATAAAGCCACGAGCACTGGCATATTCAGGCGTTTTAAGCTTTGCAACGTACCAAGCAATTTGTAACTATGATCAACAGGCATTCAATAAGATGAGTGAGGAAAGTGGAAAAATAATAATAATAATAATAATAAAATTTAGCGTTAAATCATTGCGACCTGTTCCAACTCAAGGTAATGTTGAACAGGCCAAACAAAATGGCAAATCAAGTCCCCAGCGAGATAACTAAGGACACCTTAAGATGCCAGTGAGGTGGCCAAAGATGTGCCTGATAAAAGGATATAATTAAATAAGGCTGTTAATTATCTTCAAAAAAAAAGGGAGTTGTAATTAACCCAAAAATCCAATTTTCACCCATGCACTCTTGGAGTCCCCTTAGTATGCATGCAAAGTTTCAGGCTGATAAGTTTCATGGTTTTGGAGTTATGGAGGAGACACAATGCCTGGTGTTGGCTTAATGGTTAGGGTGGTGGGTTTGTGATCCTAGGATCCCGAGTTCAAAATCCCCCTCGTCTGTTAAATTAATACCAGGTGGGGTTGACTGCCTGTCATCCTTCCGAGGTTGGCAAAATGAGTGCCAGCTTGCTGGTATCCTGTGTCAGAGTAGTAACCCGTCCAGGATTGTGCCCAATAGCCAAGGAGACTGCTTTGGTCGCACCAATGGATGGATGGACACACACAATGACATTTACTACTATTATTATTATAGATGGCCCCAAATCATTCCCTCTTTGTGGGGCTGGGAAAAGGTTCTGGCCTAAGTTTTTTATGAAGTGGCTGACAAAACCCCATGTTTGTTTGGCAGGAATTTGTATTTTGTTTATGGTGCTGGTGATAACTAAATTACTCTTTACGAAGGACACCATGGAATATTTTACTAATGACTCGTGCTGGAAGAATAGACACCCATCCCAGTTTGACGTCCAACTGAGAGACCTCATACGATGTCAATCCCTGTCTGCAAAACACCAGGGTGATAGTTTGTAGCTCAGTCAGGATTCAAACCAAGACGAGACAGCTCAGAGGGGAGTGTCTGTACCTCTACGCTATCCTGTAAGCCCTACCATCATTTATAATTTAAGGAAAGAAGAAAATAATAATGATAAACTTGTAAAAAATATTCGGTGAGGTACATCAATAACCAACCATACAACATGGAAATTAAAAAACACAAACTTGGAGATGATAGAAACCATAGATTCAGAAAGAATGTGCTGTGATGTTGGTCAATTGTGGTGATGGAGGCACACACGAGGAAGGAAGGGAGGGAAATAAGAAATGGAGGAAAAGTGAAAGTAATTACAACCCACCCTTACTCTGACATGATCATGAAATAATATTCCTCAAACACTGCAACAAAAGCAACCGAGTGACATGATGGTGCATTGGGCTAGCACAGTTAGCACGACATTAGCATCAGCATAACATCATGTGATACGAGGTTTGGAGCGAGTTAGAGTCAGAGAATAAACATCTTTTCCAATAGATAATGAAAGTTGAAAGTGACCAAAAACCCTTTCATAACACTGCCACTGCAGCTCAGGACAGTCGTGATTCACAAAAACGCTTTGCGCTGTAATATCAACGTGAATGGGACGATTTTCAAAATTTGGACAAGAAGAGCAAGCAGGATCAAAATGCTAAAGATCTTCAACTAGAATACCAGCAGTCAAAGTGATGGAGCCGAGAGCAAGACGACAAATAGATTTAGCACAAGTTGCAAACGATCCATATAATTTGTTCTACAAGACCCTCAATATGAATGAATACTTGCTTTTGTAGACATGGATTTTTCTTTTTGATGGGGGACACACAAAGTTTTGTTATGATTATCCCAAAAAGAAAAAAGGAAATAAAACTTAAAATTGCAAGAATTGGGAGAGATCGAGAGAGACATTTGGTCTTTCACAACAAAGCTCTTTGCTCATTACACTCATGCTCTTAAACAGAACAATGAAAGTGGAAGGGGGGGGGGCGTTGTTGTTTTTCATTGCCCATTAGTGCATCGACTGATGATATCATGGGAACACCAACATACATGTAATGATGTACAAGGGTGTGGTTTAAACACACAGCAGTTTGTACATCACAACTGAGATCTTCTCTCTCTCTCTCTCTCTCTCTCTCTCTGTCTGTGTCCCTCTCGATGATCATAATTGATAGCATTGCAAACAAATTCGAGGATATTTATTACTATTTCTATTAAACATAACAGAGAAGCTCAATTTAATCCAACTTCAGGATGCAAGAAAACAAATATACTTGTCCTACATGGAAAATAGAATTTTTTTTAAAAAAAATTTCAAGTGTATTCCCAAGATGATCAAGTTTATGGTAGGCCCCCACACTCAACGACAAATATGCTACCCAGGCTGGCATCTTCAGTCACCTTGTCTTGGCATCCTTGTCTTGCATACAATATAGGAACAAGCTCTTCCACAAGCCTCAAAAATAAGTTTCTCCATCCATTGTAGCTACAACTACTACCAATATTGTAACATATGTGGGGTACAGGGTAGTTGTAGGGCTAATATGATGGTGTAGAGGTACGTTCACTCACCTCCAGGCTAACTAATCTGGGCTTTAATCTCGGCACAGATAGAAAATGCCATCCTGGTGTTTCACAGGCAGTGTGGTTCATCAATGTGTGTCGTCAATCGGATGGACGTGAGACAAGTCTGTCCAGTCTGCTGGAATTACTTGGACGTTAAAGATCACATGGTATCCTTCACGGAGAGTAGGAAAGCTATCCTGCTGTTCTATATAGGAATGAAGATGTACTTAATAAGGTTCACATCTAGTGTGTGTATGTGTACGTGTGTGTGCGAGAGAGACCATTTTTCTCAGAGATTGCTAGAAAAATAATAAAAATCACCAGGAAACTGACAGATAACAAATGAGGAGGAAATGCTAATTGTACACAACAACCCACAATATTAATAAAACTTGCAACACAGCTTGTGGGTGAAGCCAAACAAAGCCTTGGCCCATTTGCATTTTTTTTTTTAAACATTTTGAAAGGCTTTTGATGCAATTGCAAGACAAATCTCACAAATCACAAATCTCAACGAGACAACAGAGCAAGACTTCAGACAAAACCACCAATCTTGGGGGAAGTGGAATAATGTTCCAGAGCACTCAGAGTATCAATGACACCATCTTTTCATTTCACTTTTCACTGCACTCCATGGGGAAATTGGCGAGAAATTTCCTCCCCAGAGATACCACACTATGGTTGATTGTCCAGGTTCTATGTTCTAAATGCTGAGTGTCAAGCGAGGGAGCAGCACATACCATTTTTAAAGTCTGTGGTTCAACTCAGGGTGAGATTGGGATGGGGTGGGGAAAAGTGGAGGCCAGCCTGGGTTTGACTCACAATCCAGCTTCAAACTGTCATCCAGGTGTTTCACAGACAGGGTGAGGCATCAACGTGTGTGTGTGTGTGTGGGCTCTTGGATGGACGTCAAACTGGGTGTTCAGTGTACTGGCATTATTTGGTGGCAAAGATGTCATCAAGTCACTGTAGCATTATTTCAGTCTTCAACTTTGTGTCAAACCCCAGATTAAATTATAAACCTCAAAATAAAAGCCATTAAGGAATTAAGACATCCATCCATCCATCCGATTGGGACCATACTCTGTGCAGAGCATTGGTG
>CM068961.1:103481817-103497567 GCA_035128595.1 Eptatretus atami | reverse complement strand
TGTCCACAACTTGAGATATCCTGCAAACAAAACAAACAAACAAACGACAGAGAGACAAGCAGAAAGGGGTGAAAACATAACCTCTTCACCTTTGGTGGCAGAGGTAATAAATTTGTTAAATTTACTTCTCATACCTAGTGCACCTACTTGAACATATGAGAGACTAATCAGTATCCTGAGCATGTGTTTAAATAATTGACAAAGTTTCAAAAATCCAAGTCAACTGACGTATTTTAATAACCACAAAATATTGTTTTTTTAGCATGCCAGGCGGTACGTGCACAGGGTTTCCCCAACAGGGGGCCAAGTTTCCCCCAGGACGAATATTAATGGTTTAAATAAAGTTTTCATATGTGGCCACATTGGTGAGATCAGCACTTGTTGCTTGAATGTGGTGTGCTGTCTGAAGAGTAGACACTCCCTTTAAGATTCATGGTGAATGGTATACAGAATGGCTGCCGAGTGTTGGCATGCTACACATATACATACATTGTACATGTATATATGTGGCATGCCCACTGACAGAAATAATCATTTATCATTCATTTTAAACCCCATTTCAATTTCACACGTGTACGCCTGGTGTTGGCCTAGTGGTTAGGGTGGCTGGCTTATGATCTTAGAGTCCTGAGTTCGAGCCCCATTGGCTGCTGAATTAACACCAGGTGGGGTTGACTCAGCTTGTCATCCTTCCAAGGTCAGTGAAATGAGTACCAGTATACTGGTGGAGGGGCACAGCATCAGCAGCAGAGCCATGCTTCCAAGAAATGATCACTACTCAACAGCCAAGCTGCCATATGCAAAAACAGAATTTGATGTGCATCACGTCACTGACCAAACCTGACATACCCACGATGGAAAAATTTACCATTAATTTTAAACCCCGTTTTAATTAAATGTTTATTCAACAAATATTTTCCAAACCGCCAACAAGTCATTATATACTCAAGTGCCATGCAAGTCGCAAATCACAGGATTTTATGACTCGAGTACGATGCAAATACGAGTCACCAACTCGCTTTGGTGGGTGTAAAGATCCCATGGTATCCTTCGCAAAAAGTAGGCGAGTTATCACTGGCACCCCATGAACAAATCACAAATTCCTGCCCTAACCTACAGGGGGCACTGCACCAACAGCAAAACCAATAATGCTACCTCTCAGCCATTTGCTGCATAGGAAAGAAGAAAAATAAAAGCATTGTGCACAACAAAAGTGATTTTCATTCACATGAATGAAAATTTCTGTACAATAGTCCATTTATAATGGACTATTGTACAAGAAAATAGTTATACACTCCTGTAGAATAATTTAAACCAGAGTGTTGGTGTCAAAACCACCCAATGCTCGCCTGTTTATACATTTATCGTTTTTAAAAGACGAGTCTAATAATATTTTTTATAAAGCCATTGCAGTGAAGTCTGATCCAAATAATTTTAAAGCAATACATGTATATTTAATCAGTAAAAAAATAGTGTGGTAGATAAAAACATTAGAAAGGAAATAACTTGCACCAAAAACTTTAACATTTTCACGCTCACGCCGGGGGTATCGCTATAGCTCTCTGTTCATCGAACAGGCGAGCTAAAAATAAAATTAAAAGGGACAGTTAAAAAAAAAAAAAACTATGAAGAAATGAAAAGAATAAAAGTTACAAAACAAACCAAAGCACACACATTCATTTATAATTTAATGCAACTCATCTCATGACGAAAATATGAACTGAGCAAATCAAAGGTAGGCAGTTTTAGATGTTTGGAGAACAGAAAAATTGACAAGGCAGCATCAGGCAGTAGCCTGACAGGTATGACGAAAATCATGCAAATGATGCCAATGTCACCATGACCTTTGACATGTATAGCCAAAAAACAGACAGCCTCACTTTTGTCCTTCGGAATCCTCTGGTAAAGTTTGACAAAGAGCTGAAAGCGTTCGCGAATTATCGCACTCAACGAAAACATCAAGCCGAGCCAAGCCGACAAACGAGACATGTTTCCATCATACATCGTGAATACAAACATCTGCATCACAGGGTTTGTCGAAAGCAGTCATGATTAGAGTGTTGCAAGAAGAGAAGCAGCTGCAGGAGCACAGCGATTGGACAGGTTGAAAACAGTGGAAGGATGTCACCATGATGGTACATGTTGGATGATCACCTTTTAAACTGAAAATGGACAACTCAATTAAACCCGATTAAAAGTGATCAACATGGTGCAACCATGCATTTAATCCCAATATACTGCACTTCGTTGCTTTATATCCCTGTACATGGTAAGAAGTAATGGGATTGCAGTACAGTTCACTTGGCAACATGTTCATCCAGGTTCGATTCTGGATGAAATAAGATTCATCCAAAAAAAAGTTGGCTTGATACTCATCCATCACAGGCAAGCCAATAAACGATAGAGTAAACCTCTGTCAAAAATGTGAGCAGGCTGTCGCTAATGCTCAAATATCTTTCGAAAAAAAATAGGCCAGGATGTGCAGAGCAAATATGAAATAGCCCAAGACGTAAACATGACTATCCCACCTCCAGGGCTAAATCGATTGAGTGTACAAAAATAATCCTTCTACATCATTCTACCTTTGGTAGTTATGGTCGTTCTGAACACGTTCAATTGGTGTGAATTGGAATTTGAAATAGGAAAGTGAACAATGGATCACTTAACAAAATTACATCATGTGGTACAGCCCCAATTTACTTTTAAAGGGTTCAACTCCTGCCTCCTGATTTCTAACTCAAGTTGCTGTCACCAACCTAATATCTCAACAAGTACTACAAGCAACACCAAATGTTAGACAACACAATACTTTCAGAATAGAACAATGAAAGGAATGATTCTTCTTCATACAAAGAATACAATCCCTCTGAAGGAGGAACATAAACAAGGGATGATCCAGGATTTTAGAAAGAGGGGTTCGCTTGCACATATGAATGGGTAAGGGGGGGGGGGTAGTGGTAGCAGCACACCTACTTACCCACCAAAGCATTTAAAATATTCCCTTTCCATCCAGTTGATTTACTGCTGTACAGTGTTAATTATTAATATACATTTTAAAATTTAGTTTTGGATACAGAGTCGAGGCTCATGTAAGAGCAAGAACATAAAAGAAGCGAGGACATATCAGAACAAAGGAGAGTGAAAAGAGGGGGATGGGGTGGGAAACAACAGCAGAGTGGAGGGACAAATAAAAGGTATACACCGGGAAGAAGAAAGGATATGTGGACAAATGAAAGCACAGGGGAAGAGGACACGGGGATGGCGTGAACAAGCTAGAGGAAGGCGCAAGCTGTCAATCGCAGAAATGGAAGGGATAATTGGAAAAGCAGTAGAGATGTGAAAAAATAGAAAGAAAGAAAAAAAACAATAGGGGGGAGGGGAAGGGAATAGAGAACAGGGGAAAAACTCAACCTGGAAACTCAGAAAGAGGTGGGCTTGGTGGGGGGTGACTTGAGATGGTGGTGCATAGTGGCCTTAAATCCATGGAGGAACGAATGACATTGAACAGATCAGGGAAGTTGGCTCCGCAGATGAGAAAAGAGGAAATAAAGAACGAAAGTGAGCAGCAAGATTCTGGGAGTTTCACCATAAAAGGGTTACTGACAAACCGCGTACACCCTGCAGATGCCTTAGGCATGGGGGGGGGTGGTAGAGCACAAAGAGCAGTGTGTGCAAGACCAGAAAGGAGGTGGTAAAAGATGGAGACCAACAACCAGTCTGCGATAGGAGAGAGGTAGCCCCAGAGACCCGACTTCATCGCAGGAGATTCCATTTATGGTGAAAGCTTTGGTTTCCTTGGTGTCAAGCCAAGCAAGATGTGAGGCAAGGGATGCCAGCCCAGA
This sequence comes from Eptatretus atami, assembly GCA_035128595.1. Taxonomy (NCBI): domain Eukaryota; kingdom Metazoa; phylum Chordata; class Myxini; order Myxiniformes; family Myxinidae; genus Eptatretus; species Eptatretus atami. The sequence continues at coordinate 103,493,725 of CM068961.1, read as the reverse complement.
GGAGTGATCAGCATTTCATCAAGTTGCAGATGAAGGCCTTGTAAGTCAATAAAAGTTCAGATGTACAAAGGAAAGACTTGCACAAATAAAACACACAATGCCAAACCAAAAATTAAACATGCCAATAATGTTCACGTTTTCTATATAAAAGACAGATTTCAAACAAACAAATGCTAATTTTACACAATATTAAAGTTACAGCATCCCATTCGCATCCTTTTTTTTTAATAATCAAGAGGGATCGAAGGAATCCTGACAGTATGTGCTCCTTATTCCTGGTTCTCAGCTCTGATTCGACAGGCCTTCCCAGAGAAGGTCCCAGTTCTCGACTGTACGTTCTCAACCTTGGTTCAAAATCGCCACTGGCGTGACGTCACCAGGCTGGCATGAACACAATCAATTGGTCCAATTCAAAAGTGAACCCTGGGTACACGGCTTGAGGGCTATTAGTTGTGAGGTCATTGAGAAGAAAGGAAAAAGGTTATTAATCAAATAAATGACAACTTAAACAACAAAAAATACAAAGGGATGGAAGGGGGGGAAGGGATGAGGCCCTGCTAAACATTGTCTTAGCAAACCTAAATTTGGGTTCACAACACATCTATTCCAAACATGCAATTGATACGACTAACCAGTTAATCAACACTTTACCTCGAGTCCATTTTCATTGCAACATCACGCACGCACGACATAAGGTGAATCATTAGCCTCGATCGTTCCTGAAGGAACGTGAAAAGCTGATCAACTATTGGGTCAGTCAGTGCATGAGTGAGTAAGCGCGCTACTGTAGTATACCCCAGCCAGGCTCTGCATTGTTAAATACTGTCTTGAAAGAGATGAGCAAACAATTTCTAACTTATCCTCTTCGTTGCATTTTCAGCAATTTCATTGCAAAATAGAGACAGATCATGTTTAAAAAATAAAAAAATAAAAATAAAAACACCTTCGGCAAATCAATTTTTGGAAAAATAAAAAGTCCTTCAATAAGTGATAGAGGGGTTAGGGTTGTCTAGACCTTTGAAAACACACACTACACCTCAATTTTTTTGCTAACAAAAGGCAGCATTTACAAAAAAGATTTTAAAAGCAGTTGAAACTTGATGGGAAATAAAGTGCTCTACTCTGGTGGGGAAGGAAGTGATCGGGAATAAAAATGGTAAACATTTGGTGTTGTAATGGTGATGGGAAATTGTCGATGGATCAATAAAGTTTTCTTTTGACAACAGTAGATTGCATATGAAACAGGAGCCTGGCTGATAGCTTTTACTCACAGCAGATTGCACAGAAACTTTTTTTTTTCGTTTGTCAATGTGGAAGATTCAACTAGCCGCTGGGCCATAATAAATAGAAATGGAATTGTTCTCATGGTAACAATATTTATACACCTGCTCGACTTGCTAGTTTGGTTTCAACCTTCCACCAACTCACTCCTCCCCACCACACCCTGCCCCTCCAATTGCATCCCATCACACCACTCTAATGCCTTCTGGCAAATTCCACACAAAATGATAGTGCACTATCAAATGCTCCAAGAAAAATGCAATTTCTAGACTGCATAATAGCTGCTGTAAGAAACTACATGCATACCAACAGAGTGGAGTAAGTCATGACATCTATAAATGCTTACTTTGCCCATTATTCTGCCCTGCTCTCACTTGTGCAGCAAATGCTGAAATGAAATTTCGGATTCAAAAAGCTTAAACTAAAAATAAGATTATTAAAAATACCCCCGAGCGGGAGTGCCGGTCATCTCTGCCAGAGGTCAACAGAAGCAAAATCAAATTAGGGGCATCTATAATCGATTCCATGGCTCGTGGATCTGGTCGTAGAATGCAGATCGCCAGAACAGTCGGTCACTTCAAATAAATGATGGAGACACTTTTCTGAATAAGTGATCCTGACAACAGCAGGCGTGCTTTAATGCTAATTTATGTGATACCTGGGGTTCCACGAAATGGTCGGTAATATGGGAATTCTGGAACGTTCATTATGATCAACCTTGTTGTAAACTCTCTCTAAAACGATCATCCGAGTCGATAACCAGTGATCGTAATGATCAATACAACTCGGCAGAACTCATATTTTTGCCTAACTAAAAAAAAGTAACTGTGCCAGACTGGAATAATGGGCAGTTCATAAAGTACATACGCTCTACTTCCGGGTTTCAAAACACCCACCCCCCTCTGCATGCAGGATAGTGACCACCCACCCACCCCCATATGCGTCTCATATCACATCACAATACTTGAAGATTACAACGAACTGTAGATTTATCTCAAATGCATCAGTAATTATTAACTACGGTAATACAGTAATATGGAATAATTGACGTCCACGGATTCAACATCACGTCGAAAATGTTCCTGTGAACGGGGATATTTTTCCCCCTCGCGATGACAGGCTCACCTTCATCTTTGAAACGCTTTCATGTAGTCCGACACCACTTTCATAAAGTATGTATGCAGCCGTCGTACCACCCACCCCTGTAGGCAGCTCGTACGCGGGCTTTAAACCACCCACCCCCCTCATTTTTGTATGTACTTTATGAACGGCCCATACGGGGCAAAAATATGCAAAAATTTGCGCAGGACCCGGAGCATCTTCAGAGATTGGCGTCGGCCTCCGGATGACCACTTCAAATTAGCACCGGACATGTAAGAATCAGAGCGAAGTTTTAAGGGCTATAAAATCGGAACGAGAGCAAATTTCAAAAAAATGGCTCGTATTGTTCTAGATAATCGTCCATAGTATCTGAATCACTAATAACATTTGATCTCTTGATAAACGAGGGAGGAGATAAGATTTGAAATCGACGATTTTCGCAACTTTGACAGCCTCGTGACCTTGAAAGTTATATCGTTGTGCATGTCTCATCGACCTCTATCCATTCCACTATTGGTTATTTGTCTCCACTCGGTTTGATTGTGGACGGACGGACAGACTTCGAGACTGGCTTTATTAGGTCATCTCTACTGAGATGATAGAGATGACTTAAAAAGGAATACCTTTGAATTTCTGCAGTACCAAAAGCAATTAAAAAATAAAAACAAATCAAAATTAAACAAATCTTGATAGTTGAACATTTTATAACAAGTGGAAATATATTTTAGCAACTGAAGTTGATCGATGGAGTCATATCAGCTCCCATGCCCCACCAACTTTTTGGAGGAGAGGATAGGTTCAGCATAGTTATTGTACCACCATCCCCTCCCCCATTTTACACATTTTTTTTGGTCATGTAAATAAAAATTATGCATCCTCACAAAGGATTACGAAGCAGTTCTCCTTGCAATTTCCCAAAAAAAAAAATCTTGTGAAAATTTTGAATGGGAATCAATGACTTTTAAACCAGTGAAATACGAATCAATTTTAGGCGTGGTTGCACAGCATGTTACAATGGTTAAACTATGTGGTGGTTTGCCACGTGCACCAAAACCGGATGGCAGTACTCAACCGGAAAACCATTCATCGATCAGCCAGCACTCACCAGTATTTTGGGGAAGTTTTAAGGTAGGTTACGTGTAAAAGGATGTATATTTTATGATGTCGGCATAAATATGGATGGTCCATCAGTAACTCAAATAGGCAGGCTTAATATTTCTGATTTCTCAGATTCAGACAGGGTCACTACCTTGGACATATGGCTCACGCAATCACAATAATGCATGGAGCTCCTCAACATCAGCCATGAGATCAGGACGATCTCCCTGGAGATGTCTCGAGCATTCAATAGTCTGGCATCCTGCCTTGCTCTCGAAACTCTGCCTATGGCATCCAAGGCCAAAACAAGGAAATCCAACACAGGTGGAGGCCATTCAGCCCATCATGCCTGCATGAACACCACACTAATCCAGACACAAGATCCAATGAAGAAAATGCAAAAAAGTGTTTTTAATTCATGAAATAAAAACGTGTTTTTGAGTCCCCCGGACTCTGTATAGAATTGATTGATGAATTTTGTGTAGACAGTGGCGTGAAAACGGGAAAGCAGGGGGGGGGGAACACCTCAATGGATAGGTTATGAGCTAGGTTGTGCACCTTGACACTGGTTTTTTGACAGACATGAAGATGCGAGGAAAAAAACGGTATTTTTAATCACGCCAATATATTATATTGCGAGACGCCAACCATGATGACGCTGCTAAACATACCCGTATTTCTGTGTTCCCATAACGGCCTTTAACAACAAGAACAATAGCTTCATGGTCCTAGGGGACTCATATGTTCAAAAGAACATACCCTTATTTTTTTTCTTTTTCTTCCCCTCAGGGGAGGGGGCATGGGCTTGGTTAAAAACACACAATATTAACCAAACAGCCCCATAAAATAAAAAAAATACAATCCTATAATTTCCTCCCTTTCTGCTCTTCCACCCTCTGCCCTTTCCATGCTCTGTCCCCTGCATGTTTCTGCAGGGTGCATGTGATCTCCCAGTAACCCCTCCTGGGGGAACTCACAAAAGTTGGGCAGTGATTCTTTATTTTAGAACTCTTTTCTTTTCCCCCACATGTGGAACAAACTTCTGCAGTCTATTCAATCTCCAGGGCTTCAAGACAACTGTTCACCACCAATTCAGATCACCCCCCCCCCACCCAAAACCATGATATTTTTCTACCTCCATTAAGCCTCTCCAAGCCCAGCTCTTTCCAAGTTCCCAGTTTTCCTTCCTAAAGCATTTGCAGCTTTATCCATGTTATTCACACAGTGTCATTGCCCACATCCCTTATTTCTCCAAAACTCCCACCTCCTCGTCCCTGCTGTTGGGGTGTTCGTGCCTCCCCACTTTTGTTCTGTCACGTCCTGATCAGTTATATGTTTTTTCTCTTCCACAAACCTAAACATTATTATTATTATTATTCCCCCCCCCCCCAAAAAAAAAGCAATAAAAAAAAATTGCCACTTCAAAATAATTTAGCCAGAAAACGTAGCACAAGAGCCCATAGTCCTCTAATCTCCTCCCTTATACAGCTCTTTGCTTGAAGTTTTTTTTATTAATGCACATTTGCTGCCAGTCTCTACCACAAAACAGAATAATACCATTTTTTAAAGATCTCCAATTCACAACAATATCCATGTTTGAATTACATCACCAAGAAGTTTTACAGTTCTTTGGATCAGCAACAGTAAATATTAGCAAACCAAGTGGACTTTGGACTGCGGGCCATACAAGGATGAAACATTTGTGACAAGTCGGCCTTTGACGCCTGGTTAAAAAAAAAAAGAAAAAAAAAGAAACTGGACTAGTCTAGCAGACAGGATGGAAGCGCTTCATGGCCAACCATGACCTTCCTATTGCTGAGGCAAAACAAGCATCCTCCACAGTCTGAAGTAAAACTACACCATCCAGTTCATAATCTTTGACCCATAAAAAGGGTTCCAATGGGATGAACGATTGCTCGGCATAAAAATAAAATAAATCAAACAAATAAGATTTCACAGCAGCTTTTGTGAGCAACAGGAGAGAAAGGATGTGAGAGCACGGGAGGTAGTCGAATAATTGTACTGGGAGGAAACAGTTGAAGACACAAATCCTGTCTCCGGAGGTCGCTCGGTTGGTTTCCCAGTTATTTTACCTCTGTCAGCAAGGCATCCAGAACAAAATCTAAACTTCAAAGGATAAAAGGAAGTTTTTACTTTGGCATTTAAGGCACAAGAATAGGCTCAGGAGATATAAATTCTCAAACAGCTCTGGATGTTTAGGCCGGTGAGAGAGATATATACATATACATATATATTTTGCATGGTAAGTTGAAGATTTGGTGGTGACAGGATTAATGTATTGCAAATTAGTATTCAATTTATTATACATGTAAAACACATAGGATTTCAAAGTATAAACACATGGTGTTTTTCTGTATTCTCCAGGGCCCTTGGGCAGGCTATGTTAGGCTCTACATGTAATGCTCATGAAGCAGCTTGGAAATATATCACATGCTAGACAACATTAGGAGATATCAATGCGTTTGTTACTAGATTAATTACAAGATCAGTATGCACCGGACAAATTGCAAGGTTACATGGGATTGGAACCTGAGAGTTCACCATCAAGAGTGATGTGCTCACATGAAAGCTTTTAATAGGCTAATATGCACAGTGTTGCAAGCCAATACCAATTTGAACGATCAATTTGTGACTTCATCTTGAAAAAGCCAACATATGAACTTTCATATAAAGACAATGCAAAACATGAACGAGAAGGGTACTCTGTGGAGCGCATAACTACCACGTAATGCCTGATCTACGAGAACACATCGGGCCAAATACATTTTTTGAAATATCGTGCTATGCAGTGCAATATTTTTGGTCCCATCTCTCAATGGTAAAGAATCACTTCAAAAATTAAAAATCTTCAATAAAAAAAGTATCCAGATCCGGATTTGGATCTTCACCAAAATCACATCAATTCGTCATTGCAACACACCCAACCTGTCCACAAAGTTGTCTGAATCAGTCCTCAACTTTTTGAGATATTGTGCGCTTTATCATTTTTTAGCCCGATCTCTCAATTGTGAAGAATCACTGAAAAAAAATTAGCCGCCAGATCTTCACCAAAATCTAATCAGTTCATCCTTTTCACACACTGAACCTGTCCACAAAAACAGACAGAAAGGGATGAAAATAAACCTCCTTCAACTTCAGTGGCAGAGGTAAAAATGATTTTTTAAATAATATAATAAACAAAACCAAAAGGAAACAAAACAAGGTTAACTAGAATGGCACTCTGTAGAGCACATATCTCCACCAGGATGAATAGTTTACATTTTGTACCTTACTGATAGGCCGGATCTACATCCGGGCCTTAAACAAAATCTAATCGGCTTGCTCTTGTCATCTACCCAACTCACCAAGTTTTGTCCGAATCAGTCCACAACTTTGATATATCATGTTATATGTCGTTTTTGGCCCCAACTCTCAACAGTGAAAAATCAATGGAAAAAAAAAAAGTAAGCTCGAATCCAGATAGTCATCAAAAATCAAATCAATGCGTTATCACATGCCCAACCTGTCCACCAAATATAAAACCGAGATATCCTGCTCACAGAAAGGCAAAAAAAAAAAAGGGTGAAAACAACTTCCGTCCACCTTCGGTGGTGGAGGTAACAAGCATTGTAAAAGTGCATGCATCCATCTCAATGCCTTTGTCTTACATCTGACGTACAGTATGTAACATGAACAAGTTCTTCAATAAGAGTTGGACAAAAACATGTTGAAACAGCAGGGCAAATTGAAGAACCGACAACCTTAAAACCCTGCATGTTAGTTTGCTCATTTTCTTATTCAGAAAAATTTAAACCGTTTCACTTAAACAGAGAAAAATACACACGTGTTGAAAATAGAAAACTGATGGTGAGTGCACAAAAAAAAACACCTGCAAGTTTGAGCGTGTGTCATAGCAAAGAATATGACGAGCATAAACAGGAATTCAAACCTAAGCCCTTCCCAAAAGCAGAACCATATACAGTCAAAACATCATGCACAGATAAATATGTACAAAAACAAAATGGAGAAAAATAAAGAAATAATAATAATAATATAAAACCTTGAACTAGAAGTGCTACTTGTTCTTCTTCAACAACCCTAATTATTCCAACCTTCTTGAAAGGACAGCCAGGGCACGATTTGGGCCTAAGCGTTTCAAGAATTGGCTGGCTGGATGCCAGGCCTGACATTCAAATGGAAGTGGCAGGAATTTGCAGTTTAGCCAGGTGCTGGTAATAACTTGCCTTAGCATTTACGAAAAGCATTGAGGGATCATTAGCATCCACCAATTAAGGCTCGCATATGGGACATCCGGCTTCGCATTCATCCTAGGGGTCACGAACTGTGATGTAATGCCCTACCTGCAAAAGCACCAATCCAACAGTTTAGTCAGGCCAATAATCAAACCCAGATTTGAAAGGTTAGAGGTGGGGTGATGCACCTCACCTATGGACAATTTGTTGGAGTAAAGAATTATATATAAAACATTTTTAAAAGCCAAAATATTAAATGGTATATTCACTTCATTGCCTTACTTCTGCCACCAAAGGTGGATGGAGGTTACTTTTCACACATTTGGTTGTGAGCAGGATATCTAAAAACTTGATTTCATTTTGGGGAAGATCAGATGAGATTTAAAAAAAAAAAAAAAAAAATTCAAGTTCACCATTGAAAGATAGGACCAAAAATTTATGGCAGGATATCTCTCAAAAAGTTGTGGACGGGCTGTTACAAAACTTGGTGGAGGAGTTGGGTAGATGACAAGAACAAGCAGATAATATTTTCGCTCTGGTCCAGATCCTGCCTCAGTGGAATACAAAACGTAAACTGTTCAGCATGGTGGAGCTCTACCAAGTGTTGTTCAAATTAAAGTCTGATGACTCAGCCAGGGTCAGAATCAAACCCCTAACCACAGACTCAGAGAGGATGCTCCAACCAGAATGTCATGGAGTTGGACAGATGTAGATGGATACTACTTATAGAATATATAGAACATCGATTTCGCAAGATAAAACAATGCCGATTAAAAAAAAAATAAAAAAATTCTCCAATTCACCTTAAAAGTTTTAAATCAAGATTCTTGATAAACAAATTTTTCAGAGTAAGTCTTACAAATACAAGTCTGACAATATTTCATCAACCATTGTCAAACCTTACGTTCTCCGTACATATGTCCACAATCCATCCACGTTTAAGGGCAAAAAAAAATATATATATATATTTAACCACTACAAACAATTACAACAAAGCAAACACTCATGTACAGCCAATTTGTTTCTTAGATGTACATGAGTACAATGCTATAATCTATCATTCAGCAAATCAATCTCCTCTCCAGTCCAAGATATACCAAATGTACGCAGACATACCTAGCATGAACAACTGATCACAAACTCAAATCCTGCATTTGTAAGAGAGCGATGTAAAACAGTTCTTTGGGAGATATTTGAAAATAAATCTTCCAAAAAAATTATATTTATGAGCAGACCTCTTTCATGGAAAACAACATGTATAGATGAGGACAGGCGAGCAGAGACGCAGGAGTTTCTGCATCTGGCTGCCATTCATCGTTACAACTGCCGAAGGCACACCTGGCTACGGCAGGTTGTGACAACCCCATAGACAATCCATTGAGGTCGCTCAAGACATTCCTGCCTAGGATGGTTCCACTGGTTACTACTGAAAGACCAACTACTGGTGGGATATTATCACCCCCTACAAGAGTCAAGTGGAAAACATTTTACACCAAATCAACAGCCAGGCTGTTACATCAACAACTGCAAGCCACAGTCATCAAGAGGGGGAGGGCATGTCAATGACAGGAAATACAAAATGACAAACAAAATAACATGGTGCAATGAAAAAGCTTGTGAAGAGGTAATGTTAAAAAGGAGAGCAATATGTTCCCATCAAATGCAAAGTCAAACGTTAACATGATGGACAACATGTGGGCAAACAAACACACATTTACCGTCAGATAACAGACAATAGCTGGCCGCGACGCCCCAGTCAACGCGGGTTGGGGGGACCAGCCGCTAACGTCTGGCTGGTGAAGCAAAACTAACCATAAAGAATCAACTTATTATAAAGTTTTAATTCAACAACACAGTTATTTTCAGGAATCTCACTATAGCTCATAGTAAAGTGATGTGGACACCGATATGATAGAATGACGGGGAAAGAAGAAGAAAAGAAAAAAGAAAAAAAAATCGAAAAACTTGGGTTTGCTCGTTAGTACTCACATTGAACACCTGGCTAATGATGGTGGTGAGGGGGAAAACGTGCAACACGTCTTATACTCTCCTCACGTGTGGATGTGCAGCATGTTTTTGCGTACATTGATTAGTGGTGTCCCCCTATTGGACAATCGTTGACGGACAGACCCACGCACGCTGAGACCGAGTTCCTTTTATTAATACACACATATATATATATAATAAATATAGATAACAAACAAACACTTAAAGAAAAGTTGTTTTCTACAATTGCAGCACTATATTAAAGTATAATGATTTACATTCAATTTTTTTATCCACTCTTTAATATAAAAAAATAAAACGCTTGAAGCGACATACCAGGCAGCCAATCGCATGTATATATTTATTACGTGCAAAGGTTATATACATGCATTGATTATTATGGATTAAAAACATAAAAGACAGCAACTAAGGGATTTTTTTTTTTTTCACGGTGAGGGGATGAGCCAGACATTAGCGTGCAGTTCAGGAAACAGCCAAGGGTATTACATAGACAGCCAAAGCGATCTCACCGGCAAAGCGCCCGCCTGGGCGAGACAGCTTTGGCATGAACGACAAGTTTGTGATCATTTACAGTACAAGAGTCTCCGATGCACATATTGATGGAGACATTTACGCACACAATCAATTCGTTGTAATTATAACGAACGGAACATCCTCACCGCAATCAAGGTGTGCGCAAGGCACGAATGAACGCATGGCGCAGCCACGTTGACGTCACTCGGAGCGGAGGAACCTATCGGTGGGAAGGAAATGCTACGTGACTCCACCCCGCAGCTCTTCAGTGGCGGAATTTATCCTCCGTTAATGAACACCTCTTTGTGATTGGTTAAGGAGTACCTGCGTTGGAGGTGACGCTTTACGCGAGTTCGCACATGGGCCGGTGCTCAATTACAGGGTTTTAAAATCAAATGTTTTTTTTTTCGGTTTTAATCTGTAAACTGTGTTTAGGGATTATGGTGATGTGCCAAGATGTTGATCCACTTTATATGCTTAATATACGTATTTTCTCGTACAATATTTTATGTAATATTTACTAGCTCACATACCAGCTCACCACAAGGGTCCATCCAAGGGTGGACTGACGGTATACCTGGGGGTCTTCGGGGTATACAGAAGAGGTCTTCGGGCCCCCTAGATCAAAATTTTTTGAATGACAGTGGGAAATAAAAGTTTCTAAAACAAACATTTGTTTATATTAATATGCAGAATGATAACGAGACGGTGAATTAAAAACAAATACACTGTAATGTATGAACCACAAACTGGTGCAACTCTTGTTGCACAGTACAAGTACATACATGACAGGAATGGAATGACAAATCATGGAATGTCATGTAATTAAATAAGTACTCCACTGGTCGAGAGTTTTAGAACACCCTCATTTTTCCAGTTTTTACTGAAATTTAAGCAGTTTAATGTTTCAATGTACTCTGAAATTAAAGCAAAGAACAAATAAACAATTGCAGATAAAAAAAAGAGATCATGGAATCGTTTTGTTGAACAAAATTTAATCTAAATTTTTGACTCATCAAAGTAGCCACCTTTTGCAGATATAACAGCCGAGCATACTCGTGGCATTCTTTCTACAATGGAAATCAAATATTGTTTGGAAAGTTCTTCCCAACACTGTTGCAGAAGTTCCCACAAATGTGTTGCACTTGTAGGTTGCTTTGCTTTCACCCTTCTGTCCAGTTCATCCCAAACCAGCTCAATGGGTTTTAAGTCTGGAGACTGTGCTGGCCATTCCATGATTTGAAGCCTACCGTCTTGTTAGTTTTTTCTAAGGTAGTTCTGACATAGCCTGGAGGTATGTTTTGGGTCGTTATCTTGCTGTAGGATGAACCACTGACCAACTACGCATAGACCAGAGGGTATTGCATGGTGTTACAAAATGCTGTAGTAACACTTTTGGTTGAGGGTGCCAGTCACTCTGTGCAAGTCGCCGACTCTCGATCCAGCAAAAGAACCCCAGATCATCACGCTTCCTCCTCCATGTTTGACAGTTGGTGTCACACACTGAGGAACCATCCTTTCGCCGACTCGACGGCATACAAAAACCCTGCGTGATGAACCGAAGATTTCAAATTTTGATTCATCAGTCCATAAGACCCTCTACCAGTTTTCAGTAGTCCACTGGCGGTGCTTCATGGCCAAGGCAAGCCTCTTTT
>CM068961.1:103446816-103458602 GCA_035128595.1 Eptatretus atami | reverse complement strand
TGTGAATCTCCTACCCAGTTTCAGATTCATGACTGACTCGAGCATATTTTTATCAAGAATTCTCCTTGACTTTGCACCATCCGTTGTCCCTTATAACCTGACAAGCTTGCCAGTCCCCACTGATGAAAGGCAGCCCCATAACATGTTGCTGCCACTACCGTGCTTGACATTGGGGATGGTGTTGACTGGGTGATGTGCAGTGTTCGGCTTGTGCCAGACGTAACGCTTTGAATTTAGACAAAAAGTTCAATTTTTGTCTTGTCTGACTACAAAACGTTTCTCCTCATGCCAGCAGTGTCATTAAGATGCTTTTTTGCAAACTCTATACGAGCATTTAAATGCATCTTTTTCAGTAATGGCTTCTTTCTTGCTACCAGTCTCTAGATATAGAGGCTAGCTTTGTGAAGGGAACGAGATATTGTTGATTGATGAACATTGACTGCCATCTCGGACAAAGGCCCTTGCAGATCTTTCAAAGTCATTGTTGGATTCACAATGATATCCCGAACCAGTTTCTTGCTTGCCCGGCTGCTGAGTTTGGATGGGCAACCTGATCTGGGTAGAATTTGGGTGGTATGATACGTCTTCCACTTCTTAATGACAGATTTCACCATACTCAAATGGATAATGAGTGGCTTTTAAATCTTCTTATAACCCTCTCCTGAATGGTGCTTCTCCACCACTTTATATCTGACTTCTTTGTTAATACTTTTTGTTTACAATAGTTAATGTTCATGGAAGAGAAAGGCGATGGCTTAATAAGTCAATGTTCCAATAACTGAGGAGAGAGGAGCTCATAGACGAAGTTACGGACAAATACAAGAATGTGCATTTAACAAAAGACAGCTTATGGCCTTGAGCTACAATGATAGGCAGATGAATAATACAAAGTGGACTCACCTCTAAGCTGTCTAGCCCAGGTTCGAATCCTGACCCAGCTATAAATTGACATTTCAGTGTTTGGCAGGCAGGGTGATTCATCAATGTGTGTGCCGTCCCTCGAATGGGCGACCTGATCCAGGTAGAATTTCGATGTTATGTTGGATGTTAAACTGTGTCCAATCTGCCTGCATTAGTTGGTGGACGTTAAAGATCACATGGTGTCCTTTGCGAAGAGTCAACGAGCTATTGCCAGCACCATGGCCAAATTCCAAATTCCGACCCGAATCTACAAGGGAATTGCATCAGCGGCACAACCATGCCCTCAGCCAATGATGCTGCCCCACATCCTTGCGCTGCATACGAAATAAGAATAAGAATGGACAGCCTCACTAGGATATATAGCTTATGATAGATCTGAGAATGAACAATTGGTTCACGAGTCAGTAAGTGACCACTATATTCGTATATGGGTGTGTGTCTGTCTGTCTGTCTGTCCCGAGCATAGCTCCGTGGGTTTTGATCCGATCTTGATAAAATTAGGGTGCGAGGTTTGTATCATGATCTAGTTGTGTTTTCAGGAGAATGGGCGTGCTGCGCCCATTATGGGCGGAGCCACGCCCAAAAAATGTGTTTTTAGGGGTAGCCGGTTTCAAGTTACATCTTCTCCGAGGGGATTTGTCGAATCTGGCAGGGGTTTCGGTATTTGGTTAGCCCAATGGCACCTGTATAGCCCCACGGAGCTCGATTTTAATTTTTGTCCCAAGGTCAAGGTCACAAGGTCACGAACTTAGAAAATGTCAAAAAAATCAATAAGTTCGGCATCGAGCTCCTAGGTTTTTCAACTGTTTCGAATGAAAGTTGGTATGCAAGTAGTGCTCTTTGAGTACTACAACTTTCATTTTTACGTTTTTCCCGATTCCCGCCAGTTTGCCCGTGGCATCCCCTCGAAGGTCAAAAAATAAAAAGGCGAACCGTGTACATTGCTCGTGAACCATCGCCGTCTCCAGACTTGTCGATATTAAAAAAGTGGATCTTCATGCGGACTCACACACTGCAATCCAGACTGATTACAATGGCCAGATGGCTACTGCCATCCTTCGGGAATGGGAGAGGCTAACTATATTGGACTTGGATAGACCTATCTCCTACAGCACAATGATAGACAGATGAAGACAGGAAATATAAAAGTTACAGGTGTACAGAGGAAAAGGTCAATGCGTGTGTAAAATGTCACGATCAAGAAGGGTGACAACACGAGATGGCAATGAAGTGCCAGTTAAAAATTAAAAATAATAAGGAGGGGAAAGCAATACAGAATGGACTCGGTCTGACTATTCCATCGAAGGGATAAAATGTGAAAACACGAAGTGAGGAAGAGCAGTTGGACTACATTTTGGAAGCATAACAATGCGCAAGTTGCTGTTGAGCATGTGCAATCAGGGTTTGTCATTTGCGATTCCATATTGCATCAGGATTCAAATGTGAATTTGTTCTGCTGGTTGCATCATCTCTGAGGTGCAGTTGTGTGGCTAATGCAGTGCCCCTTATATAGGTTAGAGGAGGAATTTGTAATTTGTTTAGGATTCCGGTAATAACTCAACTACTCTTCACGAATGTCACTGTGGGATCTTTAACATCCATCAACTATAAATGTCAGGAGACAGTACACCCAGTTTAATGCCCATCCAAAGGACAGAACACTTTGTGATGCAATGATTTGCTTTGATTAGACGCCTCAAAGTACACAACCTCTGTGCCATTTATTAGACAGTTTCACCCTGTTATGTATTTTTTTTATTTTCTACATTGATCTAAAAGTCATAGTGGAGCTAGTAGATGAATCACATGCAGGAAAAAGTCTGTCAGATTTCAGTCTACTGTCCCATGAATTATAACTGGACATTTATAAACAATGGACAAATATATAGAAAAGATGGGAGTTAAGCCCAGGTTCCCAACAATTTGAGCTGAGTGCTGAATCGCTTTCATGGAAACATGGTGATCTGATGCCATCCTGTGGATTGACTTATTCAGAAGGCTAGCAGGTTGCTTGTGTCATGTTGTCGAATGTTTTGGGTTGATTCATACAGAGAATAAACCGAAAGTAACGGTGGGCGACCAATATCGCCGAGACCAATCAGTGACGGTTTCTTTGTGAAAGGTTTTAAAAGGTCCAATTAAATTCAGTTGCCAAATCCGAAGATTATGAATGGCTAAGAGTAAAGAAAATAACCTTAGGAGGAACGATTTAAGGTAGGCCTTGGATATGACAGCTATTGAAAGATAAAAGGATAAATGTGGCTGAGGATCATCAGAAAGAGAACTATGAGACATAAAGGCAGGGGTCAAGCAATGAGGTACGAGTAATTTTTACAGATTGGTTCGTCTGATCACATGCTTGTGAGAGTCAACATCTCTCTGGCTAAAATTCAGAAAGCTACCTCTGCACAGGTGAATCTGGCTTCACTCAAACTAACTGGCAGGGACTAGAAACCACCATCTCACTTCAGGACTGGTTTTGCATATCTGCCGCCCCTGATATGAACTCAGCCTGGGAATTCTTTCCCAGAAACTCGCTGTCTTTGTTGTCTGTCTGTCTCTCTCTCTCCCCCTCCCCCGCCCTCTCTCTCTCTCTCTCTTTCACATCCCTCATTCTCTCTTCTCTTCTCTTCACATCCCCTCTCTCTCACTCCTCTCTCTCACATCCTCTCTCTCTCCTCCTCATTCTCTTCCCACTTTGCACAGCTGTTGTTTGCTTGGCACGCACGTGCAATCACAGAGTGCTGTTGCTCAGTCTCTGGTGGTACGTGTGGAGCCTGTGTTGCTTTCTCTTTCTTCTCTATTGTTAAATTTTGGTTTTCGTTTCTCTTTACCCCTTTCTCCTTGGTTTGTCTTATCAATTGAGTGAGAGAGAGAAAGAGAGCGCACACCGTAGGTGGTGTTCGGGTGCTTTTCAGAACCCCTCGGTTTTGAGGCCTGTGTTCCATCTGACATGTTTGCTAGTTTTAGCCAATGCTTTTTGGCTGCCTTAAACGATTCTTGGACCTCGTCCATATTATTTTTATTTTTCCTCCACTTGCTAACGCTGCTTGTGGTGGGTTTCTTTTGTTGATTGAAACTCTTTTTTTCTGTTAAAATTACTTTTAGCTTTGGCAAACGTTCGTTTGAATCATAGCATGTAGGAGTCACTCACTCGTAAGCATGGCCTCGTGTGCGATCCCCAAAGGGTGGTAAAGATTGAGGACATGCTACTGGCAATCGGTAAAATCATTGGCTCACATAACATCCATGCAGCCTCTCGTATGAACAAGAAGGTTGTTGTGTTCGTTTCCGAGATGCACATGGTAACCTCCATTGTGGAGCAAGGCCTTCTCATACACCCTGACCTGTTTCTCATTGTTTCCCCCATGAGACACACCTGCGGTTAAGGTTAATGTGTCTAACGCTCCACCTTTCATTCGGAATGATGCTTTATGTGCTCAATTGAGCAAGTTCGGTACGATCGTATCAAAAATCATGATGGTGCCGATACACTCAGGAAGTGGAGAATTTAAACACGTGATGACTTTTAAAAGGGTGCTGTACATGATATTGCCTGAAAATGAGCAAAAGCTAAACGTCGTTTTACATGCAAGAATTAACGGCCATGTGTATAGAATGTATGCCTCCACGGATGTCATGGCATGTTATCATTGTGGAGCGTACGGTCACGTGAAGAACTCCTGTCCCGGTTTGATGAGATCATCAGAAAATCAAGGACAGGAGATTGTGGATCCCCCCTGAAAGGGGAGAATCCTCTTCACCACCTGTTCGTGAGTGGGAAGCAGCAGACCCCCCCCCCCCACTTACTGTGGGGTGTGAAATGGTAGAACCCTCCCCACCACATATTGGTGAGCGGCACACAGGAGGCCCCTCCTCTCTACCTTCTAATGTACCATAAGTGGTTGGTCCCTCGACCTCCACTGTACAAGACTGTACTGATGACGACATGGAGGGGTTCGTGACAGTGTCTCATAAAAAAGGGCAAAAACGTTCATGTCCTGTCATCAATCTGGACAAAGACAACACAAAGTAAGATACTCGTGTGTCAGATGTGCGAGCTTGCAAGATGCATCTCACAGAGAGAATCCCTCTTCGGGACTGAAATTGAACCGGAACCGATTATATCTCTGACATTTATTTGCACCACTCGCTGAATTGCCGAGTTGTACGAGTGTGATGTAGACATTGAGAATACTCGTGCCTCTCAGGAGGCTACAAGTGGGGATTCTGATATTTATGGTCTCTGCAGTGATAAAAACGAATTTGTCACTGAGTGTGCGCAAAGGTTTGTGTTTGTGATGACAAGGCAGATAAGCTGGAAAGCCCCTCAGAGGAAATCTGTAATCCTACCCTTGTAGAACAAAATGGAAGGGATGGAAAGAAGGAAGCTGCATGTGATAGCGGACAGCTAAATGCAAATGAAGAGATCGATGGTCAAATTCTTATGGAGATTTGTGCCTTAGAAATAAGTTTGGATCAGGAAGAGAATGACAGAGATGATGAGGCTGACTTTGATGATACCTCTTCTACCCTGTCAGTGGGTGTTGTGCGCAAGAGGATGATGATCGAGACACCATGGTTACAGAAGATGAAATTATTAAATTCTTAAATGAAACCTTCAGGAAAAGGCATATGAGAATTCGGGATTTTTTTCCCGAATCTCCATGCCTTTCTAAAAACTGCGAAAAAATATGATTCATGAACCTCAGCAAGTCAGGATCTCAGAACCTCAATTCCAACGCTTGAGGAAGTGTGCCACTCAGGCCAGAAAAGAACTCCAAGAGTAGTAATAGTAGTAGTATTTTTTTAAAAGTAAATGAAGGTAGCATCCCTCAACATAAATGGAGGCGGCAGTTGTGTGCATCGCCTCGAGGTGTTGCAGATGTTTGAGAAAGTTGCAACCTTGTGAGGACGAGTGGCGCAGGATTTTTAAAGGTTGCCTTTTTCTCCAGTGGCTTTGAGGATGCTAAGGCAGCTGTGGCAATTATTGTGCACCCTAGAATTCAACCCTTGGAGATTTCTTGTAGGGTGGTTTGTAAGGGCTTCTTAATTGCTGTGGAATTGATTAGCAGTAATCAAAAAATTTGTATTATTAATGTGTATTGCCCCAGCGACAGTGCTGAAAGGATTCTATTCCTTCCAAAGTTAGCAGGTTTTTCAAACACTGTTGACTTGACTAGTTTAATTTGTATGGAGGGGGGAGATTATAACTGCACACCCAACCCCCGACTGGACAGGAATACTCCTGAAACTCATCCACCCAGTGCAAGGTATTTGCCAAAACTTGTACAAAAATTTAAATTTAGGGATGTTTGGTGTCTGCAAAATCCAAACAACCGTCAATATATATGGGTGTGCTGTTCAAAGAATCAGATAACCATGGGCCAACTGGACAGACTGTATGTAAACCAGGGAATGGTGAATCTGGTTCAGAGAACATGCATATGTCCATCTGGCTTTTCTGATCACCATATGATTATAATGGAATGTATGTTACCCTTTCATTGCTGTAATAGTGCATACTGGACTTTCAATGTTAGATTATTACAAGATGTACAGTTTAAAAATGCCTTCAGACTGGTATGGAAAAAGTTAGAAAAACAAAATGTTCCTATCCTAATATTCGACAGTGGTGGGACTGTACGAAATCCCAAATTCGGATTTTCTGTCAACAATATTGCTCACATGCCACCGGTTGGTATTTGTTAGCCCCAATGGCACCTGTATAGCCCCACGGAGCTCGATTTTTAATTTTTGTCCCAAGGTCAAGGTCACAAGGTCCGAACTTAGAAAATGTCAAAAATCAATAAGTTCGGATCGAGCTCCTAGGTTCAACTGTTTCGAAGAAATTGGTATGCAAGTAGTGCTCTTTGAGTACTACAACTTTCATTATTTACGTTTTCCCGATTGCCAGTTTGCCCGTGGCATCCCCGAAGGTCAAAAAATAAAAAGGCGTGTAACATTGCTCGTGAACCATCGCCGTCTCCAGACTTTCGATATTAAAGTGGATCTTCATGCGGACTCCACACACGCAATCCAGACTGATTACAATGGCCAGATGGCTACTGCCATCCTTCGGGAATGGAGAGCTAACTATATGACTTGGATAGACCTATCTCCTACAGCACAATGATAGACAGATGAAGACAGGAAATATAAAAGTTACAGGTGTACAGAGGAAAAGAGTCATGCGTGTGAAATGTCCGATCAAGAAGGGTGACAACACGAGATGGCAATGAAGTGCCGTTAATTAAAAATAATAAAGGAGGGACGCAATACAGAATGGACTCGGTCTGACTATTCCATGGAAGGGATAAAATGTGAAACACGAAGTGAGGAAGACAGTTGGTACTACATTTGGAAGCATAACATGCGCAAGTGCTGTTGAGCATGTGCAATAGGTTTGTCATTTGCGATTCCATATTGCATCAGATTCAAATGTGAATTTGTTCTGCTGCGTTGCATCATCTCTGAGGTGCAGTTGTGTGGCTAATGCAGTGCCCCTTATAGGTTAGAGGAGAATTGTAATTTGTTTAGGATCCGGTAATAACTCAACTACTCTTCACGAATGTCACTGTGGGATCTTAACATCCATCAACTATAAATGTCAAGGAGACAGTACACCGCTTAATGCCCATCCAACAGGAGACACTTTGTGATGCAATGATTTGCTTATTGATTGACGCCCTCAAAGTACACAACCTCTGTGCCATTTATTAGACAGTTTCACCCTGTTGTGTATTTTTTTTATTTTCTACATTGATCTAAAAGTCATAGTGGAGCTAGTAATGAATCACATGCAGGAAGTCTGTCAGATTTCAGTCCTACGTCCCATGATTATAACTGGACATTATAAACAATGACAATATATAGAAAAGATGGAGAGTTAAGCCCAGGTTCCACAATTTGAGCTGAGTGCTGAATCGCTTTCATGGAAACTATGGTGATCTGATGCATCCTGTGGATTGACTTATTCAGAAGGTAGCAGGGTTGCTTGTGCATGTTGTCGAATGTTTGGTTGATTCATACAGAGAATAAACCGAAAGTAACGGTGGGCGACCAATATCGCGAGACCAATCAGTGACGGTTTCTTTGTGAAAGGTTTTTAAAAGGTCCAATTAAGTTCAGTTGCCAAATCCGAAGTTATGAATGGCAAGAGTAAAGAAAATAACCTTTGGAGGAACGATTTAAGGTAGGCCTTGGATATGACAGCTACTGAAAGATAAAAGGATAAATGTGGCTGAGGATCATCAGAAAGAGAACTATGAGACATAAAGGCAGGGGTCAAGCAATGAGGTACGAGTAATTTTTTACAGATTGGTTCGTCTGATCACATGCTTGTGAGAGTCAACATCTCTCTGGCTAAAATTCAGAAAGCTACCTCTGCACAGGTGAATCTGGCTTCACTCAAACAACTGGCAGGGCAGAAACCACCATCTCACTTCAGGACTGGTTTGCATATCTGCCGCCCTGATATGAACTCAGCCTGGAATTCTTCCACAGAAACTCTGTCTGTCTGTCTGTCTGTTCTCTTCTCTCCCCCTTCTCCCCCCCTCTCTCTCTCTCTCTCTTTCACATCCCCTTCATCCTCTCTTCTCTTTCTCTCTCACATCCCCTCTCTCACATCTCTCTCTTCACATCCTCTTCTCTCCTCCCACCTCACTTTCACAGCTGTTGTTGCTTGGCACGCACGTGCAATCACAGAGTGCTGTTGCTCAGTCTCTGGTGGTACGTGTGGAGCCTGTGTTGCTTTCCTTGTCCTCTCTTATTGTCTAAATGTTTTGTTTTCGTTTCTCTCTACCTTTCTCCTTGGTTTGTCTTATCGCAATTGAGTGAGAGAGAGAAAGAGAGCGCACACCGTAGTGGTGTTCGGGTGCTTTTCAGAACCCCTCGGTTTTGAGGCCTGTGTTCCATCTGACATGTTTGCTAGTTTTAAGCCAATGCTTTTTGGCTGCCTTAAACGATTCTTGACCTCGTCCATATTATTTTTATTTTCCTCCACTTGCTAACGCTGCTTGTGGTGGGTTTCTTTTGTTGATTGAAACTCTTTTTTTCTGTTAAAATTACTTTAGCTTTGGCAAACGTTCGTTTAATCATAGCATGTAGGAGTCACTCACTCGTAAGCATGGCCTCGTGTGCGATCCCCAAAGGTGGTAAAGATTGAGGACATGCTACTGGCAATCGGTAAAAATCATTGGCTCACATAACATCCTGCAGCCTCTCGTATGAACAAGAAGGTTGTTGTGTTCGTTTCCGAGATGCACATGTGAACCTCCATTGTGGAGCAAGGCCTTCTCATACACCCTAGACCTGTTTCTCATTGTTTCCCCCATGAGACACACCTGCGGTTAAGGTTAATGTGTCTAACGCTCCACCTTTCATTCGGAATGATGCTTTATTGCTCAATTGAGCAAGTTCGGTACGATCGTATCAAAAATCATGATGGTGCCGATACACTCAGGAAGTGGAGATTTAACACGTGATGACTTTTAAAAGGTGCTGTACATGGATATTGCCTGAAAATGAGCAAAAGCTAAACGTCGTTTTACATGCAAGAATTAACGGCCATGTGTATAGAATGTATGCCTCCACGGATGTCATGGATTTATCATTGTTGAGCGTACGGTCACGTGAAGAACTCCTGTCCCGGTTTGATGAGATCATCAGAAAATCAAGGACAGGAGATTGTGATCCCCCCTGAAAGGGGAGAATCCTCTTCACCACCTGTTCGTGAGTGGAAGCAGCAGACCCCCCCCCCCCACTTACTGTGGGTGTGAAATGGTAGAACCCTCCCCACCACATATTGGTGAGCGGCACACAGAGCCCCTCCTCTCTACCTTCTAATGTACCATAAGTGGTTGGTCCTCGACCTCCACTGTACAAGACTGTACTGATACGACATGGAGGGTCTGACAGTGCTCATAAAAAAGGGCAAAAACGTTCATGTCCTGTCATCAATGAGACAAAGACAACACAAAGTAAGATACTCGTTGGTCAGATGTGCCGAGCTTGCAAGATGCATCTCACAGAGAGAATCCCTCTTCGGGACTGAAATTGAACCGGAAACCGTTATATCTCTGACATTATTTGCACCACTCGCTGAATTGCCCGAGTTGTACGAGTGTGATGTAGACATTGAGAATACTCGTGCCTCTCAGGAGGCTACAAGTGGGGATTCTGATATTTTGGTCTCTGCAGTGATAAAAACGAATTTGTCACTGAGTGTGCGCAAAGTTTGTGTTTGTGATGACAAGGCAGATAAGCGGAAAGCCCCTCAGAGGAAAATCTGTAATCCTACCCTTGTAGAACAAAATGGAAGGGATGGAAAGAAGAGCTGCATGTGATAGCGGACAGCTAAATGCAAATGAGAGATCGATGGTTCAAATTCTATGGAGATTTGTGCCTTAGAAATAAGTTTGGATCAGGAAGAGAATGACAGAGATGATGAGGCTGACTTTGATGATACCTCTTCTACCCTGTCAGTGGGTGTTGTGCGCAAGAGGATGATGATCGAGACACCATGGTTACAGAAGATGAAATTAAATTCTTAAATGAAACCTTCAGGAAAGGCATATTAGGAATTCGGGATTTTTTCCGAATCTCCATGCCTTTCTAAAAACTCGAAAAAATATGATTCATGAACCTCAGCAATCAGGATCTCAGAACCTCAATTCCAACGCTTGAGGAGTGTGCCACTCAGGCCAAAAGAACTCCAAGAGTAGTAATAGTAGTAGTATTTTTTTAAGTAAATGAAGGTAGCATCCCTCAACATAAATGGAGGCGACAGTTGTGTGCATTGCCTCGAGGTTTTGCAGATGTTTGAGAAAGTTGCAACCTTGTTGAGGACGAGTGGCGCAGGATATTTAAAGGTTGCTTTTCTCCAGTGGCTTTGAGGATGCTAAGCAGCTGTGGCAATTATGTGCACCTAGAATTCAACCCTTGGAGATTTCTTGTAGGTGTTTGTAAGGGCTTTTAATTGCTGTGGAATTGATTAGCAGTAATCAAAAAATTTGTATTATTAATGTGTATTGCCCCAGCGACAGTGCTGAAAGGATTCTATTCCTTCCAAAGTTAGCAGGTTTTCAAACACTGTTGACTTGACTAGTTTAATTTGTATGGAGGGGGAGATTATAACTGCACACCCAACCCCGACTGGACAGAGATATACTCCTGAAACCATCCACCCAGTGCAAGGTATTTGCCAAAACTTGTACAAAAATTTAAATTTAGGGATGTTTGGTGTCTGCAAAATCCAAACAACCGTCATATATATGGGTGTGCGTTCAATCAGATAACCAGGGCCAACTGGAAAGACGTATGTAAACCAGGAATGGTGAATCTGGTTCAGAGAACATGCATATGTCCATCTGGCTTTTCTGATCACCATATGATTATAATGGATGTATGTTACCCTTCATTGCTGTAATAGTGCATACTGGACTTTCAATGTTAGATTATTACAATGTACAGTTTAAAAATGCCTTCAGACTGGTATGGAAAAGTTAGAAAAACAAAATGTCCTATCCTAATATCGACAGTGGTGGGACTGTACGAAATCCCAAATTCGGATTTTCTGTCAACAATATGCTCACATGCCACCAGTAATGATTCTGGTTTGATAAGTGCTCTCAAAGAAATGTACTAAATATGAACAAGAGAATGGAACATCCAGTGGTAAGTGATCACTATCAGCAGTTCGTGGAAAAAAAGAGACCCTACTGGCTGAACTAGTCAAGGAGCGTGTGGCTGGACAATGGTTCACCTTCGGATGAGCAGAATTCAACTGGAGACTCCAAATAAGGAATTCTTCAACCTGAGAAGGCCGTCAAAGACCTCTCGGCAGATCACAGTTTACACTCTTC
>CM068961.1:103428826-103442766 GCA_035128595.1 Eptatretus atami | reverse complement strand
CACGCGAGAGATGGCCAAAAGTTCCTGAGGATCCAATAGTCTCAAGGACCCTAAAGTCAAAAGTTTCCAGAGGACCTAAAGTCCCAAAGTTCCAAGTGTGCTCGGCAATTTCCTTTTTTATATTTAAATTGGGCAACGTTGTAGTTAAAGCACTCTTCACACGGGTAAATTTGTTCTTCCTTCCCCCCCCCCCCCCCAAAAAAAAACCAGAGGAGCCTGTCAAAGTTTGTCATCGTGTGTGAGATTCTAGCAGGAAGGGAACATCAAAGACGATATGGGGGGCAAAGGAGGGGGGAAGTGGGGGCGGGTGGGATGGTTGGGGTGGGGGGGAGGTGAGGTTAAATCACTAATGTATGGGTAAATTTGTCTTCCTTCCTTCTCCTTCTACCAAAAGTTTTTGGCAAATACGACGAATAATTGGTCGTCAGCGAAGTGATGGGGTAGGCTGCTGCAGTATTATAAATACTGTAATTGTTTGTTTTCTTTACGTTAAAAAATTTAAATTTGTGAGTTTGTCATTATATTGTGGTCCACAATGAGCAAGCTGGGACTTTATCACTGAACTCCTTGTTTTGTTGACACAATCGAGGCTTTATGGAGGACTTTTTTAACACCAGAACTGATAAGGGACGTTAATGGAATGTAAAGAACAGTCGAAGAGGAGTGGGGGAACATGCTAATCGCACAATTGAGCGAAAATGGAGTAAATTTAGAGGATAAGGAATGTGAGTTAGAACGAGAGCAAGGGGAGGAACATGGGGTGAACAAGATGGAACAGCAGCAAACTCATGCACAGAACAATGGAAGGAAAAACTGGAAACCGAGAAAGAGGTGGCTGGGGGCGGGTTTAATGGGGGTAGAAACGATCATGGTTGTGTAATGTGTGTGTATGGCATGACTTGAGATGTGTGAACGCTGTCTGAAAACCATGGAGGGAAGAATGAGATTGAAGAGACTGAGAAGTTGGTTCCACATATGGGGCAGATATGAGCAATTTTTGAGAGGAATCGTGGCAAATGATGATACAAAGCTCAAATTTGGCACATTTGTTCTCCAGGGGATGAATCAAATCCTGCCTGATTGGCCATTTGAAAATCCAAATTTTGAAAAATTAAAAAAAAAAACAAACTTCAGAAAAAGTCAGATCAACGAATCAATGTTGGATGCTAGCTGAGATTGGTGAATGTTTGAAACATCATCAAGACGTTCAAGTCTGGCCATGCAGTTTTCTCCTTTACCGGTGGAAGGCAGACACGACGTCACATCCAGTGAATGCATGGAAGTATAGAGATCCTCTAGTTTCTCAAGCCCTATTGCAAAACTGCCTCATGGGACTGGAATCCATACGCCTTGGCTTCCTTGGCCAAAGGCAATCCACATGTTCTCAAGACCTAGTTCCTGCAGGATGGCAGTACAGATATTGATATGACTAGTACGTCCGTGTCATTAGCCTTAATGATAATGGACTTGCTACCATCCGTCGTTGCATCCCGGCGTGTACAAATATTCGAGTGTCAGCTTCTTCATGACAACATGGAGCACAGGCATCCAGTGACTTCTTGTGTTGCTAATGGCAATCTTCTCCTTTTGTGACAATGACTGTGCCTTTGTCGTCTGTGCTTACCACATCCTTTCCCAGGAAGTGAAACCAGCTCATCTTGTTGATGTCATCTGCAAAGAAAGCTTCTCCAGTACTTGGGGTCTTACTGGTTCCTGTCATCTTCTTCTGATTCTTGCCCCCTTTTCGACCCTTGGCTCGGACTTCAGACTTGATTCTTGTACACATCAAACACTATCCACCCTCTCGTACTGGCACGCCATAGGATTCCACCTTTGGGATTGATGTCTTCTTAGCATAGTCATCAAAATATCTTTGAAGTGCGTGGAGGTAGGGCATTGATAAGTGCTGAGCTATCCATGATGACTGCATCTCCCCTTGATTCTCTGTCCTGGGATGTTCACTTGCGCTTCAAGAATTTCAGGCCAGCTGTGACTTCAAATTTTTTTGATTTTTTTTTTCTTCAAAAATTTGGATTTTCACTGGCGCAATCGGGCAGATTTGATCAGAAAGTCCTGCAGAACAGAAATGACAAATTGATGCTTGTATCATCATTGCAACGATTTTTTGTACTATCTAACTACCAACAGGCAGGAGAAGAGAATGTACGATCGAATGAGTGGAGGTTACAAAATTCTCTCTATTATAATCAAGCTTGCACACTAAAACCGGCTCGCCTCCACACGATCCCTATGAAATTGCTGTGGCACTTAGCGGAGCATGCCGACAATGTTTGGGAAGTCTTGGCGTTCCATAGTACCACTTGCATTTTGCAGCAATGCGTATTTTTGTCATTCCCGTGTACGGTCTGTCGTCTGCTACCAGCTATGTTGTACTGCTACATGCATGTGCATGGGTATCGCTAGTTTAACTGATTCTTCACCATTGAGTGAGCAGGGCCGAAATGATAATAGCAACGTATATCTGCAAGTTATGGTCGGATTATGA
Source organism: Eptatretus atami (assembly GCA_035128595.1). Lineage (NCBI taxonomy): Eukaryota > Metazoa > Chordata > Myxini > Myxiniformes > Myxinidae > Eptatretus > Eptatretus atami. The sequence goes on along the minus strand of CM068961.1, from coordinate 103,440,260 downwards.
CAATCTTGGTGATGAGTTGGGTAGGTGAGAGAACAAGCAGATTCGATTTTTGGTTAAGATTCCGGATGCAGATCCGATCCTTTCAGTGGGGTCGCAAAACATAACCGTTCATCCTGGCAGAGGTATGCGCTTGGGCTGAGTGCATTCTAGTTACGTACTGTTTGAACATGAGTACATCTCCATTATTACTTACCATCAGAGAAACCCACCCTTGGGTGAGTAGAGTTTGTGCATTACTTGCTGAAAAAGTATAAGTCTGTGTTTTGCAAGAAGAATGTAGATGTTTGTGTGGTGTGCATCTCAAAGGATCTAGATGGTCTATGGGGCTAAAGGTCTAAGGGGTACATTACAATCATAGTAAAGGTTCGAAGGATCGAAAGGGTCTAATCCTCACAGATGTAAATGTCTAAAAGGGTGCTAAAAAGGATCTAAAGGTTAAAGCTCTTTGTGGTCAAAGATCAAGCACTCTAAAGGGGTCTAATGACATGTCTAACAACTGTTTAAGGGTCTGAAGGGCTGAAGGGGTCTAAAGGATGTTGAGGTCTAAGGGGTTTTTAATGGGAGTCAAGGGGACTTAAAGGTGTGAAGGTCTGAAGGGTCCTATGGGTCTAAAGGGGTATAAAAGAGTTGAAAGGGTCTTGGAGATAAAAGGGATCTTAGGGTTCTACAGGTCTATAGGGTCTTAGAGTTCTAATGGTTGATGTAATGGTTCCTCTGGGGTTTTAGGGTTTCTAAAAGGGTCTACAGAGTCTAAAGGTTCTAAAGGGTCTCACGAGGTGTATGAGGTCTTTGGGGTTATAGGTTTTCTAACGGGGTGTATCAGGTCTACATGGTCTGATGGGGGGGAGGTCCTTTGAGTCTTAAGCCGTTCTTAATGGTCTTAAGGATCTCGGGTTCTGAAGATATTTAGACCCTAAGAGATTTTAGATCATTTTCGGCTTTTTAAGACACTTAATACCTCTTAGACCCCTTGAGCCTTTTGACCTTTAGACGCCTTTTGACCTTTGACGCAATAAGACCCTATAGACCTTGAGCCTTTGACGTTTTACACGATTAAAACCTTTTAAGACATTTTTAGACTCATTGACCATTTTAGAACCCTTCAGACTTCACTACGATTGAAAATACCCTTTAGGTCCTTTTCGACCCCCTTTCTAATATCGTTACCTCAATAACAAAAGTGCCTGTCATTTCTTTTCTACAGTTTTGAGAAACACAAACTGCAGCAATTCTCATCACAAATATTTATTCACTATTTCTTGTGCACGAAAGTTGTTAATGGAAGCTAAATGAAACACAAATCTTGTTACTCGTTCTTATGATTAGTCATGGCTATAGATGACTTTGGCAAAAATCTAAAACTGGAAAAATGACAGGCACTTTTGTTATGAAGGGTGACGATTATTAAACCCTTAACACCTTTTAGTAGCTTTATGACCTTTGGACACTTAGATCATTTAGAGCTTTCCATCCTTTACACCCCTTAGACACTATAGAACACTTTAGACCAGTAGACAATTAAACATACACACAACAAACACATATAGTCTTCTTTTGTATACACAGAATATATATTTTTCAGCAAGTAATGTGCAAATCTCCACCCACACGGAGGTTGGGCCATTCAAGGTGGAAAATATTTGCATATCGGGTCACCTGAATTGGTTCACCAATCACAACCGGGGAAGCATATTGTTTTATTTGTATGCACATGTATGAGTCATTTGTTGGTGGGGGACCTGTGAGATTTGACTTTCAGTTGTGGGAAAGGTGTTGAGACATTAATTAGGACTAGATGAAGGAACCATTTAAATTAATGCAAACTAATTAAAGGTAGTCACATGGTTACAAAGGAAGCTCTTGTCTAACCAAATCTTTTAAAGTTTATGAAGCAGTTGTCTGATTGGATGGATGATGGAAAGCAGTGACCATGGACATAGTATATCTTAGACTTTAAAGAAGACATTTGATAAGGTACCACATCGGGAGGTTGTTAGCCATAGTGGAGGGCTCCTGGAGTGCTGGTCAGGTAGCTAATTTGGATTTGCAAAGTGGCTTCGTGATAGGAAGCAGAGTGGCTATGAGTGGGAGGATGTCTTGCTGGGAGTGCCAAGTAGTGGGGTACTCAGGGGTCAGTACTTCGGACCATTACTATCATTATTTACATCAACAATTTGGATGAGTGGGTAAAGAGTAGGCTTTCCAAATTTTCAGATGACACAAAGCCTTTGGAGGTAAGGTGGAAAGCAGAGGGGTGGTGATCAGATCAAGAAAGTATTGATACTTGTATAGATTGGGAAAAGATTGGAGATGCAATTTAATCTGAGCAAGTAAGTGTAAGGTGTTGGGGAATGGGAAAAATAATGAAATGAGACTTACATAATGCAAGTGGAAATTTTGGAGGTGTGTCACAGCAGGAGCAAGGCTCTGGGGGTAAGTAGTAAATGCAGAAGGTAAGGAGGCAGCACGTGCAGGTAAGGTTCTAAGGGGTAGGATGGAGATGAAGGAATGAAGCTATAAGGTAAAGAAATAGGGTTTTAGGTTTGTATCAGCAGGGGGATCATTTATAAATCAAAAGAGGTGCTTTTTACATGTAATGGAATTTAGTGAGGGGCACATCTACGAATATTGTGGTCAGTTTTGTTCACCACACTTAGGAAGGACATTAGTGCCAGAGAGGGTTTAGCGCAGGGCACTAGATTGATTCTGGGCCTAGATAGACTCAGCTACGAGGAAGCGGTGAAGGAGACGGGGCCTTATATACTAGAAAGGAGGTGGTTATGAGGTGATATGAGATGTTGAAGTAATGAAGGGTGCAGACAAATAGTGCGAAGAATTATTGAGCAGAGCAAAGAGTATACAGTGGAAAGGAGACCAGGGCCATATCCTGAAAAAATAAGAAGAGTTAAGAATGTCGTAAGGCAGGGGTCTTTACTCAGAAAGTAGTAATGTATGATTGTCTCTTGGAAAAGTAGTCGCAGCAGAAACAGTCGACAAGTTAAATTGGAATTAGAAGGTACGCTGGAAGTATTGGAGAACAGTGGAATATGGATGTTGGCAGAACTTTTCGGTTAGCTTGAGGCATTGATTGGTGAAGTGTTGCACTTGGTACGGAGTGTTGTTGTGGGGTCCGTCAAGGGGTTTGTGTAGTTGATTAGTATGTTTTTTAAAAATTTTTACCAGACCATCTATGCCTTGCCCCTCCCCTATAAAGAAAAAAGAAATACAAACAAAACTACAGAAACTAGAAGGGTACTCGGTAGGCGCATCACCTCCGCCACGTAATGTTGATCCACAGAACATATCGGGCCCAATACATTTTTGAAATATCATGCTTATGATAATATATACTACATCATGCAAAAGTATCGTGGACCACCCTTCTAATTAGTGGATTCGGCCTATTTCAAAGCCACACCCATCGCTGCAGGTATATAAAAGCAAGACATAGCCATGCAATCTCCATTGACAAACATGGCAGTAGAATGGCCATATTGAAGAACTCAAATGACTTTCACGTGGCACGTCGATTGGATGCCACCTTTTCAACAGTCAGTTCATCAAATTTCTGCCCAGCTGGAGCTGCCCCGGTCAACCGTAAGCGCTATTATTGTGAAGTGGAAACATCTAGGAGCCAACAACAGCCTCAGCCGCGCACGTGGTAGGCCACACAACTCACAGAATGGGACGCCGATGCCGAAAAAAGCCCCCCCCCCCCAGTTTAAGTGCGGAAAAATCGTCTGTCGTCAGTGTTGCAACACTCACTAACGAGTTCCAAACTGACTCTGGAACAAAGTCAGCACACAACACTGGTATCGAGAGCTTCATGAAATGGGTTTTGCCATGGGCTGAAGCAGCCTCAAACAATCCTAAGATCGCCATGCACAATGCCAAGCGTCGGCTGGAGTTGTGTAAATCTCACGCGCCATTAAAACTCTGGAGGCAGTGAAACGCGTTCTCTGGAGTGAATGAATCACGCTTCGACGCATGGTGTTGGCTTCGTGGTTAGGGTGGGTGGCTTTGATCCTAGGGTCCTGAGTTCAAAGCTGTTAGTTTGGCGCTGACATTAATTGGCGCTTTTGTCCTCGTTGCCGTGAATTAATACACCAGGGGGTTGACTTAGCCCTGTTCATCCTTCGAGGCTCGGCGAAATGAGTACAGTGTGTACTGGTAGAGGGGCATCAGCACACAGTCGCAGCTTACCAAAAATGATAGCTACCAGCAGCTAACTAACCATACGCAGGAAGAATAAGAAGAAGAATCAGCTTCACCATCGAGCAGTCCGACGGAACAAATCTGGGTTTGGGGCAAATGCCAGAGAACGCTACCTTGCCTGAAATACATCATGCCAACAGCAAAGTCGGTGGAGGAGGATAATGGTCTGGGGCTGGTGTTTCATGGTTGGCTTGCGCCCCCTATTCCCAGAAGGGAAACCTAACGCTAAACATACAATGACATTCCAGAGGATTCTGTGCCGTTTCAACTTGTGGCAACAGTTTGGGGCGACCATTTCTTGTTTCGCATGCCATGCCCCCGTGCACAAAGCGAGGTCCATCAGAAATGGTTTGGCGAGATCGGTGTGGGAAGAACTTGACTTGGTCCTGCACAGAGCCCGGCTAATCTTATCGAAAACTTTGGGATCGAATTGGATTGCGATTGTGAGCCAGACTAATCACCAAATCAGTGCCTGGCCTCAATACATGCCCTTGTGACTGAATGGCAGCAATCCCGCAGCAAATGTTTCAACATCTCGTGAAAGCCTTCCCAGAAAATGGAAGGTGCTTATGGCAGCAAAGGGGGGCAACTCCATATAATGCCGCAGATTTTGGACATGAGATGTTGGACAAGCAGGTGTTCACACCCTTGGCCATCGGCAGTGTAATATTGTTTTTGGCCCGATTCTCAAATTAGTTGAAGAATCACTTTAAGAAATTCAATAATCTCGTACCGACTGGTATGTGGATCTTCACCAAAATCGAATCAATTTGTCGTGGTCAGAGACCACCCAAAACCTTTCCACCAAGTTTCCATCCGTATCGTCTACCACTTTTTGCGATATCGTTCTATATTCGGTTTCGCCCTATCTTTCAATGTGAAGAATCACTTTTACACAAATTCTAGCTTGTCGGATTCCGGATCCGAATCCTTTCACCAAAATCTAATCATTTTGTCCTTGACACAACTGCAACCCTGCTCACCAAATTGTCATTCCGGATCCGTCTACAATTTTTTTGAGATATGTTGCGACACAACAGACAGCGGTGAAAACATTAACTTCCTTCACCTTTCCGTGGCAGAAGGTAAAAACTAACAAAAATTACAACCCCGCCCCCCCTCCACCCACAAAAAAAACTTAATTCAAAAAAACTTTTGCATTTGCCTGATTGATCTGTGTTGATAAATTGGTGGGTTGGTGTTGTGGTGCAGGCATGAATGGCTGACGGCCTCCACCTCGTCTAATTTCCGTGTGTGTTTCCTGTGTATTTGGGATGTTTCGCAAGTATGTGCTATGCACGACATCTTTGCTTTCCTTGTTTGTTTTGTTTTGTCTGGAGCAGGATATTTCGCAAAAGGTACGGACAGATTCGGACGAAACTTGGTGGACAAGTTGGGTGTGTGAACAAGGACAAATTTTGGTTAGATTTTGTGAATGTCGCGGATCAGCCTATCAGCACAATACAAAATGAACTATTCAGTATGGTGGAGGTATGTGCTTCTCATCAAGTGCATTCTATTTTAATGTTATGCATGATTTTGGCTGATTTCAAACAGTGGTATGAACCTTTGGGCAAAAGGATGGCCTGAACAGAGCAGATTGGATATGCAAGAGCAGCAGAGCAGGTTTTTACGGCACACATGCACTGAGCATCCGACACAGTTGCAGAATCACCAGTCGAGGGTTTCAACTTTCTCACCTTCTCAGGTGCAAGATAGAAGGCAAGATATGTGGGTGCGATTGGGTATGGTTTGGGTACATCCGAGCGAGATATTAGGGACAGAAGATTTTGGAAAAATATTGAGGCATTTGCCTTCTCAACTGAGGCAGAGTGGGCGTGGTACATTTGAAATAGGCAATGAACACAGAAGGAGTATACTCTAGAGACAGACCTTCACACCGTGCACCAGGTCTTACGGATGGAGACAGGAATAGAATAGGCTTTTCAGCCTTGAGGTTGGCCAGATGTCCATTTTTATGGCTCTCCTGAGACCGGAGTAGACGTGTCACAATTTTTTGCGAGTTTTTTGTGAAAACTACCCTGGGTTGCCCCTCAGTAGGATTTGCCTTTCAAGAGGAAGGAAGTTGTTTCAAGGCCAACTGTCACACACAGTATTCAGTGTAACATGGGTGAGAGCATGGTATTATAAGCGTAGATGAAGAGAGACAGACAGAGACAGAGACAGCGACAGACTTTGACTTTCTATTTATAAAAGTATAAAACATTTTTGGCCAAGCACTTTAAACAAAGAAAAAAATCTTGAGGGCACCATTTGCTGAGGTTCATAAAGCATCAACATCAGGAAGAATCAATGCCATTCCTTAAGTATAGGTTGCTCAAGCAGGGTCAGAAATAAACAATGAAAGTTTTAAGGATCAATAATATTGTTACAATTCACAAAGAATGTGAACTTCGTTCTCAATACATTTACACCAAAGCACCACCATTGCACCATGTCTTCAAACACAGGGAAGACTACCCATGTTTATATGATACGCATGTTTACGTTTTTATACGAGGCGACACATGCCTTTGAAACAAAAAAGTGCATTTTCCATTTTTCTTATTCACCCAATCTGGCTTTTCTGGTCTATAAATGCAAGCTTAGCACTTCCAAGTAAAAATTTTCAAAAGCAAAACCATAGATTTGTTTCCAGTGTTGAAAAGGAGCCATAAATAACATTGGAAGCGAAACAATTTAAATTTTCCAAAAAATGTGACATACAGAAACAGAGGTGACACCTAGTTTATGTAATGGAGTGATTTTGGGTGACTTTCAAACAGATGGATATGACCTGGCAGAGAGGATTGGCTGAAGCAGAGCAGACATTCGGATATGCAAGAGACAGAAGCAGGTTTTTCTTAAGAAATAGAGAAATTAAATATTCTCATATCCAGATCTGGATGCGGATCTTCACCAAAATCGGAATCAAATTTGTCGTGGTCAACACCCAACAACCTTTCCACCAAGTTTCATTCCGTATCTGTCCACAACTTTCACAATCTGTATTCAATAACTTGCCTTGCATTCAACTCCACTTGCATTCAATAACACATGATTCAGATTTTCGATACGCATACAAAAGGGCTGAATAGACACAGAGGGGTTAAACTCTGTACTAAACTATGTGGCCAGGGCTGATGGACCAGCCCTCCAATTTAGTCTCCATGCGACAATGTCGGCAGATCTATACATCATCCTCCAATTGGGAGTAAGGAAAGCTCTGCAGGTAAAGCCTCTTCGAATGGTTTCTTTTTTCCCTTTTTTTTTAAACAGTTGGCCCCCCGTACAACCAGGGCCGGATTTACCATGTGGGGCGGCCGTGGGCACAATGATTGTGGGGGCCCCAAAGTTGGAGATGAATCAACACTTAAATTAAACTGCTTTTAATCAACAACTGAACTTCGTATCTATAGATTTGGCAGATCCTGATAGGAATGATTTGGCATATATGTTCACACATTACAATTAAATCTGACAATTGACAAGATGGATGGATTGTTATTGATATGGCTGGTGATCTTATCTAACGAGTTTGATGACTTACTATGAGCTCATTCTAAAATGAATCACAAAAATGCTGTTGCTACAAGAGTAAGATAGAGATGGACAAAATATAAAAAATAACATAACGCGCTGATCATTAATCATACTACGAACTTTCGACTAAAAAATCTTCTAACTTTCTAAAAATCATCTGGCAAAGAAATCCGAATGGTGATTAATAGGCCGCTTCCACGACCGCAAAATTATTACGGAGTGTCATCCACATCAATGAACATACCACACGGTGCCTTATCAATGGACAAACTCCTGCGCGACTTCGCCGCAGCGAACTCGATTGATACTGTCACACTGCATGGATTAGCACCTCGGTATTTCGGTTGAATGATGGTCAGATTACCAGTCCTCTGCTTGCCATAGTGGAGGAGATGGTTTCTTGATAAGCTTGAGTTTCGAAAACGAGCGCTCGAGCACGGAGCAGTTCGACCATCAGTGAGAGGTAATCCGAAGCAGCACTCCACGTTTGGAAAGTATCGGTGAGTTTTTGCTCGATGACAAAACTGTACATCTTGAGTTCAGTACGGCCGAGTCTGGCTCTGACTCCATCATGGCTTGGAACTATCAATTTCGTCTGTGAGGTCAGGTGATCAGATCTGCCCAATACAGCTCGGACGAGCTCGAGCATGACTCTCGAATCTGCTCCACTTCGAGTTGAACAGAGCACGCAGGAAAGTGTGACCACTTCCTGGCTTTTTCACAAGATCTTGGGCTATTCGTTGTTCACCTTGGCGTCTTGCGTTTTCGATAGGTTTTCTTGGGTATAGGTTTTTTTATTATCATCGTTTCCGAACCTTGTGAAATTCTTTGCTTTTTTCATTGGCTCACCTTGGCATTTATGAAATGAGGAGTGGTCACACTGCGCAGGAATCAAATCTGTTCGCTCATCTCGCTGTAAGCGTTTGTAAACGCTTTTCCAACTGCGACAGCAGTACGTCGATCACGCAACGTATCACTGATGCGGAAAGGACTCTTGGCGTTTAGTTCTACTCTGGAGTGTGTCCGTAGTCTAAGGGAGCGAGGCGCCAGATACATTACGCTTTCGTCTTCGCGTCGGAAGCGAATTCTCGTACCGAGCGCTCCACTCTGTAAAACGAATGTTATCAAACTGATTGCGTAATGACTGCCGAACTCGACAGTTGACTTGGGGAGCTGCACGGCTGTGGTTGAATCGGTAGCGTTGCGACTGAAGGGTTTTATCAATACATCAAATTACCAGGACAGTAGACGCAGAAACAACATAGAACCCTATCGTCATGTGCACATCATTTGGTGGTGTCTCGGCGGTGTTTCTTTGTTTCACTATTCTTGTTTCAATCGTTTGCGATTTCACGAGGACATCATGATTTCGCTGTAAACCGTCTACAAGAGCTCGGGTGCTCATAAAGAGTCGACCAGCGGTGTCGCTGAGGCGCTTTGGTACTTTGCAGACTTTTGGCATTCAGGGCGCTCAATAATATGGCGTAGCACGACGTGAAGCTGTAAAAAATACATACACTTGTTCCATGAATTCAAAGAATGCTGCTCAGGTCTAACAGCATCCCATGAGACTGACCGACTAAGTTCAGTGAGTGCGTCAGCATGGCACAAATATTCGAGAGGGTTTCCTGTTGGATTATTCCTGCTTCCCGTTGTATCAGCCACTCATATTAGATGCTTTACGAGTGGAGCGCTCAGGTACGGAGGAATTCGCTCGCGGATCGCGAAGACGAAAGCGTAATGTCTGCCTCGCTCCCTTAGACTACGGACACACTCCAGAAGTAGAACTAAACGCCAAGGAGTCCTTTCGCATCAGTGGATACGTTGCAGTTTTTTACTGGAGTTTTTGAAAGCCACTAGATTAGACATCGCTAACTGCCAAGGACAATCTTCGTAAAGCATCTAATATGAGTGGCTGATACAACGGGAAGCAGGGAATAATCCAACAGGAAACCCTCTCGAATATTTGTGCCATGCATGACGCACTCACGAACTTAGTCGGTCAGTCGTCATGGGATGCTGTTAGACCTGCAGCAGCATTCTTTGAATTCATGGAACAAGTGTATTATTTTTTACAGCTTCCACGTCGTGCTACGCCATATTATTTGACGCCCTGAAAGCCAAAAGTCTGCAAGTACAAAGCGCCTCAGCGACACTCGCTGGTCGACTCATTTATGAGCACCGAGCTCTGTAGACGTTACAGCGAAATCATGGATGTCCTCGATGAAATCGCAAACGATGAAACAAGAATAGTGAAACAAGAAAACCGCCGAGACACCACCAAATGATGTGCACATTGAGATAGGGTTCTATGTTGTTTCTGGTCTACTGTCCTTGGTAATTTGATGTATGAGTAAAACCCTTCAGTCGCAAGCTACCGATCTCAACACAGCCGTGCAGCTCCTCAAGTCACTGCGAGCTTCGTGCAGTCATTACGCAATCAGTTGATACATTCGTTTTACAGAGTGGAGCGCTCAGGTACGAGAATTCGCTCGCGATCGCGAAGACGAAAGCGTAATGTCTGCCTCGCTCCCTTAGACTACGGACACACTCCAGAGTAGAACTAAACGCCAAGGAGTCCTTTCGCATCAGTGTACGTTGCTGATCGACGTAACTGCTGTCGCAGTTGGAAAAGCGTACAAACGCTTACAGCGAGATGAGCGACAGATTTGGATTCCTGCGCAGTGTGACCACTCCTCATTTCATAAATGCCAAGGTGAGCCAATGAAAAAAGCAAGAATCACAAGGTTCGGAAAAAGCGATGATAATAAAAAACCTATACGCCAAGAAAACCTATCGAAAACCAAGACGCCAAGGTGAACAACGAATAGCCAAGATCTTGTGAAAAAGCCAAGGAGTGGTCACACTGTTCCTGCGTGCTCTGTTCAACTCGAAGTGGAGCAGATTCGAGAGTCATGCTCGAAGCTCGTCGAGCCTGTATGGGAGATCTATCACCTGACCTCACAGACGAAATGATCAGTTCCAAGCCATGATGGAGTCAGAGCCAGACTCGGCCGTACTGAACTCAAGATGTACAGTTTTGTCATCGAGCGAAAACTCACCGATACTTTCCAAACGTGGAGTGCTGCTTCGGATTACCTCTCACTGATGGTGTCGAACTGCTCCGGCGAGCGCTCGTTTTCGAAACTCAAGCTTATCAAGAACCATCTTCGCTCCACGGATGGCAGCAGAGACTGGTCAATCTGACCATCATTTCAACCGAATCCGATGTGTGCTAATTCCATGCAGTTGACAGTATCAATCCGAGTTCGCTGCGGCGAAGTCGCGCAGGAAGTTTGTCCATTGATAAGGCACCGTGTGTATGTTCATTGATGTGGATGACACTGCCGTATATTTGCGGTCGCTGGAAGTCGGCTATTAATCACCATTTCGGATTTCTCTTGCCCAGATGATTTTTAGAAAGTTAGAAGATTTTTAGTCGAAGTTCGTAGTATGATTAATGACAGCGCGTTATGTTATTTCTTTATATTTTGTCCATCTCTATCTCTTACTCTTGTAGCAACAGCATTTTTGTGATTCATTTTAGAATGAGCTCATAGATAAGTCATCAACTCGTAGATAAGATCACCAGCCATATCAATAACAATCCATCCATCTTGTCATATTGTCAGATTTAATTGTAATTGTGAACATATATGCCAAATCATTCCTATCA